>BMAW01083863.1:145554-242307 GCA_019974015.1 Nephila pilipes | reverse complement strand
ACAGAAAATGAAAAGCACAAATACTTATTCTAGATCTAATTGACAGAAAATGAAAAGCACAAATACTTATTCTTGATCTAATATACAGAAAATGAAAAGCACAAATACTTATTCTAGATTTAATATAAAATGAAGGAAATGTTATACAGGTTACAATTTTTTTTTTTTTTTACCTCCTTCACCCCAAGTAAAATATTTAGAAAACATTAAAGGAATATATATAATGAATTAGATATAAAGCAAATGCAGGTTAGAATTTTTTTTTTTACAATATTCAAGACTAACTTTACAAGGTTTTAAGTTAAACCCAGGTATTCTAAATTCTAAAAATATAATTTTCTTGATCTTACATAAATGAAAAATAAAAATTAAATCTTTAAAAAAAATAGAAAGTCAATGGCAACCACTATATTTCAAACATATTATGGTTTCAGAATTGAAATGTTATGATACCAGGGTCCACATTATTAAACAAGTTATCTCTAAAATGTTGAAAACGTATCTGAGGGTTGGATATTACAATTACAGCTACAAAATATAACACAACACAAGACCTGCATGTAAAATCAGTTCAGATCTTACATCACGTACTGATTTAAAAAAAACCTTCCTCCTTTCAATTGGCACAGAAATTTTTTGCCAGTAATACAGAAATGAAGTATGCATACTTATCAGCAGGATTCTGTTCTTTTACATATTTTTTGCATTCAGAACGAAACTCTTCCAAAAACTCTTGAAAATCATCATCCACCGGTTTATCCAAACAAGCAAGAAGAGCATACAGCCACATAGAAAACTCATCTTTCATCCCGAACATTAAAAACCATTGATATATCAATTTGATAATCATTTGTATTTCAACTTGACTGAAATATATGACGCAACTTAAAACAGGTAGATGACCTTCCATGCCTTTTTTGCATTTACCGTAGATTTCTGCACATATTTCAGATCCGAAGAGGAAAAGGCACCAATCTTTGTCATTCTTCTTTTTATAAAAGTATTCAGTTTTTTTGGGAAACTTTTTTTGAAGTATTCCCAATGCCTTAGACGTCTTCAACTTTGCAGCCAAGGAGCTGAAAACACGAGCCATTTTCTTGGCAGAAACCTTCCAGCTTTTCTTCGGATTCCTTATAACAGCTTCAACAGCAAGGTCTTCTAGAAGCCTTGATTTGTGTATAAATTCTGAGCCATCTTGAGGGATTGTGCTCAGATCAATATGACGAGTGGGGGGTTCAACATACAGAGCTTTTTGAGAAAAATACATATCATCCTCGCTGCTGCTATCATCAAACATCATTTCTGTAAGGACAAAACAATTTCAGAAAACTGCACTAAACTATATTAAGATATCAAAGAATATACATTTTGACAAAAGTAACTACTTTTTCTTAAAAAAGTATACCTTTAAAAATCTCAAAATAACATGTAAGAATTATTCAGAAATAATTATTGCTTTTTATTATTACAAATTATTACGTATATACATAATTTTTAATTAAATGAAAAGCATGAAATTAAAAGCATAAAATTTAATTAATGAAAAGCACATATATAAAAAAATAAAGACCTCAAGCACAGTTATGCTTCTTAAGAACCATTATGATAAATACTGAATTCAAATTATTTGTGACATCATACTTATTTTCCCATTATTTTTTGTGTATTTATTAATCTGTATTCAAATATCAACCTGCTAGGAATGGATGTTAATACTTTGTTTTACACTCCCAGTAATTCTGTACTGCAACTTGGCTATAGTGTTGGTCTGTACCATAAAAAAAATTGTGATGCTATGTGAAAGTGTGAGCACCATATAAACAATGCAAATAAATTTTTTTAATAATGAATAAGACTGCCTCAAAATATTTGCCACTACATCATTGCTAAATTTAAATGGCAGCAGGGATGAGTATGATGCTGGATAATAAAAAAAGCAAATTTTGATGTGTAGTGCATGTTGGCACTTATATGGTGGAGAATCTTTAACGATTATACTAATATTATAACCTACTAGGTTATTGTCAAAAATATGATTGCACCCAGCATTTGGACATTCACATTTTGAAGAAAGTATATCCCACACTCTGGTTGATTTTGGAAGTGTGTCTTGCAGTTAACAATATCAAAGAAACTGTTTTGAAAGGAATTATATATTTCTTCTGGGAGACTGGAGGAACTTTATATCCTGGAATTTTTGATCACTCTTATCTGGAAGCTGGAAAATCTACACCTGTTATGGACTGTCTGACCCTACCTAAGAGTTGGTTTTGCCGTAATTCCTGTAGCCCCAGTTGTTACTGTTATAGACATCTTGTCTTTAGAACCATCAAAGATACAGGTGTCTTGATGAAAAATTAATTTTCTGCAATATTGTTTCGAGTGAGTGTGTGTGAAGTTTAATGGTGCAAAGAGCGAGATCGGGCTATGCTGTGCCAAACAAGATGTAGCCGTGGCCTAGACATATGGAAAAAAAAAAAAAAAAAAGTTTAACAATGAAGGGAGGTCGAAAACAGAAAGATCGCTAAGGGTATCTCGGGGATGCGTCTCCTGTGTTTAACAAAGATGCTAAGCCCGATGGGAAAGAAAGAGGTCACTAAGGCCTCCGGGTCATGATGTGCATACTTACCCAAAGGCAAGTCCCTGATATAAGGGACAGGATGCCCGGATGTATCTCCAAACACTGAGTACCATTTTAGTCGCCTCTTACGACATGCTATTGCACATCTTATTCCACTGCTACATTTACTTTCAACTAAAGATCAAGTTATATCAAATCTAGATACTAGATGCAGTTCCCCAATTAAACATAGCACATGTTAAATTGTAACACAAAATATTTATTGTAGCATTAAACGTCTTGCTAATACAAGGCTACCACTACTGACTTTTTAGCTGTGGTTCAGTGGTAAATAAATGATTCACAAAAAGTGGATGAATGCCATCTAGTGTGAGATGCCACAGATGCATGAGCTGCAGTGGGATTATTCTTTCACGTCTAGTCATCATATGGGTGAATAATATTGTTTTGAAGTAATGTATTAATACCATCTCGGTACCAAGTGATAGACTGAAGATATTTTGAATTATATTTTATGCAAGTTTGTTCATATATCACTCTGACATAAAAAAATTCAAATACAACAGCCAAATACTTTTTTAAAGAGTAATTTGACATTGGTGTAAATTTGAAAGTATAGTTTCATTTTTATTGTTCTAACAAGAAATACCGAAATTATGTGATTTTTCATTTACATTTCATTCATTTTCATTTACAGTATTATTTCATTTCAATAGTACACAAATCCGGTAACTTACGAATTAATAATATTGTGTAACTAATGTTTTTTCACAAAAATGTTTGTACCATTCATAAATATGTTACAATTTTATACGAAAATTGTGGGTAGTTTTGTTTTGAGACATTGTATAATATTTGAGGGGTTTTTTTGTATAAAAATTAGTAACATTCTTTGAATTTACTGTATTTCTTACTTTGTGTGTTTAAGTGGTTTTGTTAAAAGAAATCACTTTAATTTTTGCTTTGAAATGCAAATTTTCATATTGATATTTTTATTAAATGAGTGTTTCATTAATTTAGTTTCAACTTTCAAAGAAATTAGATTTATAGTACTAAGAATGGGCTAAATTCATGTGACGTCATGAACACGTGAAAAAACTTATCACGTGATACTCGCCGATGTAAACAAGTCTTGTATACGTTTGTTTACACTGCGATTTAGAAATGTGTTATGCTTCACATGGGTAACCGAGTCGGGATTGAGCGCTGAGGTAGTGAGGTTGTTCGTTCCAGTTGAAGTTGGCTCTTGCTCCGTTTTCAGGGAGTTTTTGTCTTTACGGTTGGTGTATAAACCATCTTATTTTTTGCTGGACATAGTGTTTTTTCTTATTCTTTTTCAATTGGATTTTGGTAAGTTAACCAAATCTTTTTTTATTTCTTCAACTTTGACGGAGACTCAAGCTGAGTCATTCCATATTTAAAATAGCGGATATTGATGAACGAGGAGAAGTAACAAATAGAAACATGACGGATGCAAGGGAAAATAAATATTTTAAAAACCTTAAAAGTGACAAGGAACTTGTGTTAAGACTTGGAGACAGGAAATATTCTAACATTTCAATAATTCTAGAAAATAAACTACAAGAATCTACCATTCCCAAAACAAACCCGCAGCTTTTACACGCTGAATTAAAAAGTAAAATCTCAAGACATGCTAATATTAATAACATGTCATTCACACGCAGTGGAAAAATAAAATTTAACACCACAGACCCTGTTTGCGCAACCCAGATTCTTGGAATGGAGAAACTCATGAAAATATCGGTTAAAGCCAGCCTCGTATGGAAAGGATTCACATCCCGTTTTCTTCTCCATCAAATTCCGACAGACATACCTATAGAAGATTTGGCATCTGAAATACAACTGAGTAATAATATCGAAATTGTTGAAATGCGACGTTTTATTAAATCCGTCAGTAATCAAGAAGTTTCCCCCATTTTAATTACTATTCTTGGTACAAGTCTACCAGACAGTATTAAACTTTGGTTCATTAATCACCGCATTCAAAATTTCGTAGATAAACCCCGTCAATGCAATAAATGCTTTAGTTTTTTTCATCCCTCCAGATTTTGCAACAAACCTGCTATCTGTATTAATTGTGGACTATCCCATACGGGTCAGTGTACCAATGCTACAAACTGTATTAATTGTAAACAGGATCACTCGGCCAATTCTCCACTCTGCCCCTTCTACATTAAAGAAAAACAGATATTAGAATTAAAATGTACTCAACATCTACCTATGGGTGAAGCGAGACTAAAATACCGTGAAACTCATTCTGAAAATTATTCATCGGCATTGAAAATAACAGTACCGAATAAGATACAAGATCCGGAAAAAAAATTAGAAAATATGGTAGTAAATTTTCAAACAGCCCTCGAGAAACAGACAGTATCTTTATTAGAAACCGTACAAAAAATGATGGAAACTATGTTTTCACAACTCTGCAATATTATGGAAATACAAAAAGGGTCTGCATCTCCATCCAGAAAAAAAAAAAAAGCCGGATCAGCGGTACAAAAATTCTTCTGTTCCGGATGCATCCCTTCATAAAGAAGATGCATCAAATAACATTGAAATGGGATAGCTAGTTCATAATCTTTAATCTTAATTAATTTTTTTTCGGAGGGTAAATAACTCCGGTAACAATAAATTTTTTTCCCCTCTATCCTCAAGGGGAGGTTTAGATTTTTTTTCATTACAACTAACTTTTTTTTACTTTTTATGCTTTTTCTACAATGGAACTGTAGAAGTATACAAAACAAATCCATTTGGTTCAGCATCCCTCCCTTTTCTCAAACAGATATTTGGATTTTTCAAGAAACTTTTCTAAAACCGGATAATAGATTGCATATTCCAGGAAAGACTATTTTCAGACAAGATCGACTTGACAGACCAGGAGGAGGATTGCTTATAGCAGTTCCAATGAATCTTTCTGCTCGTCATATCCCTATTCCATTTCCTCAATTATCTGACATCGAATGTTTAATTATCCATGTCACTATAAATAACTTCTCTTTCTATATCATTAATTTATATGCATCTCGAGGACTTAATATTATCTTAATAAAATCCTATTTAGAATCTTTAACTGATCCAATCTTCATTTTTGGTGATTTTAACCATCATCCAATGTGGGGATCTAATCACACTTCGCATTACAGCAACGATTTTGTGGAATGGCTTACCAACTCCAACTTTATTCTTCTTAATACCAAAGCTCCAACTCACAAAAGTACAGTAGGTGCTGCTGCACTCATTGATCTTACCCTTTGCTCTGCCAACCGTTTTGGATGCACCAATACTTATGTTTTAGACAGCTCCTTCAACAGTGACCATTGCCCTATCATCACAGAATTTAATCTTCGCAGCCCTCTTCAACGGAATGTAAAAAAAGTAAATTGGCAATCAGTGATGAAACAAATTGAATCTATTTTATACAATATAGAGGAAAACAATATAAATCTCTCGGATACTTTTGCTAATATAATTTCTAATAATACTCGAAAAATTAAAATTTTCAATAAATATTTCCGACCTTGATGGAACTGGGCTTGCAACAATTTTTACAAACTCAAGAAGTATTTCAGAAAAAAGGCCATACATAATATTTCTCCCCATCAATGGAATCAATACAAAAAATATTCCAGCAAACTCAGATTTCATATTAAAAAAGCCAAGAAAATGTACTGGGATAAAATATGTAACAATGCTAGCAATCCAAGAATCTTTTTTAATATATTGAAAAAATTATCTACTCAAGTGAATCCTGAATCAACTACAAATATTCTTCAAGTTCACAATAGATTTATCACTCACCCGCAAATTCAATCCGACCTTTTTGCTGACTTTTTTCAATCCAACAATATTCTCCACGAACCAATTCCTTTAGATTTTCTATCTAAAGATAATCTTCTTAATAAACCGTTCCATATATATCTGAACTAAGTAAAGCAATAAAAACTTCCAGAAATACTACCCCAGGCGCAGACCAGATCCCTGCTACTGTACTAAAAGGATTAAATCAGAGAGAAAAAACTATTGTTCTCAAATATTTTCAACAATTATTTGATAACTCAAAAGTCCCACAATCATGGAAACATGCCCTCATCCTTCCTATTCCAAAACCATACAAAGATAAAACTAAAATATCCTCTTACAGACCCATTGCTTTAACTTTGGTTTTCTCAAAAACATTTGAAAGAATTTTATCCGGTCGCATTACTCATTATCTGACAATTAATCAAAAGCTTAATCCTCAACATTATGGTTTTGTTCCTTTTAAGGACAGTAGAACCGCGACTTACCTTATTCATAAGGCAATAGTTGAGGCTAAACTAGGAAAGAATTATTTCGTGGGAATTAGCCTTGATATAAAAAGTGCTTATGATTCTGTATATATAGATGGCCTCCTTTACAAATGTCTACAAATAGGAATAACGGGAAAAATAGCTCTTTGGATTCACGAATTTCTCTCGAATAGATCTTTTCAAATTTGATGGAGGAACGTTCTCTCAATAGAAAAAATTCTTTTTAAAGGTCTCCCCCAGGACAGTGTTTTATCCCCAATTTTATTTACCATCTACATGTATGATTTTTTTGAGACTTTGGATTCTGGAGTGGAATGTTCTATTTATGCTGATGATATTTTTATTTATTGTTCCCATCACTCTCTTGATACCATATGTCGCAAACTACAAAATACCCTGGAAAAAATTACTCAATGGTGCAATTATTGGAAACTAAATTTAAGTCATGAAAAAAGTACTATTGCAGAGCTTTCTAACAAAAGAATTCATACTTTTCCTGATGTGTTATTGGCTGGTTACCCTCTCCCATGGCAAACCTCTATCAAATATTTAGGAGTATATTTCTCGAAATGGAAACAAAATACTACCATCATGAACCAAATGAAAAATAAAGCTCTAAAAAAGATTAATGCCCTTAAAGGTATGGCCAACAAACATCATGGTCCGCGAGCTAATAATCTTATTCAGTTAATCAACAATAGCATCTGCAGTTCCTTTTTCTACACTTGCCACATCATTATTAAATGGTCGGATCATCAACTAAAACCTTTTAATATTATTCAAACCAAAGCTCTCAGAATCGCTCTAGCTCTTCCTCAATGGACCCCCAATATCGTTCTTTTGAAATTGGCTGGACAAGAATTGCTCTCTGAAAAAATTAGACGGCTGGCGCAAAACTTTTTTATTGTTCAAATATCTAATGGGAAATATTCCCCTATGCATCTGAATAACCAGGGTTCAATAAATATAGCAATAATGGAAGATGACAAGAAATGTGTTGATCTTATTCTTAGAAATTTGAATACCGATAGGGAAAAGATAATCTCAATCCCTAATCTTATCCATTTCACTGATATTCCTTGTTCAATTTATACGAATGAATTCTGCTTTCAAAACAAAAATCTGCCTATCCCTATAATTAACAGCTCCTTTAATGAATTACTAGAACACAGATTCCAAGATTTTTTCATAATTGCTACAGATGCATCTAAAACCCCAAACATTACTCCCATAGCAGGTGTAACATGAACTACTTCCTTTTCTTATAAAATTAATCCAATCAACTCCATCTTCACGGCTGAAGCGCTAGCGATTTGTCAAGCTCTGGATGAACTTACAGAAATGCATAATAAATTGCTCATTCTATCCGATAGCTATTCAGTTTTATATGCATTACAAAATTTCTCTATCAAATCCCCTAAGGTGATTCATAGATTGGTCAATAAGATCCTTATTCTTTCTCATTATAATATGCAGTTGGTATTTCTTTGGATTCCGGGTCACTCAAAAATTTATTGGAATGAACAAGCTGACAAAATCGCAAGATCTGTAATGGAATTTGACGTAAATAACGACTGGATAGCTTCAGAAGACATCCATGCATACAATTACCATAACAGACTAGAAAAAACTAAAGGAAATTTTTACTGCAGCAAATACTTCAGAAGAGAGGAAATTCTAGGAATCCGATGTCTCAGCAAAATGATATTTACTCCTGGTCTTTTAAATAAATTTAATTTGCAGGATAATGCTCTGTGTTCTACCTGTAGTAGGATTAATGATCTGGATCACATTCTCTTAACTTGCGCAAATTATACCTCCCACAGAAACGAACTCTGGAACTTTCTTCAAATAGATTCCTGCTGCATTATCACTTTCAGAGATCTTTTACAGAAAGCGGCATTAAATAAGAACTTTACGAGTTTTTTTTACAGAAAATGAAATTCTTTGACATTTATTAATTTCAAACTTTTTTCCAGATAGGGATAATGGCCCTTGTTGCCTTACATCCCTTCTTCATTCAATCAATGCTTCACATGTTAAAGTAACTTACATTTTACTATATATGCTTTTTAATTGAATGAGAAATTATCATACATCTTTTTTAATATCTTATTGTAAAAGAAATGTTGAAATTATTTCGGATTACTGCAGCATAAAGGTATTGAATCATTAACCATTCTTCTATCAACAAGCAGAAATGATTATTCAGATTTGTTTGGTTCACACACAGACATTTTGTTATAGTTACGTAAATAAATGTCCTAATTTAACTGTGATATTCTAATATTTAAACAATTTTTTTTTTACTGCTGTTCTTTAAAATTTCATTCAATAAAACCGTTTGATGAATGTTTATAGAATTTTTAATATGTTAGTATTTATTTTTAACATTTAATTCAATTTGCGATATAGGGAAAGTCATACATAGTGTGGAATTTCATTTTATGATGCATTTGTTTTTTAAATGAAATACTGAAGAGAATTATTTAAAATAAAAAACTTGATGCTTGCTATATATACAAAATAGTAAAGTCATTATCTATCACACTATAACCTTTGTGCCTAATTAAAATATTTGGAAAACTGGAGTAAAATTAAAGGAATATAACTCAAATTTTTTAGTATGTACTCCAGAATAACTTTATTATCTAATTCTGAACTTTTATTAATTGACGTATATAATCAGTATTATAAAACTAATTTCTAATGTAGAACTGTTCCAAATAATGATTTAGTTTAGTTTAGTTTTTATTAACGTCGCACTAGAAGCAACACGAGGGCTATTGGCGACGGACCTCGTAATTTTGAACCACGGTCAAGTGACGAGGACGACACCTGAGCTGGCACCCCCCTCTCCTAACATCCACACCACGCCAACGGGAGGACTTTGGGCCCCGAACAGATTTAACGTGCAGCAGCCCCGGCTACACGGCGGGTCTTTGGTGGCCAAGGATCGAACCCGCGACTGAACGAAAACCGCCAGCCGCTATCCACGACCTTGACCACTAGGCTACCGCGGCCCCTCCAAATAATGATTTCGAGTATATATTTTTTACTTTACAGGAATTTTTTTAAGAAATATTTTGAAAAACAGATTTCTTTCTTATTATAGCATATATTATGGAAGCATTTTGACAGTAATTTTTATAGCTGATGTTTAACATCCTATGTACATAATGTTGAATTAAAAAGAAATAAAGTGTTTAAACATAGCTCTGAATATCTTTTATTGTATCTGTCATACATTATATATATTTGTGGAATTAAATTCAATATAGTTTCCATTAATATGTCCTAACTGTATTAAAGTAATCACTTAAAAGGAAAACATCTTTTACTTGCATTTTTCATATGTAAATAAAGCGATGGAGTATCCACCAAAAGTATTATGTTGTTCATGTAAAATAATTCCCCCTTTGAAGACTACTGGCCTTTTGGAACGTCAAGTTCAAACACAGTATTCAGATTATTTCTGCTTTGTTAAAGGGTTAATTGATCAGAATAATTATCAAACTTCTCGACTGTCCCAGGTTGTCATATGTGTTAGAGCTGCTTTTAATAATTTTGTAACTGCAAATACAACCAATGTAACTTATATTTTGCTATATATATATATATATATATATTATTTTTAATTTAGTGAGAAAGTATTACACAACTTTTTTATGTCTTATTTCAAAATAATTGTTTAAATATGAATTTGCATTGCTGTAGCAGAAAGGTATTGAATCATTCTTGTATCAACAAGCTAAAATAATGGCTTCAGATTTATTTTGTTTACATGCAAACATTTTTTTCATTATTGAAAGCTTCCTAATTTAACTATGATTTGCTAATATTGTTTTTAAAAAAATGTTTCTTTACTTCTGATAATAATTTTATTTAATAAGATTATTTCAGATGTTTCATATATATTTATTTTGAACATTTGTTGAAATTGTCTGGTAATATTAGTTGGTTTATACATTGATAATTTTCAAACTGGAATAGATAATTAATTCAAAAATACTTCAATATTTTTAAAACATAGCATATTTGAAAGGTTATATCATAATATCTTCAGAGAGGTTCTATTATATCTTAAGAATTGTTATCGGTCAATTAAGAAAATAATTTTCTTATAAGTAATTATTTGTGTGTTGCAAATTTATTATACATAATGTGAGTGAGTGTGTGAATGTAAAGTTTATTGGCGCAAGAGCCAGATATGGCTATGCTGCGCCAAACAAGATTAAACTGTGGTCTAGACGTGAAGGTGAAAAAAGGTAAAAGTGGTTGACAAGAAGGAGGGTCGAAAATAGAGAAGGATCGCTAGAGTATCCCGGGAGTGCGTCACCCGTGTTTACCAAAACAGTAAACCCCATGGGAAAGAAAAAGATCACTAAGGTGCCTCGGGGTCATGATGCTCGTACTTACCTGAAAAAGGCAAGTCCCTGAGGTCCCCTGATATAATCCCCAGGGGCAGGGTGCCTGGCTATACCCCCAGACGCTGGGTACCCATTTTAGTCGCCTTTTACGACATGCATGAGCTACAGTGAGACTATTCTGTCATCCCCGGTCACCACACGGGTCTTATTATACATAAAGCAGACTATCCATAATATTACATTGTAATCATATATTCAGTAACTTCTAGACTTTAATTCGTATAGATCAATGTTGAAAATTATTTTCATACTTATAAATATTTGTGTATGATGCTGAGGATATTTTTTAGAATAAGATTATAGTATTTAAAAAATAGTGTTGTGAAATTTTAAGAGTTTTGAGCCACTTTGCTATGTTTTTTTATCGATGACTATTACAACAATGATGCTCGACAAGAATTCTATTTTTTTTTTTCACTTCATAAGTGTGTAATGTAACTTTTTTAATTGATGGAGAATTATATATCTTATTTTAAGATACGTATTTATATTTAAGATATTAAGGTTTTACCATTTTCGAACAATTGTTGTACATCAGTTTTTCGTTCTAATAATACTGTGTGGCAATCATAAAGTTAGAAATTATACACTCAGAATAAAATGTTGACAAAATTAGCTTTTATTCCTGATTAATTCTTTTATGAACTGAAGTAAATTTCAGATGCTTTATGACAGGAGTAAGATATTTCAGCACATATATATATATTTTAAAGAACATGGTTTTAATTTAAACACAAATTTCGTGTGTATTTTGGAACCAAATTTTCACAGTCTAATCAGGCATCCTTCCTATTATGTCCCAAATATTGTTCATCATATAAGTGATTGTCTGGTGTTTCATCACTATTGTCTTACTTTTTATTAAGTTATCTGTTTTAAACTCATATGAGTTGGGGTGAGGGAAAACCACAACTTGCTTTTTATCAATTCAAAATTTTATTTTTTTATAATTAAGATTTTTAACACAGATCTTCTCATATTTTGGGTTTTTTTTATAATGTGGCCTAAAAATGGTTGGAAAAATTTAAATAAATGTTTGGTGTAGTATATTCAGATTTTGTTCTATGCATGAACTCCAACATTCATTTCCACTGAATAAATAAAACAATTTATTTTGTATTCGATACATGACTCAAACACTGTAGTCATATATACAGTTCATTAAATTGTAAAAAATGCATATAAAATATTTACCATTGGATAAGGTTGAGCATATTAACTAGTCCTTTTATTTGACATGTTAAACATTTTTATTTACAATCCATAAAATACATATTTACTATCCATTTTTATTTGCAATTCATTCATAAAAGTCCTAAGCTAAATATTTATTTTTCAATAGACATCATAAGATAATTCTGATGTTATAAAATAGAATTGATATTTGTTTGTTTATTTACAGAATTTAACCACTTTATTCACATACTTCTTAAGTTAATTCATGTTTTTAAAAGTATGCATGTGATGAGATGAATTGCAAAGTGAAACCGAGATTCTGGTGTTAGCTCGAAGAAACAAGAATCACTTTTGCACGACAAGGCAATGTAACAAATTGTTAAACAATATTCAAGACTTATAGAATATAAATTTTTCTATTACTCAAAATTCTGTTCCCCTCTCCCTACTATATCATTTCTATGAAAATACAATTTTAAAAATTAACATTTTCTACATATTTTTAATAATCAGATTATCACTAATATAAGATTTGATATGTGTCTTGTTGTTCTCAATAGTCAGAATTTTAATTTCTGCACTTCATTTTACATTTAAATATATACGTAAAAATTGTATTTGATTAATAAATATTATTTTGAGAAAAGAAAAAAAATTTAATGCTAGCAAATCATTAAAATTGAATTTGTATATAGAATTTACATATTCACACATGTTTTTCTTAAATACTCTTGATTCCTTTTTAAAGCATTATAATCAACTTATGATTGAATTAATTAATTTTGTTTGCAAAACACATTTTAAAAAACTTTAATTCAAAGTACAAAATGACACCTGCTTAAATTATAAATCATTATATAACTATTACAGCTTGATTATGTATCTTGATTAAAAGAGAAAATAGTTTAATCCAATGTTGCTTTATTTTTTAAACAGAATCAGTTTGATAAATATAAAGTGTTTACACTTAAAAGATACTATAATTCAGAAGAACTTAATTACACTTATACTATTCACACTTATTTTTTTTGAGGTTTTAGAATAATTACAATACTAGAATAAATATCGAGGCCTTTATTTTTAACATGTTTAGAAACAACCGATGATCTAATGATACGTAACAATATTTATATATAAAATAATTTGAAATACAAAATAAGCTTAAGCAAAACAAAAGCTGAAATGGCAGTTAACAGTTCAAAAGTGTATCAGTTTAAAGCAGAAAATAATTTCAAGCTTATATTGTAAGTATACAAACAAACGTCAAAAGCAAGTTGAAATAGGCTTGCTGTCGCTTACCGAGAGACATTTTAACAACACAATTAAACGAGAATAAGACTATAGATATACGAAAACACTCAGATTATTTCTTACCGAATGTAAATAATTGAATAATGTAAAAAACATAATAACTATATTAATTAAAATAAAGTTAAAGTACAAGATGTAAATAACTAGCCCATAGAGAAATCCGATGTTAACGTAAACCACATGGGTTTGTATTTGTAGGCATCACGTGATTTTGACGTGGCGCCAGGTGTCTGTGAATTTAGCCCATTGTATCCAATTTGGTTGTCGATTTGAATTAAAAAAAGAAAGTTACTCAGTTTTTCCTTTTAAATGTAAATATTTTTCAATTGTGTAATTGTATTTATTGTGTTTCCATTTAATGAGAATATTTTTATTCACTTTTTTTTTGAGAAAGTAAGCTTTTTTTTGACAAAGTTTGAGTGTTGTGATTTTAAATTTAGAGACTAAAATTATTAGTTCATTTTGGTCAAAGTAGCTTTCTGGTGCTATGTTTTGCTTTTCCTGAGAAAAATGGTTTATTTAGCAGAAGACTTAATTAGATTGAAATTAAATAAAAGAATTATCGTTTGAAAAATTTATTCAGGAGTGATAACAAAAAGGATTGAAATTACAGTGTGAGTGATGGTAGAGTTTAAAGGCGTAATATCAAAATATGGCCATGCTGTACCAAATTAAGTAAATGAGTGTAAAGCTAGTGAGGTGTAAAGCTGTGTCACAAGAAAAAATTGAAAAAGATTTTTAAAAAAAGTGGTTGACAAGGAGAATCGAAAATAGTTACGATCATGGGTATCCTGGAAGCATGTCACCTGTGTTTATCAAAGATAATACACCCCAACAGGGAAGAAAAAGATCATTAGGGTACCTTGGGGTCATGATGTTCATACTTACCTAAAGAAGGCAAGCCCCTGAGGTGCCCTGATATAATCCCCAAGAGAAAGTACTCGGCTGGTCCCAGATACTAGGTACCCATTTTAGTGGCTTCTTACAACATGCATGAGGTACAACAGGACAATTCTTTTATGCCCAGTCACTACATGGATTAATTGAAATTAGAAGAAAGGCAGAGAGAAAATTGAGCTTGAGAAATTAAAGTTAGAAGTACAAATTAGATCAGTTCAGGAATCCCCAGTGGAAAGTGCAAGAACACCGAGTAAGGAATTAAGCAACCTTCTTCAAAAGTATGATATGAAGGAAGATATTAGCCCGTATTTAAAACTATTTGAGCATCAAGGATATCTTTCTAAAATTTTGGGTCACACATCTGTTGGGTTTACTTTTGCAAAATATCATTCAGATAAATGTCTGTGAGCCTGCAGAAATAGCAAATGCCTATTATGAGAAAAAATTGTTAAAGAAATTTAAGTTAACTCCTGAAAAATTCTGAAAACTGTTTAATAGGCACCAGAAAATGCTGAACGTACTTGGCAAGCCTTCTATCAAGAACTGTATTTAATACTTATAATGGATGGATGTTAGGATTAAAAATTGAAACCATTTTTTCATTGCATATTAGATGAAAAAAAAAGTGCTGCAATTCAAGTTGATGAATAGTACTTGGATAAATAGCTCATCAATAACTCACCTAGTAAATTGGCTGAAAAATCTGAAGATGCGAGAATAACATTTCAACCCAAGCCAGTTAATTGCGTTTTTGAAAGGGAAATATGAAGTTATATAAAAGACTAAACAAATTTGGGAAACAGCTTCAAAGGGTTGGAAAATTCCAAATACAAAGCAAGCAACAGTAACGAAAATTTTTTTTGAACCTTGACAGATTTCGAAAGAAAGCAATTTAGATGTTTTTATTGAAATTCTCCTGATCATTTATGCCCTAACAATCCAAAACTGAAGAAAACTTCAGAGCCTGTAAATTATGTTCCTGAAAGGGATGGGGGAATTTTTTTTTTTTTTTTTACAGCCACAAACTTCTCATGGAAAAATAAATGACAACAATAAAGAATTGCAACTAACAAGTGGTAGTGATATTTATGAAATAAACTCATCTTGTAATTTATGTAATGTAAATAAAGATCACAGTAATGATAACACATCTAATTGTTTTGCACCTTATCGAAACCATTCAAGATCAGTTGTATCCTCAGAATGTGGTCTTGATTCTTTTGTTAAGAAACCTTTTGCTGATGAACAAAAAAAGATTTAGCAATATAAAGGAAGAATATGGAAAATAAGAAAGAGGAAATAAACAAATTGATACGGATGCTCCTTATAACTCATTTTTGGAAGGTATGGCTGATACTTACTAAAACAGTTCAGTCACACCTGATAAAGGCAAAGTTGCTGACGACAATAAAATGTTCCAGTTTTAAAATCTACTGGTAATTGTATGATAAATAATGTATTAACTAGATTGATATTAATTCCAAAAATGCTGAGCAGGTAATTTTCATCGCAGATCATATACGTCTAGAAACTAGTATTCATGTGTCTGGTTCTCTATGTCTTACCATAAATACAGATTCTTATCTACAGATAGTAGAGCATATGAACTGTGAGACTATGATCTGGACGCACACTGTTAAACTGTGCTTGAAAAAATTTTAGTCTCTGCTTCAGCACTTTTTTTGTTTAAAACTGCATCATTTCAAAATTTAGATTCTTATGTTGATAAAGAATTTAAACACTTTCCTTATATCATAAAAAGCAGTCACATATTTCTATGAATGACCCATTAAATTATGAAGACATAGTTGTGACAAAAGTGATAACACCAGCTTATTTAGAAGAATCAGAACATCATATTGATACCTACTGTACCGATAGACAAAAAAGAAGAAAACAGCTATACAGAGCACTCAATTTGGAAGTGGTCTGAAGCTTGAAGTCAAGTGTTTTGGTCCATACCAAATTACAGCAAACAAGGAAAAAGCCCAGCATGAAGTAGAAAAAGTGGGACACCATGAAGATCCTAGTCACGCCTATTCAACCGCCGACCACATGAAGCCTTGGTCTTCCAACATAAGACTTTAAAGATTTTATGTACCATATGTTTTTCTGCAATCGTCTTTTTTTTTTATTGCAAATAATATCTGATGTTGGAACAGCAAAACAGCGAGGGTGGTTTTGAGAGCAAAACCATTGTCAGAATAGCCGAGTAAATTCCTGTAGAAGTTACAGGAAGAAAGCAACTTCTCACAAAAGGATGAACCGAAGTTGAATCAAACAGTTTAATGTTCACAATAACTGGATACACACTAATGTATTACATGTACAGCATTACAGGTAGATGTTACTGCCTTCACATAGTAACAGCATGAATGTTCACTCAACTTCCTTCTCGCAGTTATTAGTTTTCATTCAGAAATTTCCCTAAATCTTGCTAATTTAACGGTTTGAATGGAATTCGAGGCCTTTCTAATAAACATAATACACATTCTTAATAAGGAAATAATATTAAAAGTAGAATTGAAAGTAGATTTAATTTTTAAAGGCTTGATATTAAAAATATTTCAATAAAAATGAAGGATTATTAATTTATTATATATATCTTGTTTTGGAAAAATTTCATTAGCATTTTTTTACACCCCACTCCTACATAACTATAATTAAAATTATTATCTGAAAACTAAAACTGCTTAAATATTCCTATTTTTCCACTTAAAATTTATAGTTCCTTATTCCTCTCTAATCTTAAAACTTTGTTTAAATATTTTATTAGATTTGGTACTATACTTTATGCCAATACATTATTGGTAAATTAACATTCATGGAAACCTTGGACACAACTTTTGAATCCCAGGAACTGTTATCTCCTTTTCTCTCCCATGACGTATTCTAACTACAGCCTTATTATAGTCCCTTTTGAATGGATAATAAATCAAGCAAGTTTTGAATAGATGAAAACAGATATTTCTATTATTTGTATATTCCTTAGTATAGCTTATTATACATATAGCTTGATATTGAGGATGGAAAAAGCTACAATAGATAGTTATTTACTTTCAAGATCAGTGAAAAATTGTCCTTATGACTTAAGTCACACCTAGATCAGAAATTTAGCTTCAGTGATGCACAACAGGTGAAGCTCAAGAACTCCATTTTGGCTTGAATCAAATTATTTGTACAAGCTAACAGTAAAGAGATACTGAAATATTTTTGCTGAGAAAATAGGATTGTAATGTAGAAGTTTCTACCATAAGTAAATCATTGAATCATAACTTTTTAGCTGATTTTGGTTCACAGATTCCTTTCAAGTATCACAAATTGAGAATTTTTAAGATATCGTTTCGGAGCGACAAAAAAAAAAAAAAAAAAAAAAGTAAATGAGCTCAGGACGCTAACCTCCACACAGAGTTCTCCATATGAGGGTCAGTAAGCAAATATTGTTTGTGAGGAAATCTGTAAGTGAAATTGCTCAAGAGAGGAGAAATAAATTGTTCCAAAAGAAAAAAGCTACAGAAACTGAACATCATACGAAATTCTAAACAATAACTATACATTTTAATATAATAAAAATCTGAACTTTAATATAAATTTAATGTCATATAAATATATAAATGACCACACAGGGACATAAGTGGTCAAGGCTATAGATGAAATAGATAGAAAAGACAAATTGGTAAAATAAAGAAAATGACTAAAATTCAGAAAATATTTAAATCCAGGATGTTCTGAGAGCATGTTGTCCTTCACCAAATACATGGTTTGATGTCCTTTGGTGACAATACATGGTTACCAAAGACAATACATGGTTGACATGGGTCGATTGATTGTAAATCAAGGTACACTAAAAAGCAACAAGGGAGCTACTGATGACAAACCTGGTAATTTGGAACCATGGTCAAGTGATGAAGACGACTTCTAGTCAACCTTATAGGATAATAAGGAAATATCATTCAGGTTTCTCTTGAGATTGTAAATCCTGAACTTTGAACAAAGTAATCCAGAAGAGTTCTTAATTTAGAAAAGTTTTATTACTCTTATATTTAACTACTTGCAGAAAACTTATAATTCTCATTAAGTGAATTAATCACACAAATCTCTTTCAAAGTTTAGACTAATTCTTTGTTTAAGGCTGTCTTCACCTAATGATTATGAATATATAACAGGCAACTCACTTAGAGGTAGGAAAAATTATTCAGTATTAGATTAAGTTCATATGATTAATAACAAACATACATTTCACAATATTGTATATTTGAAATTTAAAATATTTTATACAAATGCCAAATTTATTCTAACAAATAAAAATAGTCATTATACTATGTGAAAAGGCAGTTTAGCCCCACCACTATGTGTGATTTGGAAAATAACCAAAAATTGGCTAGTTTTTACAATGCAAGATAAACTCTATGGAATGCTAAATAGGAAAAAAAAAAAAAAAAAAAAAAAAAAAAAAAAATTAAAACCTATTTTTCCAGTGGAAGCTTAGTATAAAGTGCATATATCTAACAGAATCCTGCATGAAATGTCTGAAAGTGTTTTCATTAATTCTCTTTCATCCAATGTTTTAAACACAACTAGATATCGATTTCACTCAACTTCATTCTGCACATTCTAAATCAAAATCTCATTACTCAATGAACACATATAACAACAAATCTCTCTTGACAAAACATAAAATTTCCTTCTTTTGTTTTGCAAAGTATTTATATCTATCAATGATACCTTTCCTTTAAAACAGCATTATCATGCACATTAAAATAGATCTCTTGCAACAAAACATTCCGATAAAATTGTAATAGATTTTATGGCAAAAATTGTCCTACAAATAAATTTTTATAAAACATTTGATATACTTCTTAAATGAAATGGTTAAAATAAATATTTCTGTATAAGTTTTTATTAAATATCATATGAATGTATTTTTTTATACAACAAATTTTCTGTTCATTTTAAAGTTTTTACTATTAAAGGTTATTAGGAATGTATACTTTATACACAATACTTTATCACATCTTGATATACTTTTAATGAAAATTCCTTACATTCATATAATTCTCCTAATTAATAATTCATACAATAATGTTCTTTAATTTTTGGAATCTATGACTTTTTCATCATGATTCCTTTTTTTATAATTAAAAACAGATTTCAGTCAAAATAAATTTTTGAAAGTCTTGTTTTCCAGAAAATTAACGATTTTCGGTCTTTTGTTTACATTTTGGACACTCCTTGTTAATCCTATTCCTACATGTCCAAACAGCACCATCATTAATATCTTTGGATCTTAGTTTCATTGGACTATTGCATTTTGCATAAATAAAGTAATAATAAGAGGCCTAAAAATTTATGATATTTTATGAAGAATTAAAACTAAGAAATTTAAGAGGCCTAAGAATTTAAGTTCTTTTCTAATAATTATTTAAATAAATATCAATTAATATATAATATAAATATTTAAATAAGGTAATATATAAATAATAATAAGAATGAATAACTAATAATAAGATTAAAAGCGATTGCGTTCCTCCAATCCTTGAATCTTGACAACGACACTATCCGCTCCAATTCATGCAGAGAAATGGTTAAAATTTTTGAATAACGCGGTAAATCACAAGGTTTAGTTAATGTTGCCAGATTTTCATTACTGAATTAATTAATATAATTAGCATAATTAAAACTAATTAATATGGTTAGATTAATTAGATTGATGGGTGGATCTTAAATTAGCGTACTTTTGGCGACTGAGAAAAATTCAAATTGGCGATAAATCGCCAATCTGTTAATCCAGCCAGAAAAGTTCCAGAAAGTCGTAAAATCGAAAGAATTGTATTTTTGTGGTAACCCTACTATGAAAGGGGATCTCGTTTCTATTCTGACGATTGATTTATTCTAATTCTTATTTATATTATATTATATATATTTTAATTCTTGTTTATATTATACTATATATATTTCAATTTTATTTCTTATTTATATTATATTATACTATATATATTTGAATTTTAATTCTCAATTATATAATATTGTACTATTTATCTTTGATTTATTTTAATTGTTATTAATATTATACTATTTTTATTTGATTTAATTTAATTCTAATTAATTTTAATTTTATTTTTATTATATTATACTATTTATATTTGATTTATTCTAATTCTATATTATCTATATATTATATTTCTTATTTAGTTATATTACTTAATTATTTTACTTTTTAATTTATTACTAATTTAATTACTGCCGAAGAAAGCATTGTGAATGATGATACGTTTAGAGATTTCCTTCACGCGATTGTTATAATTTACCCGCCTGATCACAGACATCCCTCCATCATAAGGTTAGTGCTTTTTTCACGTTTTGGAACAACTTCTGTATTTGCCCGAAATACGCCATTTTGTTTTTTTGGCGACCAGTCATTTCTCGCCAAATAGCGGGTTGAATGGTCGCCATGTTAGGCCTAAGATGATGCATTAGAGCGATGTAAACAAACATCCAAAATGTAAAGAAACGAATGAAAATCGTTAATTTTCTGGAAAACAAGACTTTAAAATTTTTTTTTTGACTGAAATCTGTTTTTAATTATAAAAGTATACATTCCTAATAACCTTTAATAATAAAATTTTTAAAATAAACAGAAAATGTGTTGTATAAAAAAATACATTAATATGATATTTAATAAAAACTTATACAGAAATATTTATTTTAACCATGTAATTCAAGAAGTATATCAAATGTTTTATAAAAATATATTTTTACGACAATTTTTGCCATAAAATCTATTACAATTTAAATCTTGGTATTTTTTTTTGTATTGAAACTTCCAGATTAAGATATGACTAAAGTTATCAAAGAATCTTTCATAAGAATTCTGCAAAAGAAAGCAAGGAGCGCCGAAAGCAAATAATTTAAGTAGTATTTTTAAGTTTAAAAAACCACGTACCTGTATATTAATCATTTCAACGAGAAATTCATTTACGCCATTCTTTCATGAACTTGTAAGAAAAGTTCCTTGCAAATTAACTCCTTTTCAAACAAAGCGGCTGATGTGTGTTGATAGGTTAAGAATATACTATATTAAAATTAACTGTGGGAAAAAAACTAAATGTAAAGTAAAAAAAATTGTTTATTATTATGCGGTTCAGATTGTTATGAGCATGTAGTTCATTTTATCATCATTACCACAAACACATATACAAACCTGACTTAATTATAAAATAAAATTAAAAACAAAAGTTCAATTATAATATTAAAAGTGATTTAATTTTGAAAAACTATTAAAGTATTCCAAGAAATTAATCAGCATATGTAAAATTGGTCCAATCTATCTTCCTAACTAATTCTAAGAATGTGTTGAAAGTATCAATTCCCTTCTCCTCGCAAGAAGCCCGGAACAAAAATTCTCCTAAATAAAATTTGAAATCTTTTTTTCTATTATAGGTAGGCAAAGAAGCCTTAATATGGCGCCACATACTCTCAATGGTATTAGTGTGGCATTTTGTTACTGGATCAACAAAGTGATAAAGAGTGATTTACCTTTAAATGTTCATAATCCTCATCTGCTAAGCAATCATACGATTTCCAGCAATCTGAATAGATGGTGGTTCCGGGCTTAATCCACTCTTTTATGAGACTCAAGAGAGTTTCTTTCGTTCTATCATGAACAGCAACAAGAAACAATTTCCCCGAGCCTCTTTCTACACCTCCAAATACCCACTGACCTTCAACTCGATGGCCTCTGTTAAACTTTCTTTTTCCAAATTTGGATTCATCTATCTCAACAATTTTTCCTACGCCTCCTATTGTTTCTGATGTCTCCTCAACGTAATCCACTATAATTTCATTAATAAATTGTCTCCAGTCGGCCATCGTACAAGACGAGAATGAGTATTCATCGATAATTTTGTCCGTCCCATACCCCTTAACAATGAGATAAGTCAAAAAAAATATCTCACCCATTGTTAATTTATTACAGCTAAACCAAGATCCAAACCTAACAGATTTCTGTAAACCACACTCCTTCTTGTCAATCCTATTCCTACAAGTCCAAACAGCACCATCATTAATATCTTTGGATCTTAGTTTCATTGGACTATTGCATTTTGCACAAGTTAAGTCCTTTTTTAATAAACCCGCTTTTCTCAAAAATTCATGCAACAGGTCAGGGGTTTTACATAGCTCGTATACAAAAATTACCTTTGCAACTCCTGGTTCTCCCATAAGAGCTCCATCTTTTCTACAGCTGGAAAAAGCTCTTGGAACTGATACTTTTTGCCATACATTTTGCTGATATTCCTTGACCAATTGAGTCATAGGAATACTGTTAACAGAATTCATTACTAAGAAATTTAACGAACAATTATAACTAAGAAATTTAAGAGGCCGAAGAATTTAAGATATTTTATGAAGAATTAAAACTTAGAAGTTTAAGATGCCTAAGAATTTAAGATATTTTATGAAGAATTAAAACTAAGAAGTTTAAGAATAATCCTAATGCGCATAATTTTCATTATTCATACAAAAAACCTTTCTTTTAACAAAACAAAGGGATCCACAACCAGTTTTCTAAAACACTATCTTGTAAGTCAAACAAAACCATATATTTTTCAATAGTTAAGGAAAAATAACTTGCCTCTCAAAATGCTCATGCAAAAGTTCTGAAAATTCTTTCCTCTCATCCTGCAATACCATTCATATATATTTGTGAAACTATTCCTGTAAAAAAATCTCATGTTCTTGCATTTTCCATAACAGGAAGCTTTCCTTTTTATTCTATATTGGTTAAACAGTTATACATAAACTCGCCTCTTTCATATTCATGTTAGTAACCATCATTGATACTTAAACTTAAAAGAAAATACATGAATACTGCAAAAAAACTCACACCAATTAGAGATAGCCACTCGTGAAGTAACGGTAGATCCAAGTAAATTCTCTATACGAGCATAAGTATTTGAACACTTTTTTATACAAGAAAAAGATTGATTGAAACAGAAATAATAAAATATGTTGTTCTCTTTAGGATAATGAGGTCAAAATATACTATTAATATTGGATTTTTTTTTCCAACTGAAACAGTTCCAAATGTATCATCCTATTCTTTAACATCATACAAAGATACAGAAATAAATATAAGTATTTAGATTTTCTTAACAAATCTGATAAATAGTTTATTTTCTTAAAAAATATATTATATTAATATAGGGTGATTTTAATTTGTATCTTACAATGATGAATGCTTTTTCCCAAGCCTTTAATATTAACAAACAAAGAAAAAAGATTTCACATGAATTCAGATAGTTTTTCAAGTTGAAAGAAATTTGGTAAATTACGCGTTGAATATGATTTAACTGCAGTTTCTAAGAAAAATCAGAAATCGTAATTCTGCGGAACCCTTTTCACTCAGATTTTCGTTCATGCAATACTTTTCATTTGACTTATTTCTTGGTAGTAACAAATTACATTTAGAAATAAGCAAAAGTTCATTCTCTAAAAGAATAACACTGATTTTTAACTCACCTGCAGTATACACAGCAAAAATTCTTCGAGCTTTATACTAAGATTTGCAAAAGACTTGCGGCGAACTTAAGATGTACTACAATCGCAAAATGTCAGATACTAACGGCGTCTCTTCCAAAATTTCTTAACCGGCGTCCCTAACCAAATAACTTCATTTCTCTTTTTCATTGTTTGCTATTGGCTGAGCCATGGAGCTTTCGCGCCCAAAGAAACTCTCGTAGACCACAAATTTCCTTGCGTAATGTTAATCCTGAGGAGTTTCCTTTAATTTTAACTGCATGGAATAAAGTGTATTTTAAAGAGTTCTAAAAAAGAAAGACTTCTTGGGGTTACTTTTTTCCGATTTTTTTTATATTTTTATTGGGGATCCTTCAGTTTACGGGGTTGAAGATTTTTTCCTATTGTGTGTTCAATTCAACCCCGACTCACCAACATCGAAGTGAATATATATAATTATGTATCCTGTTGTTAAAAAAAATTGAACATCTAATAAAAGCGAAAGCCTTTATATAAATTTTTCTTTCATATTTACTTTTCTTTTAAATAGAATTGGGCTCTAAATTCCAATGATTGTTTCATTCTACGCATACTTGTACATATCACAGCCATTTGTTTTAATCTGGTTTTAACTTTTATTAAAATTTATATTTTTAAGAAATTGTACGAAATTCGGAATATTTTGTATTCAATAAACGATGAGGAGATGCTTCTTTATAGATATAACTTTGTTGATCTTTTATAAATCTAGTAACTGGATAAAGAAAAGTAGGAAGTGGATCCGGATTCTTTGAGATCAGATAAAAATGAAAAAGGGGAAAATAAGACAAACCCGGGGAGAGTAAAAAAAATTCATCGAACGGGAAGAATGACTGTTTATTAAAGAAGTAAAAATGTCATTTTCTTTCTACAACTTTTATTGCGAATAGATTACAAATACTTGAACAATATGGTTGGACAATGTTTTCCTTTCCCCCAGGAGGCAGGGGAAAGAGGGACTCATTTCAGATTGCTAACTACAAACTTGCACCCCTACCCACTTCACTTTTGAAAGGAAGAAAGAGATGGAATGAAATGGCCATTATCTCTTAGAAGAATATTGAATGTCATAAAGAAAACAGAGTATTATATCACAGAGAGCGAGAGAGTTTTCTGCGCAGCGCATCCAGTTCATGGTTACAAAAAACTGTTTCCTCTCCAGGACATCGTCTTGGTAATTAACCTTTTACTAGAAAAGAGGATTTGAAAAAAAAAAAAAAAAAAAAAAAGAAAATCTTCAGCCCTTGTTTCGACAGTTGCCTCGCACATAACCAGGTAAAAGCTTTCTCAAGTTTTGACTTGAACAAATATAAAATTAATAAAAATTTGCCATCTGAAACAAGACTGCTTACCCCAAGAATTTCAACAGGTCTGATCAAGGACCATTTCTTAAGCAGAAGAAATTAAACTAGCGCAATTCATTGTAATGTGGGTTGCGAAAATATTAGTTTTAAAAATTTACAACATAAAAAAATTATATTGCAGTGATGAAACCCATATTTTCCAATTCTTCTAAATTTAACAATTCTCAAGCTTTAGAAATTAAAGTGACGTGTAAATTTTCAAGTCTTTCAAGCAATTTTTCTTCTAATCTAAACCACCGGTGCACGTGAGAATTTACGACTGTCAATAGTTTTAAAGTATAAGTGTTATTTTAGATAAGAGTCAATTCACATTCAAATTATCGAAATCCTTTTCCGGCTCTGTGGTAATCTTTCGCACAAGTAATTGAAAATTGCTCGTTTTTTACGTAAGTTAAATTCCGTTTGCTGATTATTATTTGAATGTAATAGTATAATTATTTATTAATATTAATTTTTATGTAAATGTTGATAAGAATGTTTTTTTTAATGTAATTTAATTTTAGATAGAGTGAAAAGGTTCAAATTTTTATTGGTTTTGTAAATAAGATACATTCTACGGAATTCATATTGAAATCTGTATTTGTACGTGTATCATTTTTTAAAAATGAAACAGCTTTTAATTTGTAATTTCAATTTCTGTCTTAGTTAATTTTCAGTCATGGATTTCCTTAAAGTTCTTGCATTGAACTTTTTACTTTTTTGTATGTGTAGTAAGATTTTTTTTATCTGAAAAATGTTTAACATATTACTTTGGTGAGAATAATAGGTGGATCAATCAAAAAGCTGATTTAGAAAGGTGTAATATTACTATTCAACTTTAAAAGAAAAAGGTGATGTCTTTATGTTTATGTTTAGGTGTTTATATTAAAAATTATGTGAATGGTCTGCAGAATTTTGGTTTGATAGTAAATGAATATATGTGGTAGGAATAAATTTTTGATGAGAATTGCCGTAATTATGTTACATATATTAAAGTTACTAAAAATGATTGCTGTTGAGAAAGAGCTTTTGTTTACCATCTCACTATTGTCGTTTTTTTTTTTTTTTAAACATGTTGATAGTCTCAATTTTGGTTTCATTTTGGGATTGGAAATTTTTAAATATGCAAGTGGTGATTATAATCATATTGACATATAATAAATGTTTCAATTGGTAAATTATTTTTTAATTTAATATTTTTATCTGTGAAGAATCTCAAACAAAAAAAAATCTTTTCAAACTGCTTGTGGTTACTTATTTTTTGATAAAATTATTTATTAAATTCTTTGAAAAAATTAAAAGAAGGGAAAAAAAACCGTTTTTATGATGTGCAATGACTTTCAAAAATTTCAGCATTTTTTTTAAATTTTTTTTTTTTTTTTTTTATATAGATAGCTGTAATCTTGTTAAAGTGGGTGGGTAAAAGTAGTAGGTGTTTCTGTTATCAAAGCCATCTGAAATCCAGAATTCTAGAACAATACAATAAATGAGATGCGACTTATTTTTTGTAAATCTTAAAAATTTTGCATAACTTCAAAACTAAATTATAAAGTAAAAATCAAAGTTAACTGAAAATTTTGATATATTTAGTAGTATGAAAGCTTCGTTTTATGTTAAAAAATAAGTAAAGGTTATAAACATATTTAAAAAAAAGAGTGATTGCTCACAAGGAAGTGAGGGGTAAGCAATGAGGTGAAGACTGTTTGCAGGGTCACATAGCTGAACAACTTGCCATTATCAGTTCTTTTTCTAATATGATGGCAGATATTTAATTTCCTCTCTATTCTCACTGTATGCCTGGGTACTTACTGAAAGGATAAAGGCTTACTGAAAAAAATTAGCATTTTTTTTATATCTTGAATTTCAATTCATGTTACAGGCATATTCCAAATAAGTTAATTGATTTAATCAATCTTTTAAAATAATTAAGGCAATGGTATCTAACACAATTTAGAACCAAAAGCATTAAAAAAAAAGTAATCTTGAATGCTTGTTTATGCTGTAAATCTTGTGTTTCCTACAGAACAAGAAATTCAGTTACGTAGTTTTAAATTTAATACTAGCAAATATTTAAAGATATATATTTTTTATTTTATTCTATTACTTGTTTTGATCATTACTATATCAGATATCACCAGGAACAGGGGCGGGGGAGATTGATATTGGTATGTTTTTTTTGTTAAAAATGTATCGGTATAATGTAAATAATTAATATGAAATTGCATAATTTTTTGTCTATTTAATTTCTTAATGAGTCTAAAGTTGAGTTTTTACCATGAGTATGCACAAAAAATTTTGTGGAGGTCTTATACCTCTGCCATTTCGGGGAAAATAATTTAACCCATGAAAAAATATTTTTGTACTCCAGATATCTTTAAAACCATAGTCTGATTTCCAATTTCAGTGTTCATCATTATAATATTTTTTTTTGTTTAACTTTTAAAATTGCAATTTTTGGTCTTTCCAGTATTTAGGAAACGTTTGGAATTTTATTTTAAAAATATGCGAATTATATTTTTTTAAGAGAATGAAAATATTGTTCAGTTTCTACCTTCAAACAAAATATAGCTTATGTAGTCCATTGATTTTATTAATAGTTTCATAATCGGTTCTGGCATTTATATAGAATGCTTTTGTGAAACAAGTTTCATTCCAAGATTCCCACATAAAATAGTGAGTACTAGGTGCAAGCTTAGGTAAATTATGTTTCTTAAAAAGGTGCAAAATTTATCAGTGAACAAAATCCAAGCAATAGACATTAGGAAATTAGGAACAAATGTTAGATTATTTTCAAATTTAGTAAAATCTCTCTTAAGCATTCAGCATTAATATCAAAGATTACTTCAAAGAGGAATATCAAAATATTAGTCCTTACATAGACCTCATTCAATTCTAAAATTTATTCTTAAGTTAATAAAAAAGTATGATAGATTAGTATTATGCTGAATGTACTGTGCTGAGATGCTTGTGAATATGGGATACTTGAGCATATACTTCATTCAATATTATCACTTGCTGATTTGAAAGGGATAACATAGTATATAGTTGTATGGTATATTGAGAAGTACAAATTACTTTTGTTGCATATATGCTTCATATTTGTGTAATTTTGTAGTCAACTATAAAATGTAATCGAAAAGAGAATGATTTAGAAGAGCACAGTGCATGCAGAGCTAAAAATTTATGTAGAAGAAATCTCACAAAGGATTGATTTTCATACAATTTGAGAAATGTTCATCTATTCTATGTGCATGTAATGTTACAAAACTTATTAGACTTCAACAAACAATTTTTAAAGCTCAATGACAATTTTAAAGTTTATTTTGTTAACATTCAAAATTATGCAACCCTAATAAATTCCAAATTTTTATCAAAATATGTATTGTAATATAAATATGTACTTTTAGTTCAATTTTGTGAAATAAAATAAATTTTTAAAATTTCAGGAAGTTTTCACAATTTTTGAGTTTTAATATTGCTGCTTATTCAAAAAAGCATGATTAATGCATTTTGTATGTTGCAGTTTCTAATAGTAGCATTGTAAAAAAGTTAATAAAAAAAGTTTTTGAAATCTGTAATTCAACTATTGTGCAAAACTTCATGTTTAGAATTATTTAATTCGGTTAATACTGTATTCTCCATTTAATTTTCATTATTAATATGAATATTAAGGCACAACAAAGGAACTCTGGCATTAAAAGTTGAAAGGTAGTTTATAAGGATGTAATTGTATAAAAATTGTAGGTATAGTCAGAAAATCTATTTTAGTAGAGGTCCAAATAATTGAGTGTATTATTTAATATAATTACTCAAATTAATTACATTATTTAACCATTACACATTTGGTATACATGTATTAATCAGGTGTAGCAATTATTTAAAAATTGTTAATTTTGTTTGTATTTCAAATGACTGAACTAAACTTCATATCTTTAAAAATTATAGCTTTTTAATTAAAATTGAAGTATATAGAATTTTGAGTCCAAAAACAGTTTTCAATCATAGCAAATTCATTATTATTTTTTTTATAATAGTACTGTTTTAATATGTAATTTTTTTTTTGAAAACGATTAGTGCTGGGATATTTTATGTAAAATTTAAATAAGTGCTAGGATATTTTATGTAAAATTTAAAGTTTTATTAAAAATTTTCTTGATCAAAAAACCTTTCATAGCTTTGCCGCTGCTTTCTGTTATAAATATTCACTAATTTAAATTCTAATGTTACATATGGTTTTTATGATTAGAAGAAGTTAAATAAAAATTGTATTATATTTACATACTGGTGAACCTTTTTCATTAATCTGCAATAATCCTGAAAATTTTGGGGATGTGTTAGGATTTCCAGATTCTTCCCCCCCCATGGTTATGTTATTGCTAAGGGTGAATATTGCATGGATGAGCATTATCTATATTAGTTAAAGCCAATTAAAGTTCTTTATAACTGTAGCTATTAAAAATGTATCATCTACTGTATGCTGAAGAGTTCATGAGGTGACAAGAAATTTCTGAACCTATTGTTATAGAAGGAATGTTTACATGACATGGTCTTCTAGATTGTAAACCATTGGAAGTTTATTCTCTTTACCTTGATGAAGCCATAGATTTAACTTGTAGAGTGGTAGCAGATAGTGTATTGCTTTCAGAATTGCTATTCAAACAACTTTCATTAGGATTCAATCAGAAGGAATGTTGCAGGTATTTAAAGGTTGTAATATTTTTATTTGGCTATTTGGATTATTTATAAGTATACAAAGAAAATTTACCTGATACATGTTTATGCCATGTCTGACTATAAGTTCATTTAATTGAACACTTAAAAAAGGAACAATTATATGCTTTTAGCTGCTTGATCTTCTGATATGAAATTCATTGAGGTTTAAGGTGCTTTTAAGATATATTACTTTTCTTTATCCTTTTCTCAAGATCTTGGTGCCCTTTGAGTATCTTTATAAAATTAATAAACATCGGTCCATATTGCATTCTTTGACATTTGTTTATGGAACATTTGTACATTGGGCTGTATTGAAATTTTTCCTTTAAATAACTCTTTGGGTTTCTTTTTGGTTACGTTTGAATTCAAAATCCTTTCCAATACAATAAAACATAATTCATGTAGATTAGATTCAAATTATGAATTGTAAAGAATAAATTTAATAAGGAATAAATAAGAATAAATTTAATAATGTTCTCTAAAGAAATTGGTAGAAGGTTCAGGAATCAAACTCTCTACCTTTTTCTGTTAGTTATTCTACTCGCTTGAAACCAAGTGAAAACACACAATTTAATTTTCAGTTACATAGTTTAATTTTTTAAAGGGTAGTTCAGATGTGTTTAGGCAAGGTAACCATGGAATAAATAGTCGTGAGAATTTTAATATTCATAACTTGAATAAAAGTAAATTGATTTGATTCATCTGTCTTTCTCTTTGTTTGATTGTGTAATTTAGTGACTATATATGACTTATAATGGATTGTGAACAATTACCAGCGAGCATTATATATTACGTAAATGGTAGTTTAGTATCCATGCTAATTAAATTCAGTAATGAAAGAATATTCTCTATTATCTCAACAGTTTTTAATTTACTACATTCATTAATGCTCTTATTTTTTTTCCCTACTTTTCTCTGCTATATTTTATATTCTATTGTATTTATATTTTATATTCTTCTGCCATATAATACAATATGGCTGTCATACATATGTTGTGTAAAGTTTCTAAAACAGCTATATTTTTGCAATTTTTTTTATTCTGAATTGTTACGAAAATTTGTTTTAATGTTAAATGAGTAAGTTCTATATATCCTTTTATGATGATACAAGATTCAACATGAAATAAATGTTTGGCATTTTCACTTATGGAATGTAATTGTAAAGGATGAAATTTTATGTACTAAAATCCTGTAACTGTAGCCTATAGAAGAATTATGATTTATTTTAAATTAACACCTGTATTGAGTTGTATTGTTGTGTAGGATGTTTACAGATGTTATAACAAAAATCTAAAATCACTTTGTAAGTTTGATCACAATTTTTTGTTTTTAATTATTTTAGGTGTCTATATAATATTTTTAAATTTATTTCTTTAGTTTAAAGAAAATATTATATAGAAATATTTGCACTCATAGAAAATGTCTCATTTATTATGTTTCTTTATTTTCAGGATAACTCATTTGTATAAAGAAGAACAATGACTGCTTTATTAAGAGGTATAAGCGTATAATTTTTCTATTTCAGTTAATAATTTGTCAATTTCTGTGAATATGAACTATCTGAAATTAAATTTTCAGCAAAATAAAAAAATATTATAATTCCTAGGAAAAACTGATAAGAAAGATTTACTTGTTAATTTGCAGCAGAAGTAGGATTTGTGATAGTTGGAAATATGATTGCTTTTTATCTGTAAATATTATATTTAAATAAAAATCTGGATTGAGATTTTAAATTATAACTTAAATTTTTTTTTTGACTGAAGTGTTTAATTTGTTTCTGTTAAATTATTTTTAAAAACACTTTAGAGAAAGAACATTTGAATTATTAGAAGTGGCCACAGTTGCCTAGTGGTTATGGTCGTGGCTGGTGTCGTTTTCCTCAAGTTGTAGGTTTGAGCCTTGATGCCGCTAAAGACCCACTATGTAGTGGGGCTGATACATGTTAAATCTGCTGGAGGTCCCAACTCCTCTTGTTGGTGTGGAAGTTTGGAGAGGTAGGTGCCAGCTAAAGTATAGTCCTCATCAATTGACTGAGGTTAAAAAACAATAGATCTCATGTTGCTTCTCAGTGCAATGGTAATTAACAATCATATTGAATTATGGGGGGGGGGGAACAAAGGATATAAAAACTTGATACTGTTTTGAAAAAATTAATGCTTTTTGTATGTACGATATTAGATTTTAAAGTGAAATCTCATTTGCTCATAGTTCATTTAAATATTTTTAGCTCTGGCATTACAAGAACTTTTTTTTTACCTTTAGATTAAATGTGTATTTCTTTTTCTTTTTTTTCTTTTATGGTGGGGCAAAACTTATATTTTCTCTTTACAGCTGTGTAATTCTTTCCTCTCTCTCCCAAAACTAGAAATAATCCTTATGCTGCTGTTTAAAAAAACACTTTGATATTGTTATTTAACTCTCAATAACATTTTTGTTACTAGTAAAATTACTTTTTTATTCAAAAATTTCTCATGATTGACTACAGCAACTTAGGACATCATACTCAACACCATCGATGCCACTTCTCCTCTGCAGATTTCAATTTCAGAATACAAATAAAATTATTCGTGACAGTAACGCCATCTATGAGCGTGAATATATAACAGATATTTTGTTTGTTACCAAAGAAGCATTTTCTCATATTGCTATCAAAATAGGGAACTGACTTGTTACTTCTTGTTATATGGTCAAATGTTTTATTGCATGCTTCATATTATGAATTAGCTTAATGAGTCTAAATTTTAAAATATAACATTCATTTTTATAAAAAATTAAGTTACTTTCTTCTTTAAAATTGAATTTTGATAAAAATAAAATTATATAGAATCAGTGAAGATCATGCTGTAACATAATTATGTGGATTATTAAAAAAAGAACTCTTGCCGTCAAATTTTAGATTTTGAATGGATAGAAATAATAAAACTTGAATTTTGTATCAGGTTATTCAATTATTTCATAATAATTTTTTTTGCATGATTTATGAATGATGTAATTGTAAGTTCATATAATTGTTTTCCCTTTGATGGTTAGGAGAATCAGTAGTTTTTGCTCTCTTATTATTTGCAGTGTTACTATCAAACGGTTTCCGAAAGTAGAAGTCTTTCCCCCTTCCAGTTGCTGTCATGTCACCCTTTTCTGTATGTGATATAGATAGCTCGCTCCTTTTTAAAGATAGTATTTCAAAAATTATTTGATGTATATTATTGTAATATTTACAACAATTGTAGCTGTCACTTTTAAACAATTCAGGAAATGATAAATATTATGAAAATTTGTAAAATATGAAAATCACATATCTAAATATATGCAAAGTTAAACTTTATGGAACATTCAATTGTCATGTTTATCTTTTGTGTGTGATGCAATTTAAAATATGGAATTATTCATCTTATATATCATCATAAAACTTATTCATTTTCAGAATTATCTAGCATTTGACCCATTTCAGTAACAAACTCCATCCGAATTACATAAGAAAATCAACTAGAACAGCAACATTTTCTCTCATTATGCAGAAAAATTCACGATACCTTTACTGCCATCTGTATGCTATCAAACTAATTTTTCCAGTAGGTATAATTTGTAATTCAAACAATGCAGGTTAATATGTGCAGACGAACTCGGTACCCATTGAAGAAAAGTTTTGCTATGTGAGTAGGGTTTGGTTGTAACCATTTGGATTGAAAGACTTCAGACGAGTTGAACTCATCAGTGCGCATTTTGGTGTTCTATTCAGCTGCGAACTGGCCTCATTCATAACCATCTAAAAGTTAAATTCAGATCACATGCACACTGTATGGAAGTGAAGCTAAATTTAGATTTATTTTCATTGAGTTGGACCCCTCAGGGGACTCTCCTTCAGATGAGTACAGGTATCATGACCCTGAGATTACCCCAGTGATCTTTCCCCCTTTCTCTCCTTTATTTTTCTTTATCATGTGTTTCAGTTTAGGGTGTTTTCTGATTTATATTTTATGGTATAATCATAATATTTTTTCTAACAAGGTTTTGTTTTGTTTCCATTTTTTCCTGTCTGTTGTAACATTTGTCCTCAATTTAAATAAAACATATAAAATTAAAAAAAAAAGAATGAAAAATTATAAAAATATTTCAAAAAATTTTGTGATGTCAATTTAACAAATTAACAGGCTGGCGGCTTATCAATACAGATTTCTTGCATGCCTAGCTCTAGCATTAAGGGGTCACACTTCCCCTCAAGCAGAGGTACTTAGTAGGAAACTGCTTGGGCACATTAAGAAAAGGCCCTGGCTGGGAAAGGGTCTGCGGTAGAAGAGTTGTGCACATCGTTGGTAACAGTTTCGGAATGTTATTCTTAAAACGTTCCCAGAGGTTGAGGGCCTTGGTTGTGGTTGGCGGGAACTCTCCTCCATCTTGAGAAATCCTCTTTGACTTTGGCCTTGGACCTGTGCTTCTGCCTGGGCACATTATGGGGGACAGTTTGCATTGTCCAGCTTTGAAGAATTCTCCGGCGGTTACCCATTGACATGTTAGAAAAGGGTGGTAAGATGGGGTCTGGCGGCCCCCTGATTGAACTGGAAGTAATTAGTGTTTTTTTTTTTTTTTTTTTGTCAAAGGCAAATATGGATACAATTAAAGGAAAATCGCTTTTGGCTCCCGAGGCTATAAATGCAAGTTCAGTCTCATGGGTCGATTGTAGCTTGTGCGTAGAATATGATAGGGAGAGCAATGGGACATCCTTTTGTCCTGATATCAATAACAAAGTTTCAAATAATACTGTACTTTCTCCTCTTAGTAAACTCAATTTCAACAGAAATATTAGATTTTTCATCATAAAGAAAACTGAAGGCGATTTCAAAAGCGTTTCAGCCATTTTGATGCATAAGATTACAGGGAATGGTGGGAGAAGTGAAATCAGTAAAGAAGAAGAAGTGAAATCAAAAAGAAGAGAAGTGAAATCAGAAAGAAATCAGTGAAAGAAAGAGAAGTGAAATCAGTAAACTGGCCATTTATTAGTAGAAGTAGCATCACCTAAACAAGCTAAAATGATCTTAAAATTAGAATGTATAGGCAACCATTCGATAACAGTCAGCCCTCATAATCTTGTGGTGTTATATCTGAAGTTGATCTCAAAAACGATACAGATAATGACATACTAGAAACTGTTCAAGATCAAAATGTCAAACAGGAATAAGGTCTCAGAAATAAAATATATAATAAATAAGCACAATCCGATAGTAGTTTCCCTCCTAGAAACATATTTAACTGATAAAGGAAAATACAATATCAACCAATACACAACATCTTCAGAAATGACAGTATTACTCAGAAAACTAGTGGGGGTGTCACTTTATTGACATCCCATGCTTTCTCTGTCTCTCAAATTTATTTACAAACCCACTTCAAGCCATTGCTGTTAGAATACATATCCAATCTTTAATTACAGTTTGTACTTTATGCTTGCCTCCAAATGCTCATATTGACATCGTGTATTCACAACCTTATCCATCATCTGCCAATGCCTTGTTTATTGTTCAGAGATTTTAATGGCCTCAATACTCTTTCGGACAATAAAAAAAAAAAGAAAAGAAACCTAAGAGGAACACAAATAGAAAAGATCTTTTCTGACAATAGCCTGTGTCTTTTGAATAACAACAAATCGATTTAATTTCATTTACCCACAAGCACTTTTCACTCGATAGATTTGGAAATTTGTTCCCCTTCAATTTTACCGTTCTGAACTTTCAAAACCGACCCATATCTTTACAATAGCGATCACTTTCCCATTGTATTAAATCATATGAACTTCATACCACAGAACTCAATATCACGCAATAGATACATATATGAAACTGCAAACTGGCCATTATTTTTATCCTTAGCTATTATCCGTGAAGAAATAATAAATTCTCATAACATTGATGAGTTGATGAGGTTCCGGAGGACATCATTAATATCACTAGCATAATAATTAAAAGTGCAAATATTTCCATTAAAAAACCTAATAAAATAAGGAAACAATATAAACCTTGGTGGAATAAGGATTGCTGAATAGCCTATAAAAGTCAGAGGAAGTCATGGAATGTTTTTTTGTAAAAGATATCCTACCTTAACTAATTTTATTTTGTACAAACAGCACAAAGCTATTTTTAGAAAAATACATTGGCACAGTCAAAAAGAATCCTGAATAAAGTATATTGAAAATTTAAATGGCAAGATTTTCAGCAAAAAATTATAGGACAGAATAAAATGCATATCTGGAGTTTTTATAAACAGACAAATTCCAATTTTTTGAACACAATAACCAAACTATTTCACCTCCAAAAGAAATAGCTAATACATTAGCCCTAACTCTCTCAATTATTTTCAGTTCAAATAACTTTTCTGAAAATTTCAAAATAAATAAATAAATAAAAATAGAATAAATAAAAACAACTGCCAAAAAGAAAAGAATTAATTTTACTACACCACATAACTTGTCTTACAATTGTAATTTTACTTTTTATGAATTGGAAAATGTTCTCTCCCATACACATAAATCATCTCCGGGACCAGATAACATCATTTGCCAAATCATAAAACATTTGTCAGTAGATTCACTAAGAAATCTTTTAAAATTTCATAGGATCTAGATTGAACACATCATTCCTCATTTATGGAAATCTGCAATCATTATTCCAATTTTAAAACCGGGTAAAGCTCCAACAGATTCAACAAATTATCGACCCATACTCCTCACGAGTTGCTTGTGTAAGATCCTGGAAAAAATAGTAAACTCAAGACTAATGTACATATCAGAAAAAAATGCTATTGTTCACCATTGCTAAGCAGCTTCAGATGAAACAGTCTACTGTAGATAACCTAGTCACTTTGGAAACACAGACAAGAGATGCCTTCATACAGAATAAACATCTTGTACCCATTTTTTTGACATTGAAAAGGCATATGATTGTACTTGGAGGTATGGCTTTATGAGACTTATATAATTATGACTTGAGGGGTAACCTGCTGATTTTTATCCAAAAGTTTTTAGAGAACAGGTATTTTAAAGTTAAAATTGACTCGACCCTATCAGATGATTTTATTCAAATAGAAGGAATACCACAGAGAAGTGTTTTAAGTATAACTTTGTTCATTATAAAAATTAATAACATTTCAAATATAGCCATCTGTCAAAGCTCTTATATATGTTGATGACTTGCAAATTTCATGGATGGGAAAGGAAATGAAAACTATTGAGAGACAACTTCAACTGGCTATCAATAAAATAACAAAATGGACAAAGGAAAACGACTTCTGCTTCTCATTGACAAAAATGGCTTGTGTTCATTTTTGTAGACGAATTAGACTTCACCCTGATCCTGAAATCTGTTGTAATAATATTTTATTAACCGTGGTAGATGAGATAAAATTCTTAAAACTTATTTTTGACAAAAAAATAACGTTTCACTCACACATTTTACAACTCCGAAAATGATGTGAAAAATCTATGAATATTTTAAAGGTTTTAGTACACACTTCATGGGGTGTACTAAAAGTCATTCATAAAAAATTCATTCTAAAAGACTACTAAAGACATTCTAAAGACTTCATTCTTAAAAGTCAGACCATATCTGTCTTTTAAGAATGTATTGTGCTCTCATCTGATCAAAATTAGACTTCAACTGCGTGGTATGTGGCTCTGCCCAAAGATCAGATTTAAAAAATTGAGCTCTGTCCACCATACTGCTTATCAACTATGTTCTGGAGCACTGGAAATCTTTACAAACATTCCATACTGTGATGCCAAAAAACACATTACATCAGCAATTTATCATCACTGGTAGGATCAATGGCATTTCGAATCTGGAAATAAACTGTATCATAAAAAACTCATTATATATCATTGGAACTCATTTTCACGTAGAAGACAGGACATCATTTTGATGCGACTACGCATTGGACACATGAGATTGACTCACTAGTATCTTTATCTGGGAGAAACTCCTATGTGTAACTGTTGTATTTGTCCTTTGACTGTGTGACACATTTTGACAGAATGTTCTGCTTTTAACTGTTCGTTTTGAACATTTTAAATCATATACTCATTCTTTAATTGACTTGGTTGGGGAAAATCCCCAACCAAATATATTTAACTTTTTAAATTACATTGGTTTTACTTCATTCATATAGTTTTATTACTTTTTATAGTACCTTCTATCATGCAGGTGAATTTTATATCGTTTTAAGTATAAAAAAAGTTTAACATCTTAACCTTGTGTTTGGCATAATTTATTCCTAGAGAATTCAGTGCCATAAATTCAACCAACCAATCTTTGAGTTGGAACATGTGATCTGTAAATTAAAAGTTTTAAACTGAATTGGAATAAAATTATGAAAATTCATTGTATAATTTTATTTATCCTTCCATTGATAAAAGAGAGAAATGTATAACCAAACATTTATTATCAGAGCTTTAACATTCCTTTTATGGATTTGATCGTTTAAATTTTGGAAAATTATTACAAACACAAGTATGCACACAAACACACACTAAAACAAATAGACACACATACACACAAATAATACATAAACACACAATATAGAAAAAGATCATGTTGAATGAGACACATATTTAAGTTAGATATTCATAATGAATATATAAGCATGCTCAGGGAGAATTGAGAAAGAATTTGATATTGGTTTGATTGTAATATTATATATATAGATGTGATCTCCTCTATTCTATATTTCAAAATTTGTTGCATTTGTAATTGTATTTGTTTTTTTATATAATTTTTGTTTTTGGCATATTACATTTAATATCTTTAGCATTTTCTTACTTTGTAACATACATTTTTGTGGAAAAATATTTTCTATCATTATTTAAATGAAGAAAAATTGTGTTTTAGAATAGGTATTTTTTATATTCTGTTTTGAATAAAATAGCTTAGAATGAAGGTAAGCTTGGATGATTTAATGGTTTCAGACTCTTGGCCGGCTTTTTTCTTTGTGTCGTGGGTTCGAGCCTTGGCCTTTAAAGATCCGCTGTGTAGCCGGGGCTGATGCACGTTAAATTTGGGGCCCAAAGTCCTCCAGTTGGCGTGGCGTGGAAGTTAGGAGAGAGGGTGTGCCAGAGCTCGGGTGTCGTCCTCGTTCAAAATTACGAGGTCCGTCACCAATAGCCCTTGTTTGCTTATAGTGCGACGTTAATAAAACCAAACCAAAATTAACTAAGCGAATTTTAAGTTTGAAATAATAAAAAATCATCATAGTTAGTAAATATGTAATTAAATTAAAAGGAATAATATTTTGAATAAAATTTAAGAACTATAACAAGCTCCTGGAATACAGTTTTTAAGAAAAATAGATTTTTTCACTTAAAATACATTTACAACAATGGATTTATTTACATTTATGGAAGTTTTTGAATTATGTATTTTTATTTTCTAAAACAGTTACTTTAACCTAAATGAAATCAAAAACTGACTTCTCTAATACTAAATTCCCACAAGAGATTTCTCGTGAATAATTTTCATATCTTAATTAAAATTAGTATTGCGAATATCTATGTGTTATGATATGAGAATAAATTTTTATTTATTAGAAATAACTAAACTTTTTTTTGTATAATTACTGTAGCATTTTGAAGTTTTTTATCATGCAATAGCTAAAAAATTTACTGATGAAAAGAGAAATTTTTGATAACTTGTAGCTCTCAATGTTGTGAGCATTTTTATATACCACTAGCTTACGAATTATTATTATTTTTCATCTGGGATATGTATAAAATTGTCTTTCCTTGTAGATAAAATTTGTTTACTTGATTTCAAACACACTGAAATTTTTCTACCTTTTTAGAGGTTTTTTACAACTGTGTGAGAAATCTTTATTTAAAAAATCCCACTTAAAATAAAATATGCAGTCTGTTAGCCATTGAACATGTTTTGATAAGCTCTCACTAAAACCACATGTGCCAACATTAATTAACAGACAACTATTAAAATGGAAATACGACAATGAATTAGAAATTTCGCAATTTTTTTTTACCTTCAATGAATGCTTGAAGCCTTTATACAATTGCTGTGGTCGCGGTAGCTTAGTGGTCATTGTTGCAGACTCACGGCTGGCGGTTTTCATCGAGTTGTAGGTTCGAGTCTTGATGCCACTAAATACCCGCCGTGTAGCCGGGGCTGATGCATGTTAAATCTGTCGAGGCCCAAATTCCTCTTGTTGGCTTGGTATGGAAGTTGGGAGTGGGTGGGGGTGCCAGAGCTCAGGTGTCGTCCTCGTCACTCGACCGAGGCTCAAAATTACGAGGACCGTCGTCAATAGACCTCGTGTTGCTTTTAGTACGACATTAAACCAACCATCCAAACCAACCTTTATACAATTGCACATTGGAGTGTTTCTTTTGGCACTCCAACAGTTATCCTACCATGTTCACATTTTTTGATACAATTTCTTAATGAAATTTCATATTCTTTCAACCAACCAAGATTTCTCTCTTAATATTCATGGAGGGAGATTGCAGAAAATATAATTTTAAGTTCAAGTTGTAATAAAAATTATTGTATTTCTGTAATATAGGATCTTGTTTATTCAAAAATTATGAAGCATCAGAATATTTAAAACTAACCTATGATTTTTCCTTCAGGTTCATTTTTACATCAGAATTTTCATTTTTCATAAACCATCTTTCCAACTGGGACACATTTAACTTTTGCTTCTGATTAATATAAGTGAACATGAAATACTGAGAGCGTTATCATTTTTGTTCAAAGTTATTATTAACTGCTTCAAAAGCTCTAGTTTAATGTGTACTGCTGGTAAAGTTGCATTTTTAAAAAAATTCTGAGTTCTGATGACCAATGTTCTTTAATACTGGGTTTAAGTTTTGACTTTTACACCACATTATTTCTCGTTATTTTATCTGGTTATGTACTCTTAATAACCTACCTATATTACAGAGAAAATGAAGTATCTTTAACAGGTCAATTCAAAAGTCTCCGGTCTGACACATAGATGGCGCTTCTAGAATTAAATACATATGTTTTTTAGTTAGCCCTAACCCTCAAGAGATGCGTGTATAAATTTGACAGCTGTCGGATCATTAGTTTGTGAATTATAGCATTTTGAGTGAAGCAACTTTTGTTATTGTGAAAAAATGGGTAAAAAGGAATTTCGCGTGTTGATAAAATATTACTTTTTGAAGGAAAAAAATACAGTTGAAGCAAAAACTTGGCTTGATGCCGAGTTTCCGGACACTGCCCCAGGAAAATCAACCATCAAGGATTGGTATGCTAAGTTTAGACGTGGTGAAATGAGCACCGAAGACGGTGAACGCAGTGGATGCCCAAAAGAGGATGTTAGCTACGAAAACGTTAAAAAAATCCACAAAATGATTTTGAATGACCATCAATTGAAATTGATTGAAATAGCAGACACTCTAAAGATATCAACTGAACGTGTACATCATATCATTCACGAATATTTGGGTATGAGAAAGCTCTGTGCAAAGTGGGTGCCGCGCGAGCTCACTTTTGACCAAAAACAACGACGAGTTGATGATTCGGAGTAGTGTTTGAAGATGATCAAGCGTAATAAAGCCGAGTTTTTGCGTCGATATGTGACAATGGATGAAACATGGCTCCATCATTTCACTTCGAAGTCCAATCGACAGTCATCCGACTGGACTGCACACGATGAACCCGCTCCGAAGCGTGGGAAAGCGCAACAGTCGGCTGGCAAGGTTATGGCGTCTGTATTTTGGGATACGCATGGAATAAATTTCATTGACTACCTTGAAAAAGGAAGGATCATCAACAGCGACTATTACATAGCGTTATTGGACCGTTTGAAGGACGAAATCGCCGAAAAACGGCCGCATTTGAAGAAAAAGAAAGTGCTGCTTCACCAAGACAATGCACCGTGTCACAAGTCAGTGAAAACGATGGCAAAAATCCTTGAATTGGGCTTCGAATTGCTTCCTCATCCACCGTATTCTCCAGATTTGGCTCCCAGCGACTATTTCCTGTTCTTAGATCCCAAAAAAAAAATGCTCGCCGGGAAGAAATTTTCGTCGAATGAAGAGGTGAGAAAAAAAAAGAGAAAAAAAAAAAAAAAAATCTAACGCAGTTCTGAGAATGCAAGGGAAGTTAAGGTAATTGCTTTAATTTTGTGGCAGGTTTCTCTTTCAGAGGGAAATTAAAAATCGTAGGAAAATAATTTTAAAGTCAATACAGCTTGCTATCTGTTAAGATAATGTTTTATGCCCGATATCGACAGTAGAAATACAATTTCTTTATCACAACGATTTTCACAAAGATTGAAACCACTTACGGACCAAGCTACCAGTTATACTTCAAAAACTATACCTGCATTTCTAGAATGAATAAAAACTGACTTGGGTATTGCATATGCACTACCTTTTTAATATGTTCCTGCGAAGTCTCCTGAGGTTTGCATCTGTTTGGGCTGCTGAAAAGTTTTCTAATCCCAAACCCACCACATTTGATGGACTCCGGAAAGTAATGAAAGAGGATATGACAAGCAATGCCTTTGGAAATTTAAGCACAGCCTTTCTACTAAGCAAATCACGATGTAGACTTGTAGTCCAGAAAAAAGGCTTTCAGATCAAACATTTCAAGAATTAGTCATTATATTTTAAACATAAAAAAAGGGCACCGAAATCGTAATCATTCTGAATATGTGTAAATTACTTTCATGTGTGTGTTTGTATATGTTTGTGTGTGTATGTATGTATGTATGTATGCATGCATGCATGCATGCATGCATGTATGCATGTGTGGGCGGCGGGCGTACACACACTAGGATGGTCTGAAAATGTTCGACATGACAAAGATAGAAATAGAAGACATTTTTTCTTTAAATTTTTATTTTTTTTTTATTTTTCTACAGTCTCCTTGTAAGTCTACACACTTCTCCGTAACGAATCTCCCATCTCTTTAACCAGCCTAAATAGTATACTCGGCGTCTTTCTCTGCAAAATAATTGTTTACAAAGGTGATGGTTTCCTCATTTGACGAAAATCGCAATTTCTGCCTTCAGCTTGTCAAATACTGATGCGTAGTATGCTTCTGTAACGGTTTTTCTTGTTTGAAGATAATCGATTAAGATAACTCCATGATTATTCCAAAAACAGTTGCCACCACTTTCCCAGCCGAAAAAACAGTTTTTTCTTCTTTTTTTGGAAGCCGATTCCTCCTGCGCAGTCCACTGTTTTTACTGTATTTTTGTTTCCGGCGTATAAAGGTGTATCCAAGTTTCATCTACAGTAATTAATCGGTCCAAAACTCTGATTTATTGCGCCTAAACTGCATGTAACAGAGCATTGGAAATGTTCATTTGAATACGTTTTTGGTCTAATGCATGCTTATCTAAAGTGCGGCCCCAAAGCCTTTAAAATGCGACCCAAATGTAAATTATGAAAATATTTAAATTTACGCATTCAGTTGAAAAGTCTTTAAAAAGTAATTGTACTAATTTTAAATTTTTTTCGTTAGCTATATACGAAAGCATTGACGCTTCTGATACGGCACAATTGGCAATTTTTATAAGAGGAATCTATGAACATTATAATATCACGGAAGAAATGGTTGCTTTAGTATCACAACCAAGTCTGTAGATTTATCCGATGAAAAGGTTTTCCTTACCTATGAAAAATTTATCAGGTATCATAACCGATGGAGCCCCTGTCATGGTTGGTAAAAATGGGGGACTCGTTAAAATGGTTAATAATGAAGCCGTCGCTGCCGGCAATACGATCTTGATGGCATATCATTGTAATATACATCAGAGTAATTTGTGTGGAAAAATTTTAAAAATAGAAAGTGTATTAAGCGTTGTTATGCTTTATAAGAGCATAAGGACTTAATCATAAAAAAATTGAAGAGTTTCTTAAGGGAATTGGCACTGAATTTGCAGCGGCTGGCGGTTTTCGTTCAGTCGCGGGTTCGATCCTTGGCCACCAAAGACCCGCCGTGTAGCCGGGGCTGATGCACGTTAAATCTGTTCGGGGCCCAAAGTCCTCCCTTGGCGTGGTGTGGATGTTAGGAGAGGGGGGTGCCAGCTCAGGTGTCGTCCTCGTCACTTGACCGTGGTTCAAAATTACGAGGTCCGTCGCCAATAGCCCTCGTGTTGCTTCTAGTGCGACGTTAATAAAAACTAAACTAAACTAAAAACTGAATTTGCAGATATTTATTATACAGAAGTAAGATGGTTCAGTAAGGGGAAAATGTTCAAAAGGTCTTACGATTTGAGAACTAAAATAAAAATATTTATGGAAACAAAAGGGAAACCTATGAATGAATTTGAGGACGAAGATTTGATTTTAGATTTAGCTTTTTTAGTAGACTTAACAGAACATTTGAATGATTTAAATTTGAGACTTCAAGGAAAAAATCAATTTATCAATAATATGTTCCTAAAAATAAGATTTGACACATTTCAGTACTATGGCTGCACATAAACCTGTGAGTTGCACAAAATTTGCTGCATTAATTTTTGATTTAATTCAAGAGTTTGAAAGTAGATTTCAAAATTTTTGAAAAAATGAAGAGTATTTCAACATATTTTCTACCTTATTTTCTCTATAAATAAATAAATTGCCTTCAAATCTTCAAATGGAATACATTGAACTGCAAAATGACATTCAACTGAAAGTAAAACCTGGGAATGTTTCTTTACTGGAGTTTTATAAAGATTACCTACCCCGGGATAAATATCCTTTTTTTTTTTACAATCATGCTTTATTTATGTCTTCAGCCTTTGGCAGTACTTATATTTGTGAACAATTATTTTCAAGAATGAAGCTTACAAAAAACAAAAAAATAGGACAAAGATCACTGGCAAACATCTTGAAAATGCAGTAAGAATTGCTACTTCGTCTATTGAACCTGATATCGATTTTACTTGTTCAACAAAAGCAAATTCATCCATCTCATTAATTCGAATTTTTTCCATCTTTATGAAAATTAATTTGTTGGAAAAATATTGTATGTGCTTCCCAGCAATTTTTTTTTTTTTTTTCAATGTGGCCCAGAAATTTTTTTTTCTTGCAATGTGACCCTCAAACGGTCATAGTTTAGACACCCATGGTCTAATGTGAGCAAATGCGGAAAACCTCATGCCTAAATCTTGACAAACACTTTCTTTGGACATAGCCTGTGCTCTATCTCTCATTTTATTTCGACGGTTCGTCTAGCGATGAACTTAAGCGATGTTATCGTCAGTGGTTGCAATTTTTGGACATCCCGAACGTTCATCGTCTCTGAAGCTAGTACGGCTGCATTTAAATTCAGTTGCCTAAAATTTCACAGTGATAAAAGATGGCGCAGAGTTCCCGTACACAGCGTTAAACTCATCTTTGGTTTGTGTAGGCGTATTGCCTTTTAAAAACAAATATTTAATGACAGCTCAACACACAAATTTTTCCATTTTCACAAAAACACTTGCTCAAATGATTATCAAACAACAACTGCGCTTTCAAAATGGCTGAAATTTTGGTGAGTACCTTTCAAAAGATGCGCAACCACATTCCGTAGTTTTTATTGACGAGTTCTGCCATCTTCATGTTGAAGTCGGAAACTTTTCAGTCCACCTTTTGTGTGTGTGTGTGTATATATATATATATATAAACATATGAACACTTTTAAATTTTAATGCAACCTTTAAAATTGTTTGTCTAGAAAATCACATTTAAAGTTTCATAATTTAAAATGCATATAATTTTCTCGTGAAATCGTTGACCGGTCAAATATGGCACATGCTTTTCAATTACATTTTCGTCATTATTTAATTGGGAAAAAATATTTAACAAACTTTATTGCTAGATGTAAAATGTATAATTTTCTGAATATTAGTTTATTAAATTGCCTGCAATATGGATTTCAAGAATAAATTCCTTTCCCACTTTAAACTTATATTGGATTTCCTCTTTGTCCCCGTCCTTATTTTTCGATTTTGTATTTAAATTTAGTATTTTACCATGATTATTTATTTTATAAATTCTTGTGCTTTATTAGGATGATATGTTCGAAGTTATTTGAGAGCAGTTTCCACTAATACATTTTATTTCGAATTTCGCGATTAAGTTCCTAAGTGCATAACTCATGCAGAGTGTATTATTTTTTCGTATCATTCATGGTATAATGGGCGCCAAATTGTTGAAACTAAAAACACATTTCTTTGCCGAATTGCTTATATCAGTGACATAACACATCAATCAATAACTCTCGAGACTAACCCAGAGATGGCGCTCGTAGTAAACCAGGTCTTTCTAGAGTACTAACCTTTGCTTGAAACGTGTCAAAATTTTAAGTCGATCGGACCAGAAACAGCTGAGTTATCGAGGTTGGAGTAAAGTCGTTTTGTAGTTTGTTTAAAAAATGGAAAAAACCGAGTTTCGTGTTCTGATAAAACATTGTTTTTTAATGGGTAAAAACACCGTGCAAGCGAAACAATGGATTGAAAAATGTTACCCGGACTCTTGTCCATCAAAAGCAACGATTTGTCGGTGGTTTGCCGAGTTTAAACGTGGTCGTACCGACACAAATGACGCGGAACGCTCGGGTAGACCTGTGGAAGCCGTTACACCGGAAAATGTGAGTGAAGTGACAAAAATTATAATGAAAGATCGTAAAGTGAAGCTCCGTGAGATTGCTGAGATGACACAGATATCATATGGAAGTGTATTTACTATCCTTCATGAAAAATTGAGCATGAAAAAGGTTTTTTCCAAGTGGGTGCCGCGATTGCTTTCGATGGAACAAAAACAGCAACGAGTCGATGATTCAGAAAGCTGTTTATCGCTATTTACTCGCAACAAAAAAGATTTCTTGCGAAAAATTTAGAAAAGCGTTGGAACGATTGTATCACCCTAGGTGATTAACAAGGTGTTATGTTGATGAATAAAAAAAATTTTGCAAAAAAAAATGTTGTTTTCAATGTTAGACTCGGGAGTTATTGATCGATGTGTTACTGATTTAATCTTTTAATGAAAGCAATACGCCAACTCATGATTCTAGTTTGAGATAATGCAAACTTGTTTTTAGGACTTCTTGTAAGGAGTTGTATCTGGCTGATAATTCTTCGCATTCCTTTTCACTGCCTTAAGCATCGTTCTAACCTCTGAATCTTGAACTTAACGTTGACTTTAAATCTCTCCTTTCTTATTGGAAAGGGACCCGTGTGGTAATCGGGAATGACAGAATAGTCCCACTGTAGCTCATGCATGTCGTAAGAGGCGACTAAAATAGGTACCCAGCGTCTGGGGATTATATCAGGGGACCTCAGGGACTTGCCTTCTTTAGACAAGTACGGGCATTATGATCCCGAGGAACCTTAGTGATCTTTTTCTTTCCCATGGGGTTTACTGTCTTTGGTAAACACGGGTGACGCGCCCACAGGTTACCCTAGCGATCCTTCTCTATTTTCGACCATCCTTGTCAACCAGTTTGTCTTTTCTTCATCTTCTTCTCGTCTAGGCCACAGTTAAATCGTGTTTGGCGCAGCATTGCCATATCTGGCTCTTGCGCCAAAAAACTTTACTTTCTCACTTGACCCTTCTTGTCGATCAACCTTTTTCATTGTTTAATGTCTAGATCACAGATCTACCTTGTTTGGCGCAGTATGGCCACAACTGGCTCTTGGGCCAATAAAACTTCACTATCATCATCATCTTATTGGATAGGAATAAAATGTAGAAGAAATGAATTCCAAAAAATAAGAATTATGCGAATTTTAATGTAAGAAAATGTCATGGGAACATATAATTAATAATTTTTCAATTTTCACTTGAAATGTTTGGTTGTTTTGGTATTTGAATTTCTTGCCTTCTTATTTTATGCAGTAAGATTTCTGGGCAAATATTCGAAACGAAATTTCAGAAAATGAATATCTTAGCGCATCTTGAAACCTACATTCATTAGTTTACTTGTCGTAGTCACCCTTATGACTTTGTACTTAGGATCTTAGGAAATTTTTTGGATGAATGCCTGAAATTATATCACAGTTCTTTTTCTTTCATTTTTTCAATTCAATATTAATTACTCTCTAGAACCTTTTTATATCGGTGCAATTTAGATTATTTCATCAAGCCTGATTTATATGCAAGAATTGTAAGATTACATTTTTTTTTTTTGGATTCACTAGGCTGTGCCAAAGTATTATTTTTGATTTTAGGTTCAGATGAGGCAGCGGTAGCTGAGTAGTAATTACTTCCAGCTCACATGTTCTGAGGTTCGAGTCGTTGGCTTTAATCCCGGTTCCACTCAATACCCAACATATGCGTTAATGGGAGCTGTCGCACGATTTAGTCATAAAAGTTCTCCCTTGATGTGGAAGTTAGGAGAAAAAGGAACCACATCTGGCGACGTTCTATTAATTTGACCGTGGTTCAGAATTATGAAGATACCGCTTTTAGGCTCCGTGCTGCATTAATGCGACGTTTATTAAAATTTATATTTTCTCAGAGTTACGTTTGTGTCTCCTTGGCTTTTTTTTTTTTGAAAAAATGTAGTGCTGTTCATAAATTTTACTTTCCTTCTCTCAGAATAAACTAAGTATTTTCTGTTCATAAATTTTACTTTCCTTCTCTCAGAATAAACTCAGTATTTTGTTGATCTAAGGTTATAGGTAATCTTTTTAAATTGGTCACTAATTTTATTAAGGAGAAGATCCAGGGTTTTACAAAATTTTTTCTAGTGAATTGTACGATTCGTAGGTATTGATGCAAAAAATGCCCCCTCCCCCAAGTTTTTCTGACTATCTATTATTTCCTATATAAAGAATTCGTGAACTACAGTAAATTACACAAACTATGGAAAGTTAGTGAAAAAAAAATCCCTAGTATATCATTAAAATTTGTGCTGTACAAGCGACCGTTCGTGAAAATGGAAACTTTTTTTTTTATTTCTGTGCAATGAAAAATTTGTTTCCGAAAAAAAGTAAATTTTATATATTTATATATTATTTCTTGAGTCAAGATCTTTAAAAATAATTAGCTTCCTTTGAAAATTTTTGAAGTTCAACCAAGTCGATCAATTTTCGTTATTTATCTTTGTGTGTTCAACACTTATTTTTAGGATTGCATATTTTTCCAGTTAAGCTACTTCAAATGTAACGATGTGAATCAGTTATAAATACAATTTATAAAGACATATTACATTAATTAAAGAGTAATGCAATAATTAATGCCTGCAATATAAACTTCGATTGAAGGGATAAAAACACCTTGCTGAAATAGTATTTAGTTTTTGAAATTTTGATGTAGTTATGCGATTATTCAAATAGTAGCGTTTTTTTTTCAACTTCACGTCTAGACCACAGTTTAATCTTTTTTGGCGCAGCATAGCCATATCTGACTCTTGCGCCAATAAACTTTACATTCACTCACTCACTCAAATAGTAGCGTCACCTGATCTAGGTTCAAAATTATGAGGTTCATCGCCAATAGCCTTTGTGTTTCTTCTTAGAGTGACTTTAATAATCAACTCAAATAGGTCATCCTAATGATTAATATTGAGATTAAAAGAGTGTTTTACTGTTCATTTAATGTCTGCATTTTATTTAGCTAGTAGAAGTAAAATTTAATAATTCTCTAATAATTAATAATAAATATTTTGTTTAATTTCAGAATTATTTAACTGAATATTATACATATTGCCTGTAATTGTGGAAAACTTGTATGTAAGGGGGGAAAATAATAAGGATGATGTTTTTGCGTTCACTGAATTATTAAAAGTCACTAAGTTATGTGAGCCTCAGATTTATGTTGGATAATATTATGAATATACACAACAATTTTATTGTTGATGATCAAAATTTTGATTGAATTACGAAAAAAATAATTTAATTTTATTCAAAAGAAATTAAGTATGATATTATCTTTGAATTCAAATTGCATCAGCTGCTAATTAGTTGTACAAGTAATTGTAAAGTTATTTCAGAAATCAGTCTTATGATTATATTCGAGTGAGTGTACTCCTTGGAAACTAAATAATACACTTTTAAACTTTGAAAATGAAATTTTAATTTTACATTTCTTTAGTTTAAAAAATTGAATAACATTATTAAATGAAGTGTTGGGAACGCAGTATACATAAACCATATATTTTACTTTAGTTGATATAAATCTTGTTCTGGAAGATATTTTTAATAGATGAATGTGTCATATTCTCTGTGTATCATATATATTTTCTAATTTAACTGAACGCATTATTTAAATAAGTAATTGATAGAGAGAAAATGAATTTTAAAATAAGTGCTATGAATATTTTGTATCCCAGTAAAAATTATTTTTTGCTGAATTAGAATGCCCTGTTGGTTTCGTCCAAAGTGGACAGATATAGATTTTTTTCAGGATAATCCTCAAACTATTGTTACATTTGTGTGCTTAAATAAAATTGCGAAAGAATATTTCAAATCCTAAATAATATACAATTTTTATTTTCCGTCAAAGCATATTGGAATCCGTATTCCATCCTAAACAGTTTCTCAAAACAGCTCCTATTTATATATACAGAAGTGCCAAAAGTCATGGGATAGCTATATACAAATATCCAGGTGGCTATAGCATCGCGTTAGAAGTGTATAAATGGACAGTGCGCATTTTTACGGCTTCCATTTGTACTCAAGTGATTAATATGAATATATTTCTGACGTGATTTTGACCGAACGAGGGGATTAACAGACCTTGATTGCGGAATGCGAATTGGAGCTAGATGTATAGTACATTCTATTTCGGAAATTGTAAGGGAGTTCACCATTCCTTAATCCACAATGTCTAGAATGTGTCGAGCATATTTTATTTCATATATTGCCTCGCAATGACCGACCACGCCTATTTAATGACCGAACCGGCGATGTCAGCGTACAGTACGCAATGCTGCCAGACAAGCAACACTCAATGTGGGACATACAAAAGACATGTCCTTGAGCATAGTGCTGCGAAATTTAATGTTAATGGGATATGCCATCAGAAAATCTACTCGAGTGCATTTATTAACAACACGCCATCGTCTGTAGCTCCTCTACTGGACTCGTGAACATATCAGTTGGGCACTACATGACTGGAAAAACGTTGCTTTGTCAGATAAGTCACGATTCCAGATTGTAAGAGCTGATGGTAGCGTTTGAATGCGGCGCGCACCACGTCCATGAATCCAAGTGATTGACAAGGTACTGTGTAGGCTGGCGGTAGCTCCATAACGATGTGATTTGTCTTTACATGGACTGGGTCCTCTGGTCAAACTGAACATATTATTGACTGGAAATGGTCTTTGTTCAACTACTTGGATACCATTTGCGTCCATTCATGCATTTCGTGCCGGGTTACCCTAACGATCCTTCTCTGTTTTCGACTCTCCTTTTTTTCAACCAATTTTTGTCTTTTTTTCAATTTTTTCACGTCTAGACCACAGTTAAATCTTGTTTGGCGCAGCATAGCCATATCTGGCCCTTGCGCCAATAAACTTTACATTCACTCCCTCACTCATGGATTTCATGTACCCAAACAACAATGGAATTTTCCGGCATGACAATATGCCATGTTACCGGGCCCATATAATGCGAGATAGGTTTGAAGAATATTCTGGACAATTCTCGCGAATGATTTTGCGACATAGATCACCAGATATAAAACGTGTGTGGGATATGATCGAAAGGTCAGTTCGTGGACGAAATTTTACATCAGCAACATTTTCGGAATTATTAACTGCTGTAGAACCAGCATGATTGAATATTTCATCTGGAGATTTCCAACGACTTGTAGAATCTATCCCACTTCGAATTGCTACACTTGCACACAAAATGAGGTCCCACACGATATTAGAAGGTAACCCATGACTTTCGGCACTTCATTGTATGTACATCAGTTACTCTGTCAAAAAGATATGAGTTGTGCTATACTATTAATTAATGAGTATCAAAGTAATGGACATTTTAAGCTGTCTTTTAATTTAAAATATGCCTTTCGTTATATATAATCCATATCATGTCAAGTGGGTATGTATATTTATGTGTGTATTTATATTATATATAATCATATGAATAAAATCAAGATTTTTTGGTTGTTTATTTAGATATTAACTGTGTAATTTTTGAGTTATCGCGCAGTTGAAGCTAATCGCTTTTCAACCATCATTTTCAAAATTTTTTGCAAGCCGATAATTGTTGTTGAGGCTTTGTTGATAACGCAGTATTTTGGTGGTTCGAGGTTCATTTATGTTATGTTGTCGTGGCCGCGGTAGCCTAGTGCTCATGGTTTCGAATTCGTGAGCGGTGATTTTCGTTTAGTCGCGGGTTCAAACCTTGGCTGCCAAAGACCCGCCGTGTAGCCGGGGCAGATGCACGTTAAATCTGTTGGGATTCAAAGTCCTCCGGTTGGCGTGGTGGGGAAGTTAGGAGAGGGGGTGCCAGCTCAGGTGTCGTCCTCGTCACTTGACCGAGGTTCAAAATTATGAGGTTCGTCGCCAATAGCCCTCGTGTTACTTCTAGTGCAATGTTAATAAAAACTAAACTATGTTATGTTGACGGTTGGGGCTAGTGCTTGTTAAATTCACCTTGTGTTCGAAATAATTTTGTAGTGTGATGCATTTATTACAGTATCATCAGGTGTCGTCTTAGACGACTATTGTTCGACATGGGTTCATATCTAGTCGAATTTTGGTTGCTGCATGGAAATTGTATCAAGGTCTCATTAACTCTTAGTTATGTAATGAGATGTGGAAGTTAGGAGAGTGAGGTACTAGCTCCTGTGACATCATTTGCCATAAAAGTGCAATTTATGTGTGAAAATAAATTTTATGAAGTGTAAATATTTATTTGAGCATTTTTTATTGCATAACTAAAGCGTAAGATAATAAGTTTTTAAACAAATTTGCCAGATTGTTAATTTTAAATACATAATATGTTACGTTTGATTTTTTTTTTTTTTTTTTTTAAAAAAATGAGGTTTATACTAGTTTGAATAATGTGTTTTTTGATATATATTTTAAAAAACCTTATCCAAAAATACTCTGCTGGCCTTTAAAAATGTTACATTAGGAAAGAGAGCAAATAGCGGAATCTTATTTATTGTACATATACAGTATAATGAGAGAAAAATATGATTACACGTGTCCCTCCATAGCATTGATCAGTCTATGGTGCTGCTACTCGCGGAACCGAAATCCTTCTGAAAAGATGACGTGATGCCACTCGATCAAGAACACGACGCTATCCACGATCGACTATGTCCACGATCGTTGTTTAATGCAGCAGCTGTATGTTTTTGCTTCAGCGTGAAGAGGGATCACAACAATGGTCATCATGCTGATAGTCCGTAGTACGCAAACTGCATCGCACTGTCTTTGATGACACTTATCCTAAGGGCTTACTTTTAGATAAGTACGGAGATCACACACATGATTCCGAGGTACTCTTGTGGTCTTTTCTTTCCCATGGAGCTTACTGTCTTTGGTAAATGCGGGTGATGCACCCCTGCTATTCGCTAATGATCCTTCTCTATTGAAGACCCTCCTTGTCAACCATTTTTGACCTTATATTTCCTTTTTTTTTTCTAACTAGATTACAGTTTAAACAAATGTTTACGCAGCGTAGCTAGATTTGGCCCTTGTGATTTAAACCCTAACAGAATCACTCTATGCAGGTACTTGTCGACTTGCAGACGAGTCATGATCCGGACTTGGTGCTGACGTAGTTGTTCGATCCCGCAAAGTCACGCCGACATCACGTCTGTCCTCTCGGGCGTTAGTGGCCGGAGGCTGCTGAGACCCTGCTTGGCTTTACTTGATCCCTCAAGCACATATTCGCAGCGCAGCCATGGAATTACGACCAACACTAGCAGCAATATCCGGGAACGATAAACTGCAGTCCAGTTAGACTATAATTATACCGCGGTCAATTTCCGATACATGTTGGTAGGAGTTTCTCTATTTTACACGAAACAAAACACGACTTTTACGCAACCAACCAACATTGGAAGGCGACTTCTAGATGAGAAATCTGCTGCACAGCCTTCCAATTTATACAGATTATAGTTGATGTTATTCGTATGTGCGTTGTTCAAAAGCCCTGAAATGCTAATGATTTGCATATCCCAACGTGTTGTACTTCTCATGCAAATCTGACTATGTCGTTAGGTGTAACTTCGGGGTGTAGCAATTTTCATGGTCAGCTGTGCTGTTGAATTTAGGGAAGGAACCGAGTGAACAGAAACTTAAATTCAAAATTGATGCCTATTTTTGTTTTATTACCAACAATTATAGCCTAATCGAATACCATCAAAAATTTAAGACTAATAGTTTTAAAAAGCAAATTTAGTTTTAAGAAATTGAAAGCTCTATTTTCAAGCGATATGAATTAATTAACATATATAACTTGTAAACAGTCACATGAGGCTTTCTTTTTGCTTTATGCCATCAGGAATTTATTTTATGTTTGCAAGTAGTCTGTGATTTTCAAGTGACATGCTCGTCATATTGATAGTGATGTACTTAACACCATGCAACAGATTAATATCAATGCTAGCAACATATTGGCAAAGCATAAAAATCATTATAAATAAGTGTGTAATAAAAGTAATATAAGGATATAGTAATAAAAGTAACCCAAAGCTATAGGTATTATAGAAATGATTATTACAAATATTAAAATGCATCCTAAATTATCAACTGATACTTCATGATACAAAACTATCAAAGTTGGTTTTTTATATTAGTAAAATTAAGCAAAATCATCGACCGGAAATTTAAATTCAAATTCTTGTTTCGAGTACCTTCGACCAGATGCATAAATATGAATTTTCAAATTCACTAATGTGCATCATAATACTTTTTTTTTGAAGATATTGGTTGCTCCCTTTCACCTACTTGCTATGATAGCTCTTGTAAGTGCCCCTTCCCGACAGATCCCTTCTTTTTTTTTTATGCCAGTCATCCCAGTTTCATATGAAAAATTATAAAAACACGCTCGGTAAATTTGGTTTTTAAAAATAAATATTTAATCCAGTTTTATTTATTTTTAAATATTTTGATATTTTTAAAATTTATGAACACTTCCTATTGTATATTTCCGCCCTAATCAAAGGTACTCATAAAACAGTCTGCATGTCGTGTAATTTTAAATCGCAATCACATGGAAGAAGTCAATACCTGAGTTGGCTCTTCTTTCTCCTATTCTAGACCTCCTCTGACATATGTATAAGTTGTCAATCTGTAACTGCTGTATGACTAGATAATTTTACTTTGCAATGCATTTGTAATTATTTTTATTAATTATTATTTTAAAAACATTTAAGTGTTTCTTGACAGGAGTATTTGTTGTTGGTGCTAAAAGGACGCCTTTTGGGACATTTGGTGGAAAACTTAAAGATATTACTGCTACGCAACTCGGAGTTGTTGCCAGTGTTGCTGCTCTCAAGGATGCAAAAATCAAACCAGAGAGAGTGAATTCAGTTAATTTTGGATGTGTTCTTCAGGTATGGTACTCAATATTTCTGAATAGTTTTATTACTCATTCAATAAGATATGTAAATGAAATGCAGATTTATTGAAATAATATTTAACATTTTCTTATGTAGATTAAAAAATGAACAATACTCCTAATATTGAACAAAAGGACAATAACATCACACCTTAATATTTTGCTTATCAATTAAATTTTCCTGCTATTGTCTAAAATAGCTATATGCATATGCATTGCTATCAGGAATGTTAATTATAAATATTTAAGAATTATGTATATGTAAGATTTCAGTATGTCATAAAAAATATTTTAGTTTTCAAGCCAATGAATTCCCATGAAATTGCAGTGCTTATATTAAAAGTAAATAACAGTTGTTAATCAATTTCAATAAGTTCTCCAGTGGATTAAAACATTTTTCAATGAACTAACTATAAATGATATTTCTGCTTGAAAATTATAAACATCTTTTCCTTTTTGTACTAGTACCCCCTGAGTGCCTGACTATCTATTTGTATGTATGGGATCATGATCTTTTCTTTCTTTTGGTTTTACTGTCTTTGGTAAACATGGTTATGTGCTATTGGGATACCTTAGCGATCCTCCTCCATTTTTCGACTTTGACTAAATTTTATTTCCTCTCCCATCTCTTCTAACATCTAGTATACAGATACACATTTGCAGCACATCCAGATTTAGTTGTTGCGCATTGAATTTCAGCTTTCACTCATTCGCTTTCCTTCTTATATCAAAATTAAAGGGGTTTTTTTTATTTTAAGATTAAACTGATTAAATTTTTCTATTCTATTATTTTTCAATTTGTTGCACATGACTCGGATATTTTAGTTGAAAATATAAAACATAAAATTCTTTATAGGTCTTGACTCATGGAAAAAGAAATTAATTTTGTAATATTACTATTTTAAACATTATATTACACTTCTATTGCTTATACTAAAATGAAAGATATATTTAGAATTTATTAGAAGATGAAATTTGTGAGAAAGATAGTTATCTTGTGATTTTATAGTTTTATAAGTTTATAATTTACACAATTATTTTTTTCCTTTGTAAAATGCATTTTCTCTTCTAGAGTATTGCCTATCAATGAGACTTACCCTGACACTATATTAAACTTGCTCTTCAGATAACAAAATTTTTAATTATTTTTCTGTAATGCATGTCAGAATTCAGAATGCATCATGATCAGTAATTTTATTGGTTATTTTCAACGATTAGAATGCTTAAATATTTAGAAATTAAGGTCAACAGATTACCTTGGAGTTATGTGCTGCTTTAATAAATTTTGAGCCAAACTGATGTGGAGTGTGAATTTTAAATCCTCAAATATATCCTAAAAGTATTTATATTGCAGCAGTTTTGTATAACAGTATTTGTTACCTTAACAAAATACTTCAGTCTGATAACCAAGAAGATTTATGGAGAATTAGGTGTTTCTTCTTAGAACTTATGTTGAGAATAGTTGTATTTGTTAATATTTAAAGGGTATTTGAACTTGATAACTATGATTCTTTCTGTAGGCATGCAAGATTATCTAATAAGCCAACTAAAAATTCAAATATGGATGGGTCAATTGCCCCTCTTTGTTTTAAATTTGTACATTTCGGTTGTCAGTGGAGAACCACTGCAAATCCTAGCTGTAAATATGTCCACAAATCCATGCCTTAGTCTGCATGTTTAATATAGAGTGGTAGGAATGATTTTTCTCTTTATATCATTTGATAATATTGAAGTAAATTGTAGTGTAATTAGATGTTAAAAACATTATTTCGATATCAATATGATAAGTACAATGTTACAATAAGGTTCTAAAATGTCATTTGCAAGATTTCCAGGAAACATAACAAATTTAATATTCTTAAAGGCACTCTGATATGTTCAGACTTTCCAGCCAGTCAAAATGACTGGTCCTGGTATATCTAGGTATATGATGTATTGGGGGAAGAAGCAGGAATTAAATAAATTGATGAAGATAATCCTTTATCTATTTCATTAAAAGTCACAAAAAAATCAGGAAAATGGGAGCATTGTAAGTTTGATTATGTTTTAAAAGGAAAACACACACACAAACATAAATACTCATTGAACTATGCCAATAATTTTGGCTAGTCTTGTAAGTTTAGTGTTAAGCTATAAGCAATACTTTAAGATATACATGTAATAGTTGTAGTAGGCATTCTCATTTTTTGGTATCTATGAGAAGATGTGAGAATAAAAATAATGAATTTATTCGGGGCATCTTTGCGCAAGCCAAACTGACTTGAAGCAGTCCAAGTTGCATTGAAAAACAACTGTCAATAAATGAAAAGACTATTCTGAGTTTTTAAATGCGGATAAAGAAGCTGTCTATACAATAATTTTAGCATATTTGGGGAATAGAAGTTATGTACACTTTTTTTGTTCTACATTCATGGATAACTGAACAAATGGGAGACATGAATAAAAAGAAGATAGTAGTTACTTGAAGAGATATTTTTCAAATGCTTTATTGTGACCCAGACTTATTCAGAACATCATAACAGGTGACGAATCATCGTGCTTCACCTATGATTGGAAAAATAAAAGGGAAATGGGTTAGCTCAAATTTGCTGAAGGCAAAGAAGCTTCACATTCAAAACTCTCAAGTGAGAATGATGTTGATATCTTTTTTTTTTTTACTCAAAAGGATTGATTCTCCTGAAACTCATTCCTGTAGGATAAACAGTGAATTTAATTTCTGCCGATCAGTTGTGGAAATGCTTCATGCAAAATTTGAGCATGAAACAAAAATCTGTTCTTTCTGCTATCCCACAATGCTGTTTTTCAAAAGTTTTTGGTACAAAAAAAAGACGTGCAACACAACTACCCAAATTTTTCGGATTTGGTACTGGTGGATTGTTTTTCGTTTCCAATTCAGAAGTTATTGGCTGAGTCATTAAAACTTGTGTTTTTTAATAAGATATTTTGCTTTCTTTAACCCTTTGCCAATGTCGCCCGAATCCAGTTTGGGCAACTACTACGTGCAGAATTTGTGATGCCCGAATTGACTTTGAGCAGGAGAAAAATTAACTTTTCTATTTTGTGAAGCCCGAGCTGAGTTCGTTTCTACTTTTGGATACTTAATCCACTATTTTCCTAATAGATGGCATTAGTGGTCCTAGTTTTTCACTGATTACAACTTCAGTTAAGGGTGGGAAAATGTGAGTGCTGTCGGATAAATTAAGACACTCTTGAATTGATAAACAAAGGCAGAGTTTCTCTTCCTCGTTTAGTTTCGGTTGTTTTTCAGTGAGTTTTTTTGCAAATAATTTTCCTTTTTTGCAATGTCGGATTCAGACACCGATGTGGAGTACAGTTTAGGTATTTTTAATTAATTAGGTGTTAATTTTAATTAATTAATTTCTAATTAATGGGTATATTTAAAATTTTATTTTTGGAAAAAAAAAAAACATATTTTCTAACTTTTATAATAATATAAAGAACAAAATTAAACAGTCAAAAAAATTTTCCTTTTTTGGTCCATTTTTCTGAAATAAATGTCACAGTTAAGGGGTTAAAAAATAAAATGATATTAATTATGTATTCACCACTATTATGCATGACCATCTCCTTCCTTTCTTCCTTGTAATATGTGATTGGTTTGGATCAGAAGAAATTTTGACATCTTGACTGACTTGCACTTCTGAATTGAAGGTCTTTCCAGACAAAAAGTTTTGTAAGAAGCAGAAAAAGAAGTAGCCTGTCATGGTAAGGTCAAGGAATAAGATGGATGTGGTAAAACAGACCATCCAAGCACGGGAATTTTTTCTTGAGTAGCTACGAGAGAGACATTTTTGCGATTCATAAGTGCAGGATGTTTTTTAATGAAAATTTTCTTTCACTATTTGCAGCTGCTGAACATATGCCTCTTTCATAATCTTTAAATTTTACTTCAACAACTGGTGTTGAATTATACCTCAACAATCTTACCATATATATAAAAAAAAAAAAAAAAAAAAAAAAAAAAAAATCTTTTTTCAATGGATATTTGCTTTCAGATCTGGTAGGGGTGGTTGATTCTTATCAAGCGGCTGTCTTTTGTGGACAGTATTGTCATTGGTAATACATTTTTCAACACATGATATAATGCTGTCTAAAGAGACTTTTTTTGAAGAGGATTTTTACTTGCGAGAGCAGACTTGGTTCAATTGACATATGATTTTTATTCTGTTCATTCAGATTGTGAGGCACCCATACTTTTAACTTGTTGACTTTCCCTAATTTCTCCAGGTTTGTAAACAGTTATTGAGATATGTTCAATCTTTCTGCCATACCTCTTGTTAATTGATGTGGATTTTGCTCAATATATTGCTTTTAAAATGTTAACATCAAGGCCAAAAAGACATTTCTTTTGGTTTGTCTTTTAAAGTCGTATTTCCAGAATGGAATTTAGCAAACCAATTTCTAACTGCTGGATCAATTATTAGTCCTTCACCATAAACACTGCATATTTTTTCAGCTATAACCTTAGAATTATTGCTTTGTTTAAATCCTCAAAGCATCACATGATGAATATGCACTTTTTCATTCTCCATTTTAGGGGTTAGGAACTACAATTTAATACAACATGCATCACTTTAAAACAGTTGTCAGAAGATTATTTGAATCTGTTATTTAGTGAAAGCAAAAACTCGTTTTCTCCAGTGATTCTTAACAGATGGATAAGAACATTAGTTTTTACTTTGCTGCTTTGAAATTATTAACTATGAATCAACTATAACTATTAAATTATGAATCAACTTAATAAAATGACAATTCAAATGATATCAAGATGATTCATGATGAGGTTATGTGGTAGTTACAGGGTATTCTAACAGAATCTGGAGTAGGTAAAAAATCATGCCAAACAATGTACAGTTTTACAAGGGTCACATGTAGAATAATTGATAATAAATACTTATTATACTTCATATTTTATTTATGATTTCTTCTTAAAACTTTTTAGCCTCATTGGTTATATCAAATATACAATTGCGTCATTTTTGCTAAAGTCTATGCAATTATGATTAGTTTAAAATTATATTTACTTGGGTTTCATATTTTTTTATTTTGTATTAAAATGTATTATTTTTACAAACTATATAATTCTTTAATAGTTTTATATTCTTAAGTTATTAACATTGAATATATCTATTGTAAAGGGATTTTTATGCATGAAAGGGTTTATTGTACCCTAATGTAAAAATCAAATCAATAATCAAAATTTCTGAGCTTTTTTGAGGCTCGAATGCTATTTTTTCTTGCACATTTTTATTTTCTTTAACCATATTTTATTAATTTAGTTTTGTAGATTTATTTGAATTTATATTATGTGAAAATTTTCAGGCTAGTTCCAGGGATGGTCCTTATATTGCTCGACATATTGGTTTACATTCTGGAATTCCAAATCCGGTTCCATGTCTAACTGTAAACAGACTTTGTGGTTCTGGATTTCAGTCAGTTGTGACTGGCTGTCAAGTAAGTTGTTTATTTCCTTCTTTTTCTAAGTAGAAATTATGGTAATATATGAATAGCTGTAAAAAAAATGCTAAAATATCACTACCCTTACTGTGGTGCTGAAGCAGGTATGATACAATTAAATATTTTTTCACGACATGTTTATTGTAAAATTCTCCAGAAATCAGAATAGGAATTTTTTTTTTTGTATACTTGAAATTTTTTTCAATTCTTATATTATTTGACAGTAACCAACAATTTATTGATTGTTTGATATTTTTAAACAGGGAAGGTGTGTGTGTGGGGGACTTAGATTCTGAAGGAGAACTGTTTGATTTAACATTTTATATCTTTGCTAACCCAAGAATTTATTATGTGATATATTGTGGAGTTTTTAGAGTGCAGTACCAGCTTAAGAGGGCCATGTTTGCCAAATGGTTCAGGGTTGCAAGTTTGTGGTATATGTTGTTTAAGTTGAATAAAATTAAATAAAGTTGTTGTCCTGGGTAAGAGCTCTGATATTACTAAAGATCCATCTTGAAGCAAAGCTGATGCATCCTAAATGCTAAATCTCTCTGGGCTCCAAGTCCTCACATTAACTTGGTATGAAAGTGAGGAGAATGTTGTGCTAGTTTAAGTGTTGTCCTTGTCTCTTAAATTATGATGCTGTCATCAATAGACTTCCCATTTCTTTTAAGTGTGTCTTTAATTTTTAATCAATCTATCGAACTAGCTTAAAAAATCAGTTTCATCATCCATGTGCAGCTCAAAATTAAGAGGTTTATTACTGATAGTTTTTTGTATACTTCTAGAATGATATCTATGAAGTGAATCTGTTAATATGTTGAAATGATTAATTTGGAGATTTGGAATTCACAAAACAAATTTACAGTAATTCGCTAATTTTCCGCATGTTTTCTTTGTTCACCAAACTTTTTACTCTGTCATCAAACTTTTTACTCTAAATATATTAATTTGCAATTTTTTTTGTTAAATTCTCAGCTCATAAAGGTTAAAACTAAAATGAAATATCTCATACAATAGAAAATAATTTTTGAAGCACATTGTGAAATGATATTGGTTAGGCAGAAAGATTTTGATGCATAATCAGTAATGAAATTTAAAATCATTCATTTTCCAGCAAAACTATTAATTTAGTTAAACTTTAGGCTTATTAATGTTAGTAATTTATTTGAAAAGGAATAAAAAAGTACTATCTTATGAATTGATTTCGTGTTCATAATTGATGTAAAGCAGCTAATATCTTCACACTGTTCTATTTCTACCCATTGTTCAGTTCAGTTAGAAGTAAAGATGTGCATGTTTTTTATTCCTTTTCACATAGGCCTATTTGTGTTTTTGTGAACTTTTCATTTCAAGACAAACTAAGTTATCGATCAAAGGGAAAAATGATAGATATATTTAAGGGTTCAGAATTATTTAGGGGCTTTTTTAAGCCTTACTTTGTTTTGTTTTTTTCTATGGATAGCCCCCTCATTAGCTTACCTTCTTTAGTTAAGTACGAGCATGATTACCCCAAATTACCTTATTGATTATTTTCTTTCCCCTTGGTGCTTACTGCCTTTGGTAAGTGCAGCTGAGTACTCCCAGGATACCCTAGCAATCATTCTCTCATTTCAACTCTTTGTGTTAAACAATTATGTATTTCCCCCTATTCCCTTTCAAAAGTCTTAATCTCAGATTTACATGGTCTGGTGCAGTGTGGCCAAATTTGTCTCTTTCTTGTATAAACTTCAAATTTCATTCATTCACTCCTATGGATAGTATCTGAATTATTCATGACTAATTGAGATAATTCAGTAGTGAACAAAATGAAGTAAACTGCTTTGTTACTATTTTGTGACTGAATGCTTATGTTGCTAGTGTTTTTAAAAATGTTAAATAGATAAAATGTTCAGTAAAAAATGTGGAAAACTACGTTACTTATATTATTAGAGTATACCTCAAATTCAGTAAACACCCCTCTGGGTCTTACCTTTTTTTAAAGGTTAGTATGAGAGTTATAACTCCATAGTATCTTAGTGATCTTTTTAATTCTCATGTGGTTTATTCTTTGGTAAACATGAACAATGTTCCTGGAATACATTTTGCAAATTTTCTCTCTTTTTGACCCTCCTTCTCATCTACCAGTTTTTTTACTGCCTTTTTTTTTCTTTCTGTCCTGACTACAGTTAAAACAAATGTTTGGTGCAGCATAGCCATATTTAGCTCTCGAGCCATAAACACCAACATTCACTCAATCACTCAGTAATTAATATGTGATTTGCAGATCATTTTATTAGTGTATACCTTTTGCTTTAATTTAGGAATTTATAATTTATAGCTATAGATATATTTTAGTTTAAATAATTGTACTTTAATGCATTAATTTTTTTAAAATGAAATTATTTTTAAGTACTATTTACATGTTTGTATAATATGTTTTATTTTATGAAACTTTATGCACATCATCTTTTTCTCTATGTGTGACAAAATTAGATTTTATTGATACTGCTTACTGCTAAATAATTGTGTTTTTTTAATAGGAAATTTGTCTGAGAGAAGCTGAAGTTGTCTTAGCTGGTGGTGCTGAAAATATGAGCCAATCTCCATATGCTGTAAGAGATATTAGATTTGGAACAAAATTTGGCATTGATTTAAAGGTAATATGAAAATTTTTGCTCATATTCTTATCTAAATTTTGTAAAAATTTGTTATACTTAATTTAAATTTTGATATAATTTTTTTGTTCAATGTTGAAAAATATCAGTAGTATACAAGTAACTCTCCTATATAACACGATTGGTAGGTTCCTAGTAAAAGTTGTATTGTGGGAAACCATGTTATATGAAACCCAAGGTCAGTACAAAGAAGGTGGTTATATTCTTAACACTTATTAAAAACTAACTTTTTTTAAAATTCCATATAAACAACTGAATTTTTATAAAGAATATACAACATATTGATACGCTATGACAATATTGTATCACACTTCATTCTTTTAAATAATTTTATACATTTTTACATTAAGCCTGTCATACCCTTTCACAGATGTGTGACCAAAATAAATGTAATTTAAGAATAAAAATTTATTTATTGGCTTGCTTTTTTTTTTTTTTTTTGCAGTCTTTGCATTTTTTATTTCATTTTCAGATGATAGGGGAATTTTTTTAAATGCTTTTTTTAGATATGTTTGGATTAAACACATCAAAATAAATGTCACAGGATGTGTCCTGTGTCATCCACTATAATTCATTATGCGTTCCCATCATTATTTTAAGGTAATTTAGTTTTTAATGTGTTAAATAAAAATCATGTTATCTAGTGTTGTAGAAGTACAGCATTGTATAAAGGTTTTTACAATTTTCTTATTGTATTACAGTTAAACTGTAGTAAAGGTTGCAGTATTATTCAGGGTTCCTGCAATTTACTTTATCATGTTGGAAAAAAATTGGGTTGTAAGATGCTATGCTGCAGGAGGGCTTCCTGTATATCAAGGGCAGACAAATGCGACTCTTTATGAAATGCAGCTCCTGATGAAAATTTAAATCGGGGATTTTTATATTACTTCAGAACTTAAGGCTGCTTGACATCTAATTCTGATTCTTGAAGTGGCATTAGTTAAATTAAAAGTCTGCCTGTGCTTAAGAAGTCCAATCAGATGTTATCCATCTCAGTTTCTGTAGCCTTTGGGCTTGGGGCACTAATTATTAGCTATTGTCCTGGCTGAGTAGATAGCCCAACACTGGATCCTTAGTTAAATTCCCTAGCAAATCTGGTCCTTGTTAATTGGCCACTGAGGAATGAAGGGTTGAGTTGACTCATCATCAGCTACCTAAGCTTAAGTCACCAGGAACCAAACTTGGGTCTGCAGTGCTTGCAGTAAGACATGTTAACCACTTTTTCACTGTGGCCACTTTGGTGTGGCGTACTACTATGAAATTATGTGCTTCACAATAAAGTTTGGGATTTTGAAGTATTGTTCATATTTGACTTATCAATTCTTAGAATTGCTGCAAATGATTAAATCAAATTTTAAACCGAATTATAAGTATTTGATCAAAGATCTTTGTTAATTATATTATAAAAATGTATTTTTATAAAATACTCTTTATTTTTATTTAAATTTTGCAATAATTTTATATTTTTTTCTCTTATTCATATTCTTTATATATAATTGTACTTTACTTAGGCACTTGTGTTGAATATGTAACTGTATTAATTTAATTAAATTTTAATTTGTGTATTTAATGTCATTAACTATATTGTGACTCTTTGAATATTTTTGAAAAATCAAAATGAGGCTCATATTGATTTCATGCATATCCACCCATGGTATATTTAAAACACCTATTATGTTAGCTATGCAATTTGCTTATTGAATTTGGTAAATTAGGGCTCATAATATGTATGTGTATATATACATATTATATGAACCCTACTTTATATTATATACTCATACATACATGAGTATATTAACTTTGATACTTAATAGTTTTGGAAGAAGCAAACCTGCTGTTCATAACTGACATGTATGAAAAAGAGTTTATCAAATTAGGAAAAAATTGAAGTTGTGCTGTAGTTAAACCTGTAATCAATGGCGTAAACTGAATTTTATGTTGTAAAATTTAATTTTCTTACTAGTTAACAAGCTAGAGTAAAAGATGTTTAAAAAATACCTTTGAAGAATAAATAAATATTGTTGGTTATTGGCAAAACTCAATGTAAAGTTCTTTGCATGTATAGTATCTCAAGCAGTCATATTCAGCCAAGACTTGCTATTTTCCTAGGTTTTATTAAAAACAGAGGAATATGATTTTTATTTATTTCTTACACTTAATCATGTTAAGAGAGTAAAAAATAATACATTGTTATTAAACACAGAAGGTCCTGGATTATATCATTAAAAAAAAGCTTTTATTGAAGGAATGTAATGCCTTAAAAAAATCCTAATTGAGTTATTAGTAAAGCTAAATTTAACTAAATCAAAAGCAAATATGCAGTAGGTTTTAATTAGTAATGTACCTTTCAAAACTTTTCTCTTTATATTTCTGAAAATCTTTTTTAACATATGTATAGCACTTTTGTGTTTCAAGGTTTAGATATGTGCATTGTGTTGAAAATAGTCACAAAGTAATGATACTTTTATAAGGCAAATAAATACCACCATTTTATAAATTGGGTTAATCTGATGAATATTTTGCTATTGTGAATATTTATTTGAATTTTTGTTGGAAAATACAATTTTTGTCTGCACAGAAAATTAATGCATTAAAGACATTGTATTACAATGATGTTTTTCAAAATTAATTATATAAAAATCTAACAAATAATGTATATTTATTTAGCAGATAGTAAAATTTAAGTTCATGGATACATTTAAATTCTCCTTTAAAGTAGAAAAGTTTGTCTTTAAACTATGTAACAAATAGTAGATATTTGTTATCAAGAAAGCTAATTTTTGTTTGCTAACATTTTTAGCTAAATCTAATTTAAATTCAGACTTAATCTCATCATGAATAAAATTGTGGATGGATGGGGTAGACGAATGGTCATGGCCGACATTATTTTGGTTGAGTCATGGGTTATAGTCTTGATGCTACTAAAGACCCATCATATAGCTGGGCTGATGCATGTTATATTTGTTGAGTTGCCTCTCTAGTATTTGTTGACTTACAATATTGCTTTTTTTAGAATAGCATTTCAAAGGAAAAATTTTAATCAAGAGTATAATGCTAATATTTTATAGAGGTTTTTGAAAATTAGTTCCAGTTATGAATAGAAAAAAGTAAAATTGAAAAAGAAATGTGGCATACTATAGTTCTTTCACAAGTATTTTAATTCCTTCTTTTAATTGTGTCATCTTTAGCAGACAATGCATATGGTTTGGATAATTAAAATTTAAAGGGTGTATACCCTCTTAGAATGCTAATTAGAAGTTTGTGTGATCTGTAATTTCTGTAAAGCTGACAGTGGTATTATAAACTCGCCATTATAAAACTATATTTACTGTTTTTAGTTATTTTTTTTCTTTATGTGTGAACTCCTCATAAGAATTTCTAATTTGATAAAATGTTTTCATTATCCAATTATCAATATTTTGTAAATTTTTTGATTAATAATTTTTTTTTTACATTAAATCAATGATTATTAAAAAAATAAACTATGTGTTTTTATTGATTTAGATTTTGTGAAAAATTTTGCTAAAAAATAATTTAAAGCTTAGATTATTTGATGGTGAGGCTGGTTTCAGAATACTGGACTATTTCTTTTACAATGAAAATGTTAAAAGTAAAGAAATCTTTTTCTTCTGTGTGTTCACTGAATTAATAATTGATAGTTTTAACAAAGTCAAAAATGCTGCAAGAACACCGAATTTTTTGTAATTGCACTTATTTTCGTTATCTTTTGTCTCGGCATATTAAATTTATTATGATCCGAAACATAGAGGAATAATTGCAAGGAGGTCAGATTTATTTCAGTTGTTTGATATCATTTCTATTTAATGTAAATACATTTAATAAGGTATATGTAACTTTAAATTTTCAATTTGTTTTCTAATTAAAAAAGCATTTTGTTAGTTTAAAAGTTTAAGTTTAGTATAATTTGATATTGCCTATTTTAATGGAAGCAAGTTATATGAGAGTATTTAGTTCATTGTGTAGCTCTAATGTGAAGCAGATTGAGCATGGTAAAAAAAAAGTGACAAACATTAAAATTTAACATTGGTTGTGAAGAAAGAAGTGTAGTATATCTCCACATGGAATTGTTTGAATGACGGATGTGCAATAATTGTCATATTTCTATATTTTGGTATTTCTTCTATCCCAGTATTAGTTATACACAAATTTGGAAGTTTGATTGTCCATTATATAAATCTACTCCATTGATTGGAAATTGCTAATTTTTTTAGGTTGCTTCGCTGATGTGTGGAATGAGTAGTAAGCATATTCCTGCAAAAAAATGTTTCAAATTTAATTTTAGATATTTTAACTCATATTTTAATAAAGGACAAAATAATGTGCACAATGAAATATGGAGTGGGCAGCCTTCTTTAGTGTATGATGATATGGTGTGTACAGTTGAAGATGAGATTAAAGAGATAATTGATGATTTACTATAATTGGACTCTCAATGCATTTTCCATTATTTACATGATCACTTCACAAAATTGTATTATAATCTTAACTTTCGGAATTTGTGTGTATGTTGGGCTCTAAAGATGCTTACAGAATAACACAAAATGAAATATCATTACAATGTGGCAGTTTTTTGACATGGTTCAGGGAGGAAGGGGATGACATCCTGAGCCGTATAGTTATTGGATATATGGAATAGAAACATACCTCATTCCCAACAACCAAAAAATTGTAGCAATCGTTTTTTCAAGCAAAAAATCGTGTACAGTCTTCTGGGACAGAAAATATGTTTCAAGGCTTAATGATCAACCCCAATTTCTACCACATACAATTGTAACATGTCTTATCTCAACTTTTGCCTGGTAACAATTTGATCACCTGCCATGCAGCCCAAACCTTGCCCCTGCTAATTTCCATATTTTCTGGCATCTGAAATCCTTCCTTGGTGGCCAACGTTTCATTAACGATCACGAAATTAAAGCCAATAATAGGTGGTCCCAATCACAGATGAAAAATTACTTTGAAGAAGATATGTCTCCAATTTAGTATCCCCTATGAACATGCTTTGCATTGTGTTATCCTTAAATAAATGAATAACTCTATCAACACATCTATAACTGTATTTGCTGGGCAAAAAATAGTCTTTAAAAAAAACCCGGAGGGTTTTAAAATATCACTGGAATTGAAGATGAAATAAGCAGGCATTTCGTGTCATCCATAACTTTTATTCACAGATTACGAAGTGAAACAAAAACTTTCATTCAGAATACAGTTATTAGGTTACATTTAAAGAGAGTGCACTAGAGCTCGAGACAGTTTATAAAACTATTACTAAATAAAAAACTGGTAGACATGACACTTTGACAATGATGGAAGCTATGTAGAAAAGTAGTTTATGTAGATAAGTAGTTTTTGTATTTCTTACAGTAATAAAAATACTTCAAATGTAATCTTTTGTTAATATACTAACTGGAATTTGCTATGTGGATATTCCTCGTACTTTTGTAAAATTTTATTGAGGCTTATTTTAAAAATTTCAGCCTTGTGAAGAACAGATATTCTAGTTGGTATACTAGAATTTCAACTATTTGTAATGTTAAAAAATTCTGCTTTAAACATGTGCATTTTAAAAAAATATTTTTTTGAAAAATGCAACATTTTGGATACTTTTTTCTTTGAATATCGATTACAAATTTGTATTTAAACAAGTTTACAATCCTTTGTATATAATTCCTATATATTTGCTTATGATTTATTTTCAATTTATGAAACAAATTTCAAATATTTATTTGTTCATAACTTTTAAAGCTGTTTATTAATTATATGACAAATTCTATCACTAATAAGATACATTGTTTTTCAGTTTTGCATCTTCCTCTTCTTCTGTGCTATGAATGACAGTAACTTCCTTGTTGAAAAAGTTAACTTTTTAAAAATTACATTTGAACATTGTTTTACTTTCTTTTGTTGTTTCAATATTGTATTTTAATTACAGCCTTTGAATATTATTTGAGATATCATATATAATTTCAATACTTGTGAATTGTCCCTTAGCTTGAAGATATGTTGTGGAGTTCTGTCTATGACACTTATGTTGATATGCCTATGGCCATAACAGCTGAAAACTTGGCAGAAAAATACAAAATATCAAGAGAGGAATGTGACAGCTTTGCATTGCAATCTCAGCTCAAATGGAAAAATGGTAAGTTTTTTTTAATTGTGTGCATCTATATTTTAGGAATAAAATAAACTGTACATTTAAAATTTATGAAACGAATTTTTATATATTACTGTTAAGTAGTCTTTTATTTATCGATTTCCTTTCGAAAAATAGCCCATGACAATGGACGATTCCAAGAAGAACTAACACCTATTCCAATGAAGGCGAAGGGAAAAGAAGTATTATTCGACATAGATGAACATCCAAGACCTCAATCTACAATGGATGGTCTATCTAAACTGAAACCTGTTTTTAAGTCTGGTGGTACTGTTACAGCTGGCAATGCATCAGTATGTAAATTCATTTGTTTTAAGTTATAAAAAAAACTGAACTTGCTAAGATTATCATGTATCTTGCAGAATATCTGCATTAATATTTTTGTTCTCTAATCAAGGGAATATGTGATGGAGCTGCAGCTGTAGTTTTAGCTAGTGAAGATTACGTAAAAGCAAATAAACTTTCACCTTTAGCTAGGATTGTAGGTTACAGTTATGTAGGTAAGTTTGTAATCTTACTTGTGTAATTTGCATTATATAAATCCAATGCGAAGAGCGGATGTCAGATTGACCTGCCTTTGCATTGGACATACTCGATTTTCTCACAAACATCTTTTTAGGAAGGGTGCTCCTGAGTGTCCTTCCTGCCATGTCCCTTACACGATACATCACTTTTTAATTGACTTTCCAGTCTTTCATCATCTTATTTTCTTTAATTCATCAGTTTTAAATCTGTCTTGACTTGGAGGGGAGGAACCCCACTTATTTGCTTTTTATAAAAATTAAATTGGACTTTTACACCATATTTGAATTGTTAACCTTTCCCTTTTTTATCTGCTTGTATTTTTTTCATATTTTTAAAATAATATTCTTTTAATAGATTTTAACAAATGTTTGGTGCAGCATAGTCTGCTTTGGCTCTTGCGCCATAGAACTCCACTGTCACTCACTTGCATTGTATAAAGTATTAAATTATTTCTCACTTTTTTTTAATGTCTTAAAATGCTTTTGAAAAATACTATACCTTTGTGAAACACAGAAATTACTTTATCAACTATCTGTCGATTAATATGAAACATTTCATCAGCTGTTTAATAACTTGGTATTCATGAGAAGTTATCTTAAGCTTAGTTTTTGTTATAAGTGTTGAATTTACGTATTCGAATAAATTAAAAATTACTTCACATTTTTTAATATTGTATTTTAAATCGTACCAGGAAGGAAAAAATCTTGCTTTAGTAAATTTTTAACTCTCAGGCATCACTCACCCAAGAGATGTTTTCCCTTTCCCATGGAGTAAAGTGTCTTTGGTAAACACGGGTGATATACCCCTGTGATACCAAAGCAATCATTCTCTATTTTTGACCCATCTCCTTGTCAAACACTTTTTATCTTTTTTTCTATTTTTTAAACATCGAGATCACAGTTACACTTTGTTTGGTGCAGCATAGCCATATCTGACTCTTGTGCCATTAACCCTATCAGTACATCATGTATTTGTTTGGGCAAAGATGCACATGACGTCCTAATACGTCATTGAAACTGAGTCGAGATTTAACAAATTCATTCTGGTTTATTTCAAAATAATGCATATCTTTTACAATAAAACAAATAATTTCAGTAGTTTGGTGAACCTCGTTTGGGAAACACGACCCCATAATAACAATGATAGAGAATATATTTTATCAAATGATAGCGACAGTTTTAATGAAAGTAATGATCTTGAATGTGATGATGAATTTCATAATGATCCTTTTAGAGATAAAGGGGAATTTCAAAATAAAAATGATGAAGGATATATCTAATTAGAAAGTGGTAATTATAGTGAAATTATTCCAAGACGTAAAGGGTGCTTATCAAGCAGTGATAGTGAATCTTCTCATAGAAAAATTAGATGAATGGATTTGGGAAGAAAAAGAAAATGTACCTGATGTAAAACGGTTTTCTGAAGTACCTGAAATCAATACTTTGTGCCCGTGAAGAATCCTAAAGCTTTAAATGAAGTTTTTTGGAATAGCATGGTAGAAGAGACAAAACAGGTATGCCAGACAAATAATAGAAAAAGATTTTGAAAAAAAAAGAAATGGAAGGTGGTTTCCTGTAAATCTGGCGAAATTAAAGCATATATTGCTTTGTGTATCTTGAAGACTCAAGTAAAGAAAGCAAAGTTGGAAATGTATTGGTTAAAAAGGCAAATTATAAGTACTCCAGTTTTTGCAAATATTGTAGATTACCTGAATAATATGTTCCAAGTGCAAAATTTTTTTAAAATAAATGTGTTCCCAAAAGGTTAAACTTCATCACTCGTTAGTAAATTTCTATCTCTCAATTATGGGAAAAAAAAAAAAGTGGTATTGAATTTTTGTTTTCCATAAAAACTTTTTAGGGGTTATATTGATTGTAATGGAAATAAAATTTATTTATGCTATTTAGCTTGTCTCTATGATATGCAAGTAAAAAATGAAGTAGTTACCTGATGGTTGAAAATTAAAATTTAGATATATGTTTGATGGAAATATTTGCTTTATGTGTGTTTGATGTATCATAGTTTAATAACAAAGTGTGTTGAGAGATATAGTATTGGATAATAGAATTTTGTTTTAAACATTTTTTCTAATAAATATTTTATATGTTAATTGAAAATTATTTTAAATATTTTAGGTGTTGATCCATCTATAATGGGCATTGGGCCAGCAGATGCGATTAGGAAACTTTGTGACAACACAGGAATAAAATTAAATGATGTTGATTTAATTGATGTAAGTTCTTAAGTTTATATACATGAGAGGGTTATTCAATAAGTATTTACAAATTGCATGATATGGTGGTTGTAGCATCAAAAATGGTTTATTTTTAGTACACACCATGTCTCAATAGACAGTTGTTTCAGTTACTCGTATTCATGATCATGACATCTTTTACACTTCAAAAATTCTTCATCGTAACTTTTTCGGCCATTGAGACCGTCTTCACCTTCTTTAGAAAGGTTTTGGAAGCAACCCAACATTTTTAATGTCAAATTTGTTTCCACACCATTTAACAGATGGCAGCATACAATGGTAACAACAATTAACCTTAATGCCATCTATTTTCAAATACAAGTACTTTTTGAACTTCCCTCGTGATAAATGTGTAAAGTATTTATATTTTCATTGCAATATGTTGGAATTGTTTATCATTGGAATTTCTTTCAACAATACATGATAGGTAATTTTCGAATTACCACACACTGCTCGAATTTTGGCACACACTGCTTTTTAAAATGTGTTAAATATCATTTACTGAAGAATCTAAATATTTTATATACTTTGTAAGCAAATAGTTTCTATCATTTGAACAAATATTGTGCCTTTTATATAAGAAAACAAGTCTGCTTTTTTTCTGCTCCAGTTCTTTTTTAGACCTAAACTAACTTGTTATTAAACCTTTTAAACACTTATGCATAACTGTTTGGAAAAAAATATCTCCTTTACTGAAAATATTAAATTAATTCAAAAAATTTTTGAAACTTGTTTTAAAATATATGTTTTGACTTCTGTAGTAGAAACAAGATCACAAATGAATTCTTTATTGTTGATATTTAATGTTTGATGAAATTTAAAATTATAAACATAAAGGCAGGACTGAAGTTAAATTATATTAGATATAATTATTGGTGTACAATTGTTTTTGATAAATGAATTGTTACAAAAAAACCTTTTAAAGGGTTCAAAATTATACTCATAATGGATAATGTAATTAAAATGATTACCCCATTGTTTGATTATGTATCAATTAACAAATTTCTGTACTTGGAAGATAAATATAGCTTCTTATGAATTGAAATGAATGTATCTCTTTTAATACACAGATAAATGAAGCATTTGCTGCACAGTTTTTAGCTGTTCAGAAAGAACTCAATTTAGATCCTATAAAATGTAACGTTAATGGTGGAGCAATCGCTTTGGGACACCCTGTTGGAGCTTCTGGTTCGAGAATTATTGCAAATCTAGCTTATGAGTTACGGTAAGATTAAAAATCTGATCTTTTATGTATTTTAAATTCTTTATTCTGTTTATTATCAATCTAATGAGCTTTTCATTTATAAGTGGAAAAATTTATGGTTACATAAAATTTATTATTACTATTGCATATATTGTCATATAAGTTAACCAAAGTGATGGCTTAGTCCATTCAGTATAATATAAAACTGATTGTACAGTTCTGTCTTTTATATAATTCATAGAGTTTTATCACTCCAAACTAATTTATATTAAGAATTCTTATACCTTCAATAATCTCATAGGTTGTGAATTAATAATAAAATATTTTAAGTAAAAACTGGAGATGCTTTATGGTTAAAATTCCTTTTTAAAAAAAATTAGTTGAGCATTTCAAGAGAATTATTAAAATTAGCTTTTTGCTTAAGAGTGTTAGGACAGATTCAATCAGATTCCTGCTACTTGATGCTGTGTAAAATATGAATTAATGAGAATATTATGTCACATGAAAGAAAAATAATTTAAGATTTTAGTTGTTTAACTGATCTGATGTTTAAACTAAACTGAAAACTGTATTCTAATTTGGAATCATATGTAATAGATGATGGTGAAACGTGACCAAATAAAGTTTACATGATGCTAATGCACAGAATTAAGAAATTGTTAAATAAGATAAAAGGTATAAGAATTCACAATTTCATCTGTAAGTCATTATTGAACATTTTATTGGTATCAATTGGGAAATATAAACATTTTTTTGGATTGCCTTTTTAGCTATACTAACAATTCAAAAATTAATATTCATTGACTGAAATTGTGGAATAAATATTACCAGCTATTTGTATGTGATAAAATGAAGGAGGAAAATATGTTAAATGCAATTTTAATGTCTTGTTTCAATAATTTTTTTTGTATTCTATTAAAATTCAAACCAAATAAAAATTTTCTGTATATTAAAATGAAGGATAATTCATAAGTATTTTAGGCCTTGATCAAAATATAAAGCATCAATTTTTTTTATGAACATGAAATATGTAAACATGATTATCTAAGTATATTTTTAGTTTATGTTTAATAGGCACATTTAAAAGTTCCTTGCTTTGTTTTCTTGTACAAGACAAATCATGTATGCAGCTGTAACTTAAGAAAACTGGATATTATCCCCAGTAAATTTGAGATAAATAGTAAACACTCCGATACATACAAGGTGGCAAAGTTGTCTGAAGAGATTTAAAAGTAGAACCTACATTTCTGTATATTCAAAAACTCCTTGAAATTCCCAACGCTTTACCACGGAAATGTCAGACTATATTAACTTATGTATTTGAAAAATTTCCCCAAGTCAAATGATTCTATATTTTCTTCAACTTACTTATCCACTTAAAAATAATTGTATAAAGGGTTCACTTAAATTTTTAAACCATAAATAGATTATCAATTTTAACGGATTTTCTCTACTAAATAGATCACTTGACTAGTCAGAGCATGCCCCCACTCTACATATGTATCCCAGTTCAGCTTGTGATACAAAGCACATAAATAGATTTCTTTCCTGGGTCTGAGAAAAGAGCTTCCATGTTCCCTTGAGTAGGCTTAACTTGCCAAACTGAAATATTCAGACAATAGCTACACTAAAAAATTTATTTCCATAGTAATATATTGAGGAGTTATTCTCTTCATATTAGTTAAGGAACTCTATACATTTAAAACTTCAGGCCAAGTTCAGAATTCATTAATTAAATTTTAATTTTTAGATCAAGAAAAGCCAGATATGCCATTGGATCTGCATGTATTGGTGGTGGACAAGGCATAGCCATGATGTTAGAAAATCTGAGATAACTTTAATAAAGTGAAAAGTACAAGTGCCTTTAACTATTTTTTTATGGAATAAAATATATATGAACTCTGCAAGACTTTTATTAAAATGGATATCATAATGTAGCAAAACAAAAACATTTTTTTTTTATAGAGGTGGATTTAAAAAATGTTTTATCTATTTTGGCCCATGATTGATAACTTAAAACTGGATAAAGGTGTCATGATCAAAGGGTTTTATAAATAATTATTCTAAGTTATTTAAATACATGTTTTGAACAAACAGTCTTGTTTCATGTATATATATATATCAAAGTTCAATTTGTATTAATGAATATTTGTATTATATATATTTGTATTAATGAAGGAATTTTAATAAATTCTTGATTTACATCAAATTGGCTGCTTGGAATGTTGTCACTTATTTTAGTGAAAACTTCTGTTAAGATGCTTGTAATACATAAGCCAATACTACACAAAAGATAAAAGTAAATACTATTTATTCTAAAAAAGCATACACATTAGCTGCCCATACCAATTCTAAGTAAAATGTATAACATAACAGATTTTATAAATCAGTGCAGATTGATAAGGACTAGTGAGAATAATTACCACACAGTTAACCATACATCTACAGTACTTGGTTGTCCAAGAAAACAAATCTTAAATAAGAATTTAAAAAATATTACTTAAAATAAAGAAACAAGAAAATGCTTAGCATATTTAAGATTACCGTAACAAGAATGACAAAACAAATCTGTGAAAACCCCAGTTTCACAACTACATTTACATATAAAATGGATGTATATTTATTTTTTTTAAAGTTTATAAATTTTTGCAAACAATGATTTTTTAATACACAAATAACCAATTTAAATACTTTGTAAATATCACAAGAGTTTGAAAAAGCTCGGTAAACTTTGATTACGAATACAAGCATTTTGAATATTCTGATTTAGACCCATAATTCTCAACATTTAATCACAAATTTTTTTTTCACCTTGTAAACAAATGCATCTCAAGAGACCCCAACAGATTATATCAAAACTGATCTCAAAGGATAAATAAAATTTGATACCATCAAATCCATATTACAGAATATTTTTCTAATCAAATTATATAAAAGGATTTAGTCAAGAATTATTAGTCAAATTTCTTAAGGAACTGTAGAGCTGGTACTACTGTACTTATCCCATACAGCATTAAACTCTTCTTCAAGAATTTCAGCTCCTCTTTTCTGTGCAAGACCAGTTTCATCCAAACTTAATTCACACATTTGCATATCATCTTTACCTGAAATTCATAGAAGTCATATAATTGGATGCATTTTCCCCCACAAAATAAGATCTTTGATATATTTTATATATATTATGATTACCTGCAATTAGTTGTACAGGAGGTTTATCAGGATGAAGTTCCATTTGTCGTGCAATCCACTGTCCATTAAAATGTGCATACCACCAACCCTTCTGAGCAGAATTTCTTACAAAAGGAATGCGAAAATATCTGTGAGTGGCAGTTGATCCAAGAGAAGATTTGCGTGTGGGAGGTAACGGTGGCACATGTTTGGCTAAAAATAATTTTAATAAATTTGTGACTGTCTGACCATTACACATATCGTTGAAACTCATCCGATGTAAAGTTCCTTTCTTAAATATGCAAAATGTCATGCACTCTTGAAAACATTACTAAAATATATTAATATACTACCATTTTAAAATTTATTACATAAACACTACAATTTTTTTTAAAAAATGAATTTGTATTTAACTAGTGAATTTTATGTCCCTAAGAATTCTTAGACATACAATCAATTATGTAAAAAAATTAGGTACTATAGAAAACAGTGAAAAGATTATCTCAGATTCAATCTCAGATTCAATGAAATTCATACAACCAGAATACTATATTATTAAATGTAAGAGGGAATAATTTACTATTATATTATGTTACAGATACTTCTAATATCCATTCATAATGCAAAATCTATGTTAAGTACTATAATTCAACATTTTGAGAAAAGAAATATAAAAAATATTTGCTTTTATGACATGGTTAAAAAAGAAAAAATGAAATCCATAAATTCACTCAAAATAAAATAAAAAAAAGGTAAATGAATTAATAAGTTAGTTGGTTTGAATTATTACTGTCTCACATCTCTGTACTTTGTAAGTAAATGAAACAGAGTTCATTATTTGAATTAAGATTTGTGATGTCATGCTTAAAGTGGGCGAGGCTGTCTGAAATTTTGTGACTGGTTCATTTTTTGTGGTAACAGTGAAATCATTACATTATAATAATATTGTGTAGTTGTAATATTGAATATAATTTTACTCCTAAACAAGTCAGAGCACTTTTACTAGTGTTAGTCTTAATTTTATAAATTATATAAGTTAATTGAACTGTTCTCTTGTAACCTACTGTTTAACTCTGCTATGTCTTAGGGAATTGGATATCAATCTAGAGTTACTCAATTGTTACATCCCTTATCTAACTTCTATATCATGTCAAGACAGACATTCATAAAACTTGCAAATGCTCCCAATTGTTCAATACAATTGTTCCTGTTAGGATCTGGACAAGAACAAAACAATTTTGCCTGTATACATTACCTGCAAATACATGCCTTAACAACTGGACTATAGCTTCCTAACAGGCATTTTAGATTATTAGATAACATTAAATGTATTTGATATATTCAAATTTCACAGTCATCTGAATTTTGTTCAAAGTATTCTGGAAACATACTTGGAATTTAAAATGATTACCATTGATCAAGAGAACATTTGAAAACATGAAACTTATGATTTACTTAAAATGGAAATTTATTTTATAAATAGTAACATATAATAAAGAAATACAAAAGTAAAAATTTCAATTATTATAAATTTATTCACCTGATTGCATGACTGAATCAGGAGCTCTACTTTGATTACTTCCCTTGTGCATATTTTTTACTTTCCATGAATGATAAACCTTTAACCTACGATGAAATTCTTCACGGCAAGCATCCAATAATTCTAAATCTTTAAAAATAATACAAAATTGAACACATTAAGTAATATGCACAAACATGCTCACTTGAAGAATATAAAAGGAGTAAAAATGAGGAATAAGATTAAAGGTAGTACCACATGAAGTATTAATAGCATCCCTTAGATCAGAATACTTCCATTTTGAAAGGTCATACTTCTTTGAAGCAAGTTGCTCTTGCTGCTGCATTACATACGCAGATCTAGAAGAGGAGAAACTCCAAATTTATATCTAACAAATGGATTTCTTCATACTTCACAACTTATCACCACATTGTAACAATAATGATTTTTCACAAAGAGAATATTACTACAATTGAATCACATCAAATACAAAGTAGTGCAAACTTAAAGTTAAAACTTGTTTATAAACAAAGAACTGCAGATTTGATTGAAATTATGTAAAAATATTGATAACCTTTTTAATTAAATTCAGGATCGGAGTGCTACCGTTTTATTGGCACATTAAAGATGGGCCACTCATTTAATCAATTATGAGTTTTAATGAGCAAATGAATGAATATTGAGATATTTTTGACAAAAGGAAAGAATACTTGAATGATAAAAGAGTTTTTGAGTAATTATCCTGATACCAAAAACTCAATGATGAAAGTGAGTGATTGGGATTTGGAATTTTTTTGAAAGAGTTAAGCTTAGCGACATGACATATGCTGTCACCTGACAGTATCACATTACAACTGCGTATTATCCTCGGAGACAGTTATATTCAGCATCAAGTTGTCTGGTAAAGAAGCTTGCAACCAATACATATATTATATGCCTAACATGAAAGGGTTGAAGGTTGATACAAAGCATAAATAAGTAATACTTTACTAAATTTTTAAGATATTATCATTCTTGAAGCTTCATTGAATTAAGTTATATATATGCAAATTATAAATTCATTTTTGAAATTCAAAAGGCAATATATTTCGTTTCTTTGCTGCCCTTAAATTTTAGTTAGAACATAACCATATTTTTTTTTAAAAATGATAAAACATTTAACTTTTAACAATAAAAATGAAATATGCAAAAACCTTGGAAGAGGTGGAGGAGTCACAACTTCATCTGGATGTCCATTCATGTCTTGGGCCAGACGAAGGGCAAGTTCATGATCACTATGTTCTTGTTGCAATTGCTGTTGACTGAAAGAGAAAATGAAAAGTTTTTTAAACATAAACACAATCCTTTATTTTTCAGTGATATTTAAATAATACATATTTATACAAATTTAAATAGCTATACAAATTTATTAATAAGCAACTGAATGCAAAATATTAAAGAATAAAATCAATTTTCATTTGAGTGTGAACCATAATATAAAATTTTATCATAGAAAAATGACAAATTATATACAGATCTATTCTATTATATTAAAATTGTTTATAAAAACTCAAGTGTATCCATTAAATTTACATGCATTACTATTAGTAATGTTTTGCTTATTTGTATTTAAAAATACGTTTCTTTTCCAAAGCTTAACAAAATTTGCATAGAATAGTGTAGTACATAATGTCAAGGTATTTTACAAAAAATAGTCCATAAAAGTAATTTGAAAGATATATTTTCAACTGTAATGTAAGTTAATGTGTTCAGCAATTTTATCCAGATAAAATAGGTTCTAAATATTTTTCAACATATTAAAAAGATAAAATTTATTTACCGTTTCAACTCTTCTTCTTCTTTTAATCGAAGTTGGGTTTGGTATTCTTCCTACAAAACAAAAGCAAAAGATAACAAATGTAATTAAAATTATTTATCTGGAATTAATTGAGGTACAACACAGGTAAAAAAAAATGCACATTTCTTTTATCAATCGAAAATTTTTCAAAAATTAATACTCTAAATTGAATTAAAGTAATATGAAATAATTTGTTTGAAATATCTAGAATAGCGAAAAGCAATACTTAAGAGACAATAAAAGAGTTTGGTATGTAGCTTAAAAAATGATTAGTTTCTTAGAATACATTTTGAAATTTGAAAAATCGTTATTAAATTTTTCATGTTCGAATTCACCTTGAAGCATAAATTATCAGTATCCCCAAATATAAATGCTCTTTTTTGCAAATACTTATTTAATTATAACTGGAGGATTGATTATTCATGTTGTACTTAGAAGCAACACAAAGGATATTGGTAATTGCCCTTGTAATTTTTAAATTTGATCAAGGGATTAGGACAATATTCGAGCTTCCACCTCCCTCTTCAAACTTTGGCAACACACAAAACAGGAGGCCTTGGAGCCTCCATATATTTAATGTGCATCAGCTGCACTACACAGCAAGTCTTTAGTGGCATCAAGACTGGAACACACAAATCGATGGAAACAGCACCAGTCGAGAGTTCGCAATCCTGACCACAAGAATACTGTGGCCCATTCACATACTTAAATATTAATTGATTATTTATTAATGTCACACTGAAAAGCAACATACAACTAGTAAGAGTTTCCATAAATATGAACGACAGTTAAATGATGACATCTAAAATGGCATACAACTTTTTCTAGTTTCCACACCACTCAAAACATGAGGACTTAGGGCCCTAATAGATAACATGCATTGGTTTACAACTTGAGAGAAACACAAGCTTACTGCCACAAATGTTAACATATCTTGGTGTGTATGAGTAATGAAATTAATTACATCTAAATTTTTAAATTCCAAATGTTCAAAAATAAAAATTTTTTAAGATACCATTCGTTTAGAATTTTCTTTTTCTTCTTTTATTCTGCATTCTTCTTCCATCTTTCGCTGAAGTTCAAGTTCCATTTTCCTACAAATATATGCAAATCATGTCTATTAAGCATTTATAAGTTGAAAACAAATGCTGCAAAAAAATATGAAAATCATATGCTAATAATTCCATGTATACTTAATAACTCTTGGGCAAGCTCAAACAAACAACTACAAAATAGCAATACTGTTTGGTAAAAAAATTTGAAATATAAAAAGAAAATAAAATTCTAATAATAAAAATGTTTAATACATATGCAAATTTTTTTTTCTTTTCACATTTCTATACCGATTTGTATTACTTCACATATTTGGACCATATATATACTTTTCTAAATTTTAAAATGAACTTTTAAAATATAACTCTTATATCTTAGGAATACAGTCTAATCAATCCTATGATCTTTAAAATAAATCTATTATATATTTCCCAAATAAAATATTTTAATATATATATATATATATATATATATCTAATAAGTTGACCAATTTTTTTACAATGAAAAGGAGGACGAAAAAATTTAAGAAAAAGTGCAGTGTAAATAAATCAAAAAAAGTACTTTATTATGCTTTCATCCCTTTTAATTAAACAAGTATTTTTCCCAATGAATGAATATTTTTAGTCAATAATTTTTTAACAATATATTGAAAAATTGTGGAGAAAGAAATATCTTTCATATTGAATTTTATGGCAAGTGCTATAGCTATAGTATCAACATTCAATCTTGATTTCTCCCTCGTCCAAAAATCATTACCAATGGAAAAAATCTTTTACCAGCTGCGATAGCACAACATATATTCAACAAGAATAACTAAATTTTCATATGGAATGTGATTTTTAATTTTGAAATGGTTAAATATTTCCAATTATCTTTTATCAATTTCAACAGGTTGGTTTTCCTATTGTTCTAATTTATTAGAATTTAAGTATACATTCAAGTCTTCTAATTTCTTCAAACAGACAAGTGTCATCAATCTTAATATCAGGTATTTCTTTTGATAAAAACTCTACACAATGTTAGATATCTGCCCAATTTACTTGAGATGAAGTCAAAAAGCACCATTGAAAACTGTTATTTCCTGTGATATTTGTTTCAGACCATTCTTCGACATATTGGAAACATGTTTGGTAAAAATTTTGCACTTCTTTGATGCACTTTTTTGTTATGTCTGGATTTGATTCCTTTAAGTTCGACAATTTTCTTTTCATTATTAAATGAATAAATTTTTCTTCAAATTGTGATTTATATTGAAGGACAATATTGTTCAAAATAAGCTGAAATATATTCATACTCAATCTTTTGAATTGTTTTGTGGAAAATAGATGCCTGATTATGTACAAAATATATTAATATCTGTGATTACACATAATTGAAAAATGAAGAATTTTTGGACATTTATCTGAACTTAAAAGAAAAAATGAACGGAAAGGCTGAAATAATTATGAAACATGCTCTAGAGCGGGAGTTAGAGCGAGCCATCTAACTTTTGAATATCTCGAAATGTTGAATGAAAAGTTTTTTTGTATTCAACATTTGCATAACAGTTTGGTGTGGCATATCTGAATATAGAGATCAACAGATTAGTTTTAAAATATCAAAAAGCAGGACAGGAAAAATTATACTTTTTGAAGAAGGATAAAACCTACAAAAGGAGGACAATCCTTCCTAGAGGAAGATGATAGGGGCACCTTATATATATATATATATTAGCAGTACATAAAAATCAAAAGATCATGAGAAAATGTGTAAAATTTCACAGTTTTTCAAGCACATAATTATGTTTAAATAAGTAAAATGGAAGATGTAAGTGGACCTTATAACACCAAATGGATTTATGAATACATTCTCATCTCTTTAGAGCATATTAGAATTGGAGGCAAATTGCTTTTTTACTTCATTATTCTTAAAATATAATATTGCTGAATGCAAAAGTTTTAATAATAAATGAAAATCGACGCTAAATTTGAAATGCAGCGACTATTTAATCAAAGTCTAAATTCAGTCATTTACAGCAAATATTTTAACTCTTTCCACTTATACTAATAAGTTACATGATTAATTAAGCATACATAATTATGCAATAAAGACTAATTCTTTTAGCTAGATAATAGTAGACCAATGACAGTTTCGGTTCTTCATAATTTTTAAATACGTAACAGGTCAATTGAAAAGTCCCCGGCCTACCATAGTAAAACACATTTTTTTTTTAGCAAAATTAGTTTTTTTTATTCAACATAATTCCCTTCGAGGGTGATACACTGATTATAGCGACCCTCCAACTTTTCGATACCATTTTTGTAGTAGGATTTGTCCTTTGCTTCAAAATAGGCCTCAGTTTCGGCGATCACCTCTTCATTCGACGAAAATTTCTTCCCAACGAGCATTCTTTTGAGATCTGAGAACAGGAAATAGTCGCTGGGGGCCAGATCTGGAGAATACGGTGGAAGAGGAAGCAATTCGAAGCCCAATTCATGGATTTTTACTATCGTTTTCACTGACTTGTGACACGGTGCATTGTCTTGGTGAAGCAGCATTTTCTTTTTCTTCAAATGCGGCCGTTTTTCGGCGATTTCGTCCTTCAAACGGTCCAATAACGCTATCTAGTAGTCGCTATTGATGGCCCTTCCTTTTTCAAGGTAGTCAATGAAATTTATTCCATGCACATCCCAAAATACAGACGCCTTAACCTTGCCAGCCGACTGTTGCGTTTTCCCACGCTTCGGAGCGGGTTCATCGTGTGCAGTCTACTCGGATGACTGTCGATTGGACTTCGAAGTGAAATGATGGAACCATGTTTCATCCATTTTCACATATCGACGCAAAAACTCGGCTTTATTACGCTTGATCATCTTCAAACACTGCTCCGAATCATCAACTCGACGTTGTTTTTGGTCTAAAGTGAGCTCGCGCGGCACCCACTTTGCACAGAGCTTACTCATACCCAAATATTCGTGAATGATATGATGTACACGTTCAGTTGATATCTTTAGTGTCTGCTATTTTATTCAATTTCAATTTACGGTCATTCAAAATCATTTTGTGAATTTTTTAACGTTTTCGTCGGTAACAACCTCTTTTGGGCGTCCACTGCGTTCACCGTCTTCGGTGCTCATTTCACCACGTCTAAACTTAGCATACCAATCCTTGATGGTTGATTTTCCTGGGGCAGTGTCCGGAAACTCGGCATCAAGCCAAGTTTTTGCTCCAACTGTATTTTTTCCCTTCAAAAAGCAATATTTTATCAACACGCGAAATTCCTTTTTATCCATTATTTTCACAATAACAAAAGTTGCTTCACTCAAAATGCTATAATTCACAAACTAATGATCCGACAGCTGTCAAATTTATACACGCATCTCTTGAGGGTTAGGGCTAACTAAAAATCATATGGATTTAATTCTTGTAGCACCATCTATGTATCAGGCCGGGGACTTTTCAATTGACCTGTTATTCAGAAATTTGTGACTATTAAGGAAAGCAATTCAGATATATTTTTTAAACTTCTTCTTGTTGAATATTTTTCATAAAATATTTTAAATTGCACTAAAGTCAAGCTTAGTAAATTCACATTTATATTGTATCTAGATCATGTATTCATCTAATATTAAAAAGCAGGGTCAAAACTTGAAACATTTTCAGATAGGAAAGAAATCTTTATATTAAAAAAAAATCCTGTGGCTATAACACATACAGGGTGTTTGGAAACTCATGGGCAAAAGAATTTAAGGGTTGATAGAAAGCATCAAAACAAGCAAATTTCATCTGATAAAGAATAGACGGAGAGCAAGCATTTTAGTTTTTATATTAACATCACACTAGAAGCAACATAAGGGCTATTGGCAATGAATCTCCTAATTTTGAACCTTGATCAAAGGATGAGGACGGCACCTGATCTAGCACTCCCTCTCCTAATTTCCACACCACGCCAATGGAAGGACTTCTGACCCTGACAGATTTAACGTGTATCAGCCCTGGCTACATGGTGGATCTTTAGTGCAGAAGGCTCGAACCTGTGACTGAACAAAAACCGCAGGTAGCGATTCCGAAACCATGACCACTAGGTTACCACACAGGAGAGCAAGCAGTGAATCACTAGTGATGTGATAGTGAAGTTTATTGGTGCATAAGCCAGACCTGGCTATACTGCACCAAACAAGATGTAACTGTGGTTTAGATACGTTAAAAAAAATTGGTTGACAAGAATGAGGGTTGAAAATAGAGAAGGATTACTAGGGTATTGCAGGGGTGCATCACCCGTGTTTACCAAAGACAGTGAACCCCATGGAAAAGCAAAATATCACTAAAGTGCCTCTGGGTCATGATGCCTGTACCTACCAAAAGAAGGGAAGGCAAGGAGGTCTCCTGATATAATCCCAAGGGGTAAGGTGCCTGGCTATACCCCTAATGCTGGGTACCCATTTTAGTCACCTCTTACAACATGCATGAGCTACAGTTGGACTATTTTGTCACACTCAGTCACTACACGAGTTGGTGAATCTCTAGATGGTGCTGTGATGGAAAGCATGGAGTATGAGTTTTCTTACATATTTTCATTTCTAAAGGGAATTTCAGAAGGTATGGCAATGTACAGTAATCAGGAAAAGATGGACATGCATTTTATGTATGGCCTTGCAAATGGGAATGCTCTGGAAGTTGAAAGAATGTACAGATAACATTTCTCAAGAAGACAGGACCCACACTGAAAAATGATCGAGCAATTGCATTGGTGCCTGAGTGAAATGAGATCTTTTGTCACCAACATGCATGATATCAAGCATTGTAGAGAGTGCAGATGTCATAAGTTGAAGAGTGGAAGATTGCCTGGATATTATCATGCAAGAGGTTTTCCTTGCCATATATGTACCCCCCTCAATTGTTTGGCGAATACTACGGGATGAATGATTACTGTTATCATATTGCGGTAATCTCAACTGGTAATGTTTTGGAATTACAAGTTGCCGATATGATGTCATCCCACACATCTGGCAATGGAATTTCACATACGTTTGGATTCGAGTAACGCATAAGTATTCGGAAAAAAACCCATTTGAATTGTATGGTGGAAGGGTTTCAACCGTACGACAATTAAGAACTTTCGGATCAACAGTTTTTGTAGGAATTCCAAAGCAACAGCATAAAAAGCTAGATATGTGTGATGAAAAAGGAATATTAGTAGGGTATGCTCTACGTACCAGAGAAGAATAAAGATATCGAAACCATAAATGTAAAAATCTATGAAAATAATTTAAATGGTAGGGAAGGAAATTTAAGAGAAATTTTATACTATTGGATGGTTATGAAGAAGAAACCGAATCAGATGTAGAAAAAGAAAAAAACCGGTCATAGAAATAACCCAAAGATGTTAAATTAATTGATAAGGAACCGGACATTTCTGTTCAAAGCAATTCAGATCTAATCATTCCCTCCAAGCCAGAAATCAATTGGTTTCGGAAAGCAGTACCTCGACCCGATGGATCAAGAACGGACATATATTATAGTAGGTACAAGCATGCGTTTAAGATCTAGGAATGACGCTAAGACTTACTGTGAGGCAAATGAAATCCCTTATGAACCGGAAATTTTTAATTTTTGTGGTAAAAATTCATTTACCAGCATTGTGAAACAAGAAATAGAATCAAGCTTTTTAAATAATTGACAATTAAAATTTAAAGATGTAAAAATCCCAGAATCATTCCATGAAGCATCTAATTCCCCTCAAGCATCTAATTGGAAGCATGCAATCGAGAAGGAAATGAAAGTAATCAAGGAACAGGAAGTATGGACATCAGTTGAAAAGCCAGTGAATGCAAAAATATTAGGAAGCAGATGGGTATTTGTATTAAAAACAGATTCACCGGGTAATATATTGCGGTTTAAAGCCCGTCTTGTAGATCAAGGCTTCCGTCAAGAAAAAGGCATTCAGTATGACCAGGTTTTTAGTCCCGTAGTAAATTTTCCCATAATATGATTATTTGTTTCTATTTTAGTAGGTGGGATGAACTGGTATCACATACAACTAGATATCAGATGTGCCTATCTGTATGCTTCGCTGTCAGACATCATATATATGAATCATCCAAAGGGTTTTGTCAACTCCAGAAAACCGAATTACGCCTATTTATTGCAGAAGATACAGATTACATCAAAGCGGAAATGAATGGTTTCATGAGCTTCATAAAGTTTTTGAATTTTTAAATTTCTAGAAGCTGGAATGGACAAAATGTGTTTATTGTTATGACAGGCAGATTATTTTATTACTATATGTTGATATTATTTTATTAGGAAAGCAAGAAGATAGAATTTATAAATTAATAGATGTTTTAAAACAGAATTTTGATATAAAAGTATTGGGAAAAACTGTTAAATTATTAGGGGTAAATTTTGAGCAAAAAATGGATAAGCTTTACATAAATCAAACTGATTATATCGAAAAGGTTTTTGATCAGCTTAGGAATTATAAGTCTCCAATTGTTTCTCAGCCCATTTCAAAAAGTATCGTACTTTCAAAACTGGACTGCCCACAAACTAATAAGGAAATCAGAGAAATGGAAAAATTACCCTTTAGAAATTTAATAGGATGTTTATCATTTATAGCAAGCAGAACACGTTCAGATATTAGTTATGTGGTGAATATTCTTTCGCAATTTCAAAATAACCCAAGCAAAGCTCATTGGGAGGCATTATTAAAAGTATTAGGTTATGTTTATTATACAAGGGAAGAGAAATTGAATCTCTCCGGTAATATTAATACATCAATAAATTGTTTTAGTGATGCAGAATATGCATCTAATAGAGATGACCGTGTTTAAGTTGGGGGGGGGGTATAATTTTTTGAGATATTATACACCCTATTATATATAGGGTGTTATTTCTTGGCGGACATCCAAACAATGTAGTGTCTCTTTATCCACAATGGAGGCGGAATACATTGCTTTGACGGATGCTACTAAGGAGTTACTTTGGATTTTAAGAATTGTCGAGGAATGTAAGGAATTTTTTCAAACGAAAGTTTTTAATTCAATTTATTTTGTGATAATAAAGCAGCAATAGATTTTTCGAATTCTGCTATTGAAAATTCACGAACAAAACACATTCATATTAAATATGACTTTTTAAGAAATTTAGTGTCAGAAAATTTATTTAATTTGAAGTATATATCTGGCAAACTGAATTTTGCTGATCTATTCACGAAATCCCCAACTAAGAGGACTTTATCGGAGTTTAAGCGGAAAATATTCTTTAGAGATAAAAATTAATTCTCAATTAATAGTTAGAAAGTTTGAAGTATTGAGTCCATTGTTATTGGAAATAATCTTTATGTTAATGAATGAGGACTTGGAACTTTTTATGTCAAACCACTTAATTGAGTTTAGGCAACAATTCAATACTATGTCTAGAGATATAAGGTATATCAAATTATTTTTTGTGTATATATAAATATGAATCTTTGTATATTTTTAGATTTGATATATAAGCACTAGAAAGTGGTTTGATTTTTGTAACATCACCCAGATGTGTGGGAGGCGGGCCAATTGTTATCATATTGCGGTAATCTCAACTGCTTATGTTTTGGAATTACGTGTTGCTGATATGATGTCATCCCACACATCTGGCAATGGAATCGGGAATTTGCATTCGACGGTATTTTTCAGTTACGTCATACAAAGTTATTTTTCATTGGATGCCGATTCTTAACTGTCGAGTTGACGGTGTCAAATGCAGATTCCGGATATATATATATAAGGAGATCCTAGTTGATGAGATCTTAGATGGTTGATGAGACTTTGGCTGTGAGGAATGAGACTTGAGCTGTGATTGATGAAACCATCACTATGATTCTGTAGCCTACGGCTTAAAGAGTGATGTTATTAATTAATCTTGTAAATATCATGTAAATAAAATTAGTTTTTAAAATATCAGAGTTTGTCTTACTCTGCTTGTGGCAATATTTATCAAAGGCCAACAATTACACTCCTACTACGTACCAAAATTAAAGGCCATGATACTTGCAGGTTATGCACATCATGTCGAGTTTGAATGTTGGTTTTTGCAACAGCTAGCAGCGCAGCCCGATTTTAGTGCACATGTGTTACTCCCAGATGAATGCGCCTTTACTTATAAAGGCATTTTGAATGTGCACAAGCTTCATTTGTGGGCATTTAGCAATCCAAACAACACATGTCCTCATGCCCATCAGAAGCACTTTAGCATATATGTTTGGGCAAGAATTATAAGCAACCATTTGATCGGCCCACACCTTCTACCATTCTGACAGGACAACAGAACATACCTTACATTTTTACAAAACGTATTGCCAGAGTTACTTCAACCTATTGCAGTCAGTATACAGGTACATATGTGGTTCCAGCAAGCTGGAGCACCACCCTATTTCAGCTTGGAAGTGCAGAGCATTTTAGATGCTAAATTCAAAGGGGGAATGGATTGGTCCGGGGTGGGCCCACACCTTGGCTGGCATGTTCACTTGATCTCGCCTGCCTGGACTTTTTCCTGTGGGACCATTTGAAAAGTCTCATCCACGAAAGCCCTGTCAACTTCAACAATGGCCTAGTTGCCAAGACTTCTGCTGCTGTACTCAACATCCGAGAAATGTGCAGTGTGTTTGAAAAAGTGCAATGCTTGCTACATCGCAGGCTTAATGCCTGCATTTCCCTAGGCAGTAGCTATTCCAAGCAGTTTCCATATTTTTTCTACACACGCAGCCAATAAAATTATTTAGCACCCTTCTCTATCCATTTAGTGCTTTGTTCTTTCATGTGACAGAAACAGTTCTAGCAGTTCAATGCTTGCTGTTGCATCATGATTAAACTCCATGAGAGGTAAATTTCTCTGTTGGTTTAGTTTAGTTTTTATTAACGTCGCACTAGAAGCAACACGAGGGCTATTGGCGACGGACCTCGTAATTTTGAACCACGGTCAAGTGACGAGGACGACACCTGAGCTGGCACCCCCCTCTCCTAACATCCACACCACGCCAATGGGAGGACTTTGGGCCCCGAACAGATTTAACGTGCATCAGCCCCGGCTACACGGCGGGTCTTTGGTGGCCAAGGATCGAACCCGCGACTGAACGAAAACCGCCAGCCGCTATCCACGACCTTGACCACTAGGCTACCGCGGCCCCAATTTCTCTGTTGGAGAGTGGCAACAGATGTAAAAGATGAAAAAGCTGTAACGGTGGTGTTTTGGAAAAGATGATGGCGAAAAAGAGTGTTTAATGCTTGTGCTGTTTTGATTTAAATATATGTTTTTGATGTTTCCTACAATGTTGTCATCTATAAACAAAACTGCCTACATTCATTTTCACAGTAAATCCTAATAGGAACTACACTTGCTCTTTACATATGCATAGAGAAAATTACTTGCTTAGATGTTTTCTATCACCCCTTAAATTTTTGGCCATGAGTTTGAAATATCCTGTATATCAATCAACGATACTGCATAAAGATAACCTGAAAATCTTATTTATAAATCTATCATTTCCTTTGGCAATATAACATTAAATATCACTAAAGCATTGCAATGTAGGAGGCAAAGTACAGAACTATTATTATATAGAGAAAAAATGGTTTGGTTGAAACAGAAATAATCAGCAAAATAAAATATACTATGTCAATCTCTATTGGATAACAAAGAAGGAATATTAATGTAGGAGTACTTCTCAATCTTAAACAATGCACTGAGTTTAGATCCTGTTCTTTAACATTAAATAAAGATAGCTTTAAAATTTTTAGAACATGTACTTTGTATATAAATAGAATTAAGTAGAATGGTTTTAAAAAACGAGTTTCTCTTGTATACACATGAACTGAATCAATCACACACAAAAAAATTTATAAGTGTTATGCAAGCAAAGTAACATTTAATCTGACAAAAATGCAATTAAAACATTGCATAAATTTCTCATAACATTTGTAAAATTGGATTTTCAAGTATTCTTCATGTTTTATATATAAGACATTAAGATACTAAGTATTAGTACATTTTACTACCTTGATCTGATTAAATCCCTAAATTTACATATTAATTTACGAAGAAAATCAACACATTCTGGTGTTTTTATAATTTCACATTTTTTACAAAAAAGAGAGCAAGAATGTATTTTAAAACCTAAACATCTCATATAACATGATGAGTTTGGTTTCATTTTTTTTATTAACGTCACACTAGAAGCAACACAAGAGCTATTGGTAAAGGACCTCGTAATTTTTAACCTCAGTCAAGTGACGAGGACGACACCTGAGCTGACCTGACACCTTACCCTCCTCCTAACTTCCACACCGTACCAACTGGAGGACTTTGGACCCTGATAGATTTAATGTGCATCAGCCCTGGGTCCATGGCAGGTTATAGTGGCCATGGATCTAACCTACGACTGAACGAAAACCGTCGTTCATGAATCCGAAACCATGACCACTAGGCTATAGTGGCCACTATAACATGATGAATAATGTAAATAAGTTTTAATAACATAATAGATTTAATACAACTTATATACCTACACTGACCAGATTAACATATTGTGTATTTTTATTTGTTAATATCAATAGAGTATACAAAATTTGAACGCATTACGAAGTAACTAACAAAAAATATAATGTAGCAGAAAAATATAATAGAAATATGAATTTTAGCTCAGTTATAATTCATGAAATTTATATCTTTGAGCTAAATTACACTCTATAACAAAAAAAAAAAGACGCACCAAGGAGTTGTCCAATGGAGACAAAAGTTGGAGGATAGGAAAATTATGTAACAAATAGAAAATGATTCAATTTTCAGAAAAATTGAATGATTTAATTCAGTTACATAGTTACAAAGTAACGAGCTCAATAAGGTATTGACCCACCTCTAGCCTCGAAGTAAGCTGCCACACAATGTGGCATAGAGTGATAAGGCTGTATTTCTTGCTGAAATGCTGGGCTAGGTCATCAACATCACCGCATCGCTTCGATCCATATGACGAGCGATTGTCCGATTTGCCCAACCTGCATCTTTCAATCCAATGATATGACCTCTTTCAAATTCAGACAGTTGCTCATAATAAGATCGAATACTGCGGCGAGGCATTTTTCCAGTCATTGAAAGGTATCCTAAATTGCAATGCAACAGAAAATTTGACCATCAGATTGAGAATCGCTTCTTATATACACTTGTTCAGTGTGCAATTCTGATGCACTGTAGATCCTGCCATGTTTGTAGGACACCAAATTTTAATCATTTGCATGTTTAGTCCAAATGTCTTAGCATAAGAAATTTCATTACAATCGGGAACTCCTGCTTAGTGAGTCATTTTATTGTTATAGAGTGTATTATGAAAAAGATATGAATTTAATGAAAAATTAGTAAATAAAAATCAAACCTTTTTTTCATTTCTTCTTCTTCTAATTTCTTTTGTTTCTCTTCTTCTTTTTTTAACCTTTCTCGTTCCATGTCTTCCTGAATTTTCCTAACTCTCTCTCGTTCTTCAGCAATTTTTTGCTGCTCTACTTTCTTTTGCAAATTCAATAATAACTCATCAACAGCTTTTACAAAACTTGAATGATTTTTTTCCATTTGTTGAAAACTCATATCTATTGTCTGAAATGATAAAACATAAAATAATAAAATTGAAAGAACAAGGTTTTTACAAGAATCAACTTAAAAATAAAAATAAAATAAAATAAACAATGCTTACTTTAGCTTGCTCAATAGAACTTCTCATCTTTGCACCAAGTGCTTGAATCTCCTCAAATGATTTTTCTTTTTCTTTGTTTAATTGTGATACAATCTGTGACATTGCATCCAGCCTTCCACACAACTTTTTTATCTTCATTATGTACATATATCTAAAATAAGAAACATTAATTTTATCAGTGAATTTTAATAACTTAAATTTGAGATTGTACAAGATAAACAAACAATTAAGAAATCCAAATTTTGAAACTATATTTCATAGTAGACAATAGTATTAAATATAATTTTGCTGGAAAGGAAATGCAGAGTGCATGCAATAAAGAACCATTTGTATACTTGTAATTTTTAACCAATAATTTTGCACAGGGAAATTTTCTAAATTTGAAGCAAGTTAACTCCTCAGTCCAAGAGAAAAAAAATATATATATTATTAGTAAAATGTGTGTGTGTGGGGGGGGGAAAGACACTCATTTCTATATTTATTGACAGTTTTTTTTTTTTAAATCCACCAATGTCTAGATTGTAATCTTATGGATTCAAAATTTTGAAAAGGTAAAACATTATGAATATATATATATATATGACAAACTTTTAATAATTAAATAAAGTTAAGAAAATAAACAATTTTGAAGGTAAGAAAAATGCAAATGTTAAGTGTAGCTTTCTAATAGCAATAATGTAAAGGAGACAATTACATAAGACTGGGTTTTATTGTAAATTTAAAACATACTGAATGATGAAATTTTAAGCATCAGATATATCATTAAGTTTATATATTTACACGGTAAACATAATTTTATGAATCTTCCAGTCTAAATGTTGATGCAATTTGAAAATATAGAGAATGGCTCTTATCCCAAGTGTCACAGTCATTACCAACAAGTTCAATGTCACAAAGATTTCTACACAAGTTCAAAAAATTGAGGGTATCTCAGAAAAAAAAAATCAGTAACCCATTTACAGAAGTTTTATAACACTAAGAATACAAATAGAAGCGTTTTAATGAGATATTTTAATTTTGATATAGTTGTGTTAGGTCACAGAGTTGGACATCACCATAAGAATAATTTGCTATTTTTTACAAGTGTACAATCAAATCATTCCTAGTGTGGATATGATTCTAAAATGAAATATAACACAAAATTTTATATTTAATATTTCCATTTAATATTTGTAATGACTTGTCATATGACAAGTAATTTTTTTTAACTGAGTTTCTTTCATCTCATATGAACTAGTCCCCCCCTAATTTAATTGTGATTTCTAGTAATGATTTAATGCAAGGTGAATACCAAAACTTAGAAGTAAAATATTACAAATGTTTCTTATATTTAAAATTGTCTTCTGCAGGCAGAAAATAAGGAAATCAAAATGCTAGGCTTAATAAATCTATTGAAGTTTCAAGTGCTCATTCAAATTAAAAGATAGTTCAATCATCCAACATTTATGTATGTACAAATAACATACATCAGAAAAAAAGAGAGAACTACAACACCTGAATTAATCTTTCAACTTGAAGAGTTATGCGATAAGAAATTCATCACAATGTATTTTTGATAAAAATATCTAATTAAGAGTTACTTAAGAATGAAAATTTATTTGTTATAACTTGATTTCACAAAAGTAATCAAATGGCTGGCTAGGTACACAGTTTAATTTTAAAATGCAAACAAAAGATAGTGAAAAACAATGTTATAACTAATAAAATATCAACAAATTTTCAATAGTGTAAATACAACAAATACACAATGTATTAGAAATTTTTATTTGTCTTTTTATATTTCAGTTTGAATGTGAATCCAACTATCCACATTAAATATAATAATTTTTAAAAAAGCAAGAACACTTATAAATTTAGGGATTTTAATAGAAAAGCACCAACATTTTACAAAGAAAAATTTGCAAAAATTGATATGAGTAATTAAGAATCAAATCTGATTTTGAGTACTGCAAAGCTTAAGTAGCAAGTGCATGCAAAGTCAAAGTAGTGCATTTTCTTTCATAGCATAGCATATAAGAATAATAATCACTAACTATTAAATCGGAACTAAAATTCCTACATATATTTTTAAACTGCAAAATACAAATCAATAAGCATGTTTTCTTAGCAAAAATGATAAATATACAACCTACAGTAATTTAGTTTTGTATGGCACTCAGATGCTATTACTTTTATTAAAGACTTAACATTGAGACAGAACGTTAAAGGGGGAAGAGACGCAAATGTGTAATAATTCCTAAGCCAGCAAATTAAGATGTTGCATAGAAACATATAATTTTACATCATATGAGAAACACATACTTTCTTCATAAAAAGTTAATGATTGCACAGTTAAACTTTTTGACACAAAATTTATCTTTAGTCCAACATTGAGAGAAATATACATTTCCCAAAGATAAATTAAAACAATTGTGAACAAATAATCTACAGATGTAGAGCAAAATTTTTAAGATATATAATAAATATCAAAATCACACCTATATGTATAAAATACTAATATGTACCTTATTATATTCAAAGGGATGCTTGATATTTATGCCTGACTTATAATATCAAGAGTTTACCATCAATTTAAATCTGTGTATTTTGACCACTTGAGTCCAATTTACATCAAGAGGTAGAGGACGTGGATTTTTCTCCTTATAATCAAATTCTTTTATTATATAAGTTCTTTCTCAATGTTCTGCAATTAACACACACATTTTAAGTTTAAATCTAACATTTTTTTTTATTTATCATAGCTGAAGATTTTAGCAATTCAAAGGATTTGTTTCAATGAAGACCTATCCAATTTACATGTACAGCTAAAAATTAAAAATGGAAAGTTCATAAAACAAATTAATTTGAATCGGAATAGAATACATCTGATGATAGTAATTTTGTGCGAGAAGAATTTCAGACATGAGTGAATTAGCCATAACAATATAATGAATACATATTTTGAATAGTAATGTACATATACATTTGGTTTGGTTGTATATTTTTTTTTTCACTATGCTTAATACAAGAAATTAATATTTATACATGAAGCAATTCAATAAGTTTTATTCCATACATTATTATATCCATACATAATATACATTATTTCTCTAATTTTTCACTCTAATTTTTAAGATACTCAAATTATACAGGTTTTTAAAAGTATTTTCTGAATTACTTTTTAAAAAAGATATCTTCATGGTTTTATCTAGTTTTTCAACACTTATCTGTTTAGTCCAAAAAGATAAGTTATACCAACTAAAAAAAACTTGATAATTGTTACATACCTTGGACGATATTTACGTTTGGCCAGACACATACGGATATTCTTCTGGATAACAATCAAGTTATTCCTTCTATACAGAATCTTGTTTTTCACTAAAAAAAAAAAAAAAAAAAAAAAAAAAAAAAAATTAAAAAAAA
>BMAW01083863.1:86809-129928 GCA_019974015.1 Nephila pilipes | reverse complement strand
ACTTTTTTATATTGTTACATTTTGTTACATCGAGTCATATACACACACACACACACACACACACACACACAGATATATATAGTGATTCAATTACTCTTAAATTATCTTTTTGTACTATAAAACATACATACACTCCAATCCAAACTCAACCTCATATCTTTATTCTCTAAGTATTTAAATACATCAGTATACACCAAATAATACTTAAAAATAGAAAAGTCAAGCAAAGAGAAACAAACCATATCAGAACATTGAAACATACGAATGTCATTCTGAAATTCAAATATAGACATTAAAGATTACATATACTTTTGCAAAAATTTACTATTCAAAATGATTTTAATTAATGTTGCACTAAAACTACCTAATAGTGACACAGATCCACAAGGCAGTGTTTGATCAAATAGCAACTTCAACCATTAACCTTCCACTCACAAAGATTTGCTATTCATTAACTACAAATGTGGGTTACTAGGATCTACAAATTTTAATTATTTGTAAGAAGAATCAACTTATAATTTTTAAACTTCTTTTCAAGTATTTTTTCACAATATTTGTACTAAACACTGCTTTTTAAAATTTAGATAAAATTGTTTTTATATGAAAGATGTGATGTACTACTAAATGGGAAAATTCGAGGGAGGGATCTTTGATCCTGGCTATTACACAAATTAAGTTTTAAACAGTGTACTGTCAATCTTCTGATTATGCAGTTTGCATATAACATGGAAAGGAAATTGCAATACCATTCTTAACACATCTAAGGACAGTTTTAAAATGTGGGTGGAACTAGCAATGTCGGATTTTATCTTTTGGGTTAAAGTGACTTCTTTCAAAACATTTATAGAGCAATATCCTAGTGAGTGTGACAACTAAAAAAACACATTTTTGTAATTTTTTTTATTGATAGGCATAACTGTCATTTAGATTTAGGGTGCAATTAAATCACATTTGTAAATGACGGTTATAACTATAATGACAGCTAAGAATTCTGTAACAAAAAATCCTAACCTGAACTACTTAACAAATATAATTCCCAAATACAATCTAAGACAAAAATAAGCTTAAAAAATAAACTAATTAAATGTTGTCAGTAACCAATTTCTGTTGGGAACTTCAAATAATTTGGACATAACATGAGTTTATCTCTGCTTCCCTTGCATCTAAACGATTTTTCTTTCATATTTTCCCTTCAATATTCTTTACAATGTAAAAAATATGTTTTTCTTTAAAATCTGCAGGATCTGGAATTTTTTCCAGGAAGTGTGGAAATTCAGAAAGATTAGACTGATTGGCGTTTTGGTTTGATAGATTTGGTTCACCAATAACTGAAGGGCTCACAATTCTTGGTAAACCTCCCCTACTTTTTTTTATTACTAACTATTTACCAATTTTTATTTCAATTGGAACTTGAATCAAACATTTTACAAGGCTATGCTTGAAACTTAAAAATATTCCTTCTTTATCTTTTTTCTTTTCCTGTGCAGTTTCTTGTATATGAAAAAAGAATTTCAAGCACAAAGGTCCAACAAATGAAAAATTGCATTTATATACCATCATATAGTTTTAGGCGATGAAGAGTAGTAAGTAATGCAGTCAAAATATTCCCTATGAATCACTTTCTAGCACAGACAAGTATCCTGATAGAACATATTATTTGTGTTTTCATATATTTAAACATAATATTGTGACTATCCATGCTTTTATTCATTTATTAAGGAGAATAACCATGATGGTTCCTACCATCATTACCTATGGATAGGATAAATATTTGACTGCTATAACTGCAAAACTACCAGTGAATGCATTAATAACATGGCTTTCAAGCAAGAATATTCTCCAATTTTATTTGACAAATAACAGCTTAAGAGAAAATTACATATATTTTGGGGACAAAATCCAAACCACGAATCTTTAAAAGAAAGGAGAAAAAATGCATACTGTAAAATCGCTAAATTTAAATGAATCTACAATTTAAATCTTTTATAAAAATGTAATTTAATAATAATAAAAAAAAAAAACTATTGCCTAAAAAACTTTCCAGTTATGCATGAAATGCACGAATCCTGTACAACATGTATAAATGATTAAAATAGATCAAGTTCTGATAATCTAATGCAACAATCATATAATGCGAAATGATAAAAATCAGTCTAATTTATATATTCACATGTTTATATGTTACCATATAAAGCAGCAAAAATTAATCTAATGGTTTTTCCATAAAATATACCTTTCCATATAATGATTTTTCTATAAATGTGTATTTCAATTTAGGAATAATTTTATTGCAAAATTAATGCTCTTTTCTAATATCTGCATATAAATCAAATATAAATTTTTTTATGTCCAAAACGAGTAAGAATATTTTCAAATTTGGTTGTGGTAACATTATTCTGTCTCTGACAAAGCTAGATAACAATTGATAAATTCTATCAGCCAACTTGTGCATTAGTAACTGATTAAATGTAATGATTAGAATTTAAATAATTAAAAATAAATTTAATTAAAAAATACAATACAACATTTACAGTTCAGTGCAGCCCTAATCTTAGTCAAATTAGATAGAAATATTTGTGCCTATATTTCCTAGAGCTCATCAACATCTGGTAGTGAACAGAGTTGACAATTGCTTAGGCTTTGCTCAACACTTAATCTCCTAAATTATAAACTTTTGTATTGATTGAATATTCATTAATGTTTTACACAGAAACAACAGAAAAGTTATTCATAATGGACTATGCACTTTGCAACCATGGTCAAGTGACAAGAACACACCAGCTAAAACCTCTCTTTCCAAATTTCCAAACTTAAAAGGAAGGGTTGGGAGGTTTGAAATTTAGCATACATCCACCTGCTACACGGTGGATCTTAAGTGGCATAAGGATGGAAACATGACTTGACAGAACTAATGACAACCACTAGGCTACTGCAGCCAAAAAGAAGGAAAAAAAACAACTTTTGTATATAATAGAATTACAAAGATTCAAGCTGGCTGTAACAATTACATTTGAAGGCATGTATTTTCCACAGATAGGGTGACAAATTAAATTTCCAAGAGAGCAGATGCTAGTGAACTCTTAGGCAATCTCTGAGGTGAATAAAGCCTGATTTCATGCAAGGTAAGATACTAGTTCCAAAAGTGCCTTTTTCGAAGATTGATTTCTATGAGCAAGAACTGAAAAAAAAAAAAAGGCTACGACTCTAGCAGTTCATAACTGACACTCAATTTATTGATGTCTTGTTTAATCACATGAATACTGTTAAGTGATTAATTAGAATTTGCCATTATATTTTCAGATTTATTAATAATACCCTACAAAGGTTAATGCAAAGTCAATTTCTTCTCAAAAATGGTAAGCTAGCATTAATTCTTTAAATAAGAATTCTTCTATCAGGTGAGTTTGCTTCAGAAAGTTACACACACACACAAAAGAGTAAAAATGCTTCTGTGTCTATTAAGTTGAAATCTTTAGATAATTTCATGGATAATAAAACTCTTTTCAGAACTGGTAACTTTTAGAGTTAAATAAAACTCTTCTTAGAGCTGGTAACTTTTAGAGTTAAACTCCCACTAATTTTGCCAAGTGGGCATTACTTCAGTTAATTAATATTTGTAAACTTCCTTAAAAATATTTATACATTGGTGCTTAAAGGCAAATATATCAAGTTAAACAACATTATTGGCCAATCAAAAGTAAAATTTTTAGACAAAAGGAAATGCATGATTACGTAGAATACTTTGAAATAAGCCTATAAGAGTAGATCAGTTAACAGGTAGCCATGCCAATGAATGTATATATCCTCAAAATTCGCCATTGAATTTTGTTGCCCGTTTCAGATAAAACTTCAGAATCAGAGAAATAAAGATTTATGTAACTATATTTAAATGTATGTCTGCTAATGCTATTTATAAAAAATATGGGCAGTGATTTAACATCTGATCTTATATACAGCAGAACTAAAAAGACCTTTTCCTTGCAGATGTGAAATATCTATTATTAATTTAGACAACTAGTTTCAAACACATGGCTTAAAATGTTTAAAAAGCACTTTTAATCTGTAACCTGGATAAAATTCTGCCAGATATTTATCTTCAAAATCAATAAATTAGAAATTTACCCCTCCCCTCTTCTAATATTGGAGAATTATGGAAGATGAGAGTGAAAGTATTCCAGTATCACCTTCAGAGAACTGTAAGTAATAGTACACTCACTTTGAAGGAATTTGAGATTATCATTATCCAAACAGAAAGAATTTCTGATTCACAACCCCTAATCTCATTGTCTGCCATTAAAGTAAATTAAAAGAAGACAACTTGTATTTTTTTTGTAAATTGCAGTCTCACTATGATCCATGAAGTAATTTCTGGACATAAAGGTAATATTTAAATGGTAAAATTGAAAACTGCAACAGAAGCTTTTATACAATTTATATCAAATATGGGTTTAGTTCATATAAAGGGCAACCTTGAAAACAAATTATTTAACGCCTGGATTTTCTACATTCTTCTTAAGCTAAATAATTTTAATTTAGTTTAAATATTTACACCATAGTTTAACATTCTAAGTGGTTGCAGATTATTGTTATTCATTTCTTTTACTTGAAACTCTGTATATTTCAACACAGGATGAAATGTTCCATCAGAAGCACCAAATGCCATCTAGAATGAAAGTGAATGTTTCGAATTATGGTTGCTGCAATAATGTTTCTGACCAAACGAGACGAAGGTTGAAAAATTCTATCACCCAATTTTTGTAGCAGAAATAAATTAAATGTTATATGGTCAGAATTTATATAGTTAAAATATTTTTAATAAAAAAATACAGCACACTAGTTTCTATGACATGATGTGACAGTTATAAAATAATATTTTCTTTGTTATTGGATCACATTTTCACTCTTATTGAATTCCCATTTCTGAAAATTCTAGTTGCCAATTTTGCATATGATTAAATTTAATAATAACTTTTAAACATAAGCCTTCCACAATGCATTACAATACAAGTTTTTATTTCCCCTCAAAAATACTAATTTTCTTCATTTTCGTTCTACCTATTTCTAAGTTTAAAATTCAATGTAGTGGGTACACTAACTTTTTTCTCCCCATGCCATATTCTTTTATCATTAACTACAGTCAAATGCGTGCACACACACACACACAAAACTGCTTTTCTAAATACTGAAAATAAGACAAAGTTTTCTGCAAATTATTTTTTAGGATTGCTGACCTATTACATTCAGTTCAAGTATAGCAGATACTTGGACAATAATTTCTTCAGGGATTTTTTAATTAAATTCAAGATATTTGGTAACTCACCTAAATTTTTTATAATTAGCAGGAAAAAATAAACATAAACTTACCCATATTATTCAAGGCTTTATCCAATGCTATAAAGTTCCTTATGTCATCCAACATAGGGTCATGCAAAGATCCTTTTTGACACTGATCAGAAGAAATTGAATCCTTATTCAACAATTTTTCTGTATCTTGGGATGTAAAATACTGAGTGCAGCCTTTACTCAGATACTAAAACAAAATAAATATAAAATTTGTAAACATTAAATATCATCATGTATGAAAATAAAATTACTCAAGCACTACATGTAAGTATAAGAACTAGAATTTGAACCATATTTCTTTATTAAATAAATCTATGTAATTATAATTTAGGAAGACATTTTGATGCTATTTAATAATAAAATTAGCAGTAAACATACACAATTAATAAAGAATGTTGAAAAAAAAAGAAAGAAATCAGCATCCTATACATTCTAAAGATAAAAGATTCTACAGCACAAAGTACACACACACAAAAAGATTTCTTAAAATTTTTCTTCTTCTTAGAGTCCAATACTATTAAAATAATTATATAAGAAGAATGTATAAATACATTTGAAAGAGAGAAAAAAAAAAAAAGCTCGAGTTGCGGAGCATCTTCATTAGATGAACTTATGCTGGCCTCAAAAATCCAACACAATGCTAAAGTGTCTTCAGCAACTTAATAGATGTTTTTAAATTAATGCATTTTATTTTTAAGCAACAATTACTCATTAAAAAATGCAAAAGAATACGCACAACCTAGAATTTAATTATAACATAAAATTTGATGAGAAATCAGCAGCTTGATGAGAAATCAACACACATTGTGATGTTGGGCTATTTGTGGTTTTCTCTTTACTAACCTTAAAGCCTTTTTATAATTTGCAATGCATACAATTATAACTCCTTGACAACCAAATGAAACTTGATTAGGTAAATTAGATGAAGATAAGAAGTGTAATGAATTGAATATATAAGTGAAAAAAAATTGAAAGTGGAGGGTACAGATTATAATGATATGACAGATGTTTGTAAATTGGAGTGAATTATAATTAATCATTTGAATTTTTGTTGGCCTGAAGCGACCCCTAGTTAGAGTAAAATCAATTGAATCTGCTATAAGCAAGAAGAAATTGAATTGGAATGAGTAAGTTGGTAAGCTATGACTTTATTGTTTATATATAAACTAGGATTGACTGAGTGAAGAAGGATTTGAGAGAGAGTGATCTTGTATATATTTTTTGTTAATAAATAATAAACTGGAAAGTAATTTTTCTGACATCTATTCAATCAGACTTATGAACTTACTGATTATTTAATGAGACTTTAAGATGGCTGTGGAGCTTTAAAAAGAAAGGCAGATGCCACAATATAAAATAAATTGTTTCCCAATTAAGAGAAATTTTTACTTTATTTTCTATGAATAACATTTGTTCTAATTGTTTCTCTAAGTAAATATTTTTAAAATGATTTATTAAAAGTAATGTAGCAAATGTTATACATGAAAAAAATGAGATAATTCAATACCACAAAGTCTAAAAAAAAGTTGCAACATTTTCGACTTAAAAGTTTACTCAGAGAGCACTATACCATACAGTTAAGATACACATTATAATGCTAAAAAAATCATTAAATTTTGATAAATAATAAGCAATCAGTTGATTTCAATGACATCTAGGGTTAAGAATTTACACCTTATTTTACCAATGCAACATACATTTGTGTTTATAATTGCTCATTTATATTTTCTCCCCCTTTCAGTCCCTTAACAGACTGCAGTTTGAACCCATTTATTTAAAAATTATTCTTGATTCAATTCTTATTAATAAAAGTAACGATAATAAGAATTAAAACTAAAAGCTTTATATGCTCACATTTTTTCCATTATTATTCATCAGCCCTCTCTAGATGCAATGAACCATATTCGCACTGTAGTTAACCAATCGGCTAAAGGCTCGATTACATAATTCGCCTCTGGGTGATGTCAGCCATCGCGCAGCTCATGACGTATTGTCTGCAAGGAGACAAGGTGAGCGACGAGACAGAGTATGACCTTCGGCGAGAAACTACGGTGTTGTGTTGAAGTTCAAATAAAGTCTTTTTTTTAAAAATACGACTAGTTATTCTTCTTTAATAAGATGGTAGATTTCAATACGCTTTTCTAGCCATAGTCGCATCATTTTCCTCATTGGTGACCTGTAATCACTTGCCATTATACTAGTCGACTTTCGTTTTCAACCTATTTCCGTTTTTCAAAACAAAACAAAAAAATGCTAAATCATAATTGGCTGTGGTTGTAATACCACCATTCATTAAGCCGGACCCAACTCTATGGTTCCACATGTTGGAAGCAACCTTCGACTTAACATCACCCAAACTATGTAAAGGAGAACAAGACCAAATACAAATAAGTCATGGCCCACCTCCCACCTGAAATATCAACAATGGTATACGATGTAATAATGCAAGTAGATAGCACCGATCCTTATGCCAAACTAATGAAAGCCTTTACGTCATCTCAAAAGTGCTCTTAAAGCATATAACCAAATTAAATGGACCGAAATTTTTCCCACTGTACTTCATAGCACTCAAGGAGGACATTAAGGGTACCTGTTCAATATTGTTCATTGTAAAACTTTACGATAATCCTCTGATCTTGTGGCAAGTTGTTCTATTGACCAAACCCCCATCTACACCTATGTCACTAATTTAATTCAGGCAATGAGATCCCTAAACCCTATTTTCACTGCCCATCATGGCTCTTCAAAAATTTATGTCAACCCCTCATGAAAAATTTGTTCCCATATTTTCCTAAGATCCGACAAAGTTAATCCCCCATTAGCCCCACCTTACACAGGACCCCACTTGGACATTAACAGGACTGAGAATTTCATAATAAATTCAAATGACAAGCAAAACACTATCTCTAATGATCATATTAAACTTGTGTATCTTTTTGCAGAGGATATTACTATTAATAATTCTGAATCTCAGCCAAGTATTGAGCAGTTACCAACTGCTCCATCAAATTCTGTGAAACAGACTACCACTAGATGCGGCGTTAAGGTCAGATTCCCTAAACATCTAGTTACTGACTACTTTGACTGAATGCAATTTATATTAATTACATTATCTAATGAAAATTTTGCATTGGCATCTATATTATTTTCTATTACTTTGTATATATTATATTGAATTATTTTGCATCTTTTTACAATTTTACATACATTATTTTCAAATTTGAATATATTATTTTCATTTTGCATAAAACACTTTTATCAGTATGTGTATCAATGTCAATTCTGCATTGTATAATAAAAATTGTTTTCTTGTATCACCTTGCATTGAATCATACAGTAAATGTTGTATGTATGTAATCATGACTTCATAACTGGAGGCATACTCTGTAGCATTCCAGTTCTCTCAAGATGCATATTCGCTCTGCAGTTAACCAAATGGCTCAAGGGGTGATTAAATAATTCGCCCCTGCTTAATGCCGGACAATTTTTGCAAGGCACAGTTCATGATGTATTGTCTGCAAGGAGAGATCAGGTGAGTGGCAAGAGACCCTGGTGCTGTGTTGAAGTTCGAATAAAGCTTTTTTAATGCAACTAGCAATTCTTCTTTAATAATAAGATATATATGCTTTTCTAGCCATCGTTACATCATCTTCCTCACTAGCTAACATAAACCAACTATTTTACATTGGGTCCATGATAATACTACATACAACTCTTAACTTTTAAGGTTGGACTGTGACTGACAATTAACATGGAGACCACACAGATAAAACTGCATGCTCTCCCTTTCATTTTCATACTTTGAAAATTTCAAAACAAATAGATATATGTGCATTCTGGTAGAGCAATTTTTTTTTTTTTAAAAAAAAGCCATATTAAGAAAGTTTTTAATATTTATTGAAAATTCAATATATTTATTAAATATTTATAAAAATACAGATGTTCACACAAGCTCCTTTAATTTATCATTTAAAGTAGCTTTCAAAAATTAACTTACATGAAATTGATCCGGACTAGACAATTTTAATTTCTTTTTTAATTCCAAAGGTGCACCAGCACAAAGTTGATAAAATATATGATAATTCCTTTCTCCTCTACTTTGGGAACAGATACGACTTTTCTCTAACAAATAATGACTGATAAAGCCACCAACAACTGAAAACTACAAAATAAATAAAAATTAACACATTTAAATTTAGAGAAACAATAGTCAATAATAAAAATATTATGACATGAGCTTGCCTTAGTGCTAAAATGAATTTCAATAAACTTGCCAAATCTGCTACTGTTATTATTTCGCATAGTTTTTGCATTTCCAAAAGCTTCCAGAACAGGGTTTGCTAAAAATACATGAAAAAATAAACATAAGAAAATTTGAGACAAACATGCAAATTATTAAAGTTTTCTTTTAAGCTTGATTAAAATCATTAAACTTAGAACATCATATATTTTTATTCCAAGTTCAGTTTTTGTTGGAATTTGTTTAATCAAATTACTTTTGCTCTATCTAATCTTTTGTCCAATTTTTTCAACAATCCATCAGCATTGCCATGTTTTGGTATGTTTTTAGTATATAAGTAACAACAGCCAACTCATGCATGGGTATATTTATGTTTGAGTACAAATGTGAGTTTATATAATATTTAACTTTTAATTTGCTAACCACAGCTTTTTTTTTCCTCCAAGGGCATTTTTTCCATCTGGTCACAATAAATCATGGAACTGTGGATTTCACAAACTGATGAAAAAATAAATATTGAATTTCTCCATAAATAAGATTATTTGCACAACGTCGTAGAAAGTGAAAATTCATATTCAATAAAGTTATACTTGTTAAAGTGTTACAGATTTTTACCCCTCATAAAATTCATAGTTTCAAGAAATTTTTTTATTATTACTAATCAACATAACAGCTTTCAAAGTTATAGCAAAAGAATGCACCTGCAAATGAAATAAAAAATTAATGACCGACAGTTACAAGTAGTTTCTGCTTATGCTCCTACATCACAAGAGACAGACTGCTTTCAGAGTAGGATTTTAATACAGCCCATAACGTTTGGAATGCTATGTCTAATTATTTTTACTGTACTCCAAAAAAAGAGAGAAAGAAGAATTACCAATGTTGGAATTGTTGCAAAATACACTACTACATATATTAATTTTTATTCAAAATCAGGAGTGTAAGGCTCTATTATTGATCTATATATTTTCAAAAACATTCCTTTTAACTGATATTAGAATAATAAATTATTAGGGCTGAGATCAATCATCGATCAAATAAAAAACACTGTGTTTTTAACAATTCCACAGCAATTATTTGCCAATTGGGACAATTTTAGATATCTCTTAAACTGAAAGTCTCTTTAATTTCTTATCTCTCCAGGCAATGATGATTTCAGAATCACAACTGGTCAGTTAGGAGAAACTTTCTCTTTCAGACATGAAACAGTAACAAAATCACAATTTCAAACACCTCCCCTCTGAAACATGAGCTGAAATCAATAACTTAAACAGTATACTGAGATGTTGATATATTTCTAGAAATATGGCAATAAAGGAGCTCTGTGCACTCAGCTACAAGGTAGCAAGAAACATCTGACATTTCTCCCATGACAGATGGGAGAAATTTAGAGGTTTTATCATTGAAGACAAGTTCATTCTGAAGGCAGGTCACCATCAGTAAAGAAAATAATTTTTCATAAAACATGCATGAAACATATACCATATATTTCCACAGATTAGACAAGGTGCTAGATTTCAACCAAATTCTATAGTTTTAACATATACCTGTTCTACAAGCTGACCCCCAAATTATCAAAGGCCAATCAGTGATCATCAACTGGAACATATTTTATTTTCTTACATCTAGCAGTGCTGCATACAAAAGCATGTGCTGAATCAAGAACTTGCATGTACTTCTAACAAGTTTCATTGTAGGTTCAAACAATTTGTATAAGTGTAATCAGTATAAAATTGGTAAAGTGTGATTCTAATCATAGACTGAATGAAAAGAAGGAACATGAAGTAAGATTCAAGCTAGAAGTCATAGACAGGCTAAATAACTTTGCTGCAGCAAGGGCTTTTGATAAAATGGAGAAGATGGTAGGAAATTGCAGTAAGAGAATGAACATGCTATTAAAAAATGCCAAAGGAAAAAGTTCTACGAGAGGAATAGATTGCTGGCCAAATTTAGAAAATAACAATGCAGAGCACAAAAAAAAAAAAAAAAAAAAAAAAAAAAAACAGGCAAATTTGTTATGTAATTGCATGAAATATTAAGGCTAATGTGTAGAAGTGGGCACAGATCAATCCAGAACAAGGTAGTGAGTTTAAAGCAACAGTTGATAAGTTTAATCATTTCATGAACAGAAAAATCTGGTAATATGTCAAAAAATAAAAATTGGATACAAATTAACACAAGATCTTGACCATTAATTCACAAGTTTATAGTTGGTATGAGGTAGGTAAAAATACAACCTTCCATTACCTAATATTGGAATTTGATGAAACATTGATGAGCTTCAACATAACTATACAACTGTGAAAACATAAGGAGTAAAAGTTGTTCAAGTCAGAAGCACAGGCAATGAAAAGACCAGGATGACAGAAGTAGTTATTAATATGCACAACAAAGTTAAAATCTGAGATCAATTTCAAGAAGAAAACTGCACCTAAAATAAAATTCCTTCCAGACATTATGGTACATTAAGAAAAGGAATTGTTGGATGGTTTTATTAATGTCACACTAGAAGCAACACGAGGACTATTGGTGGTGGACCTCCTAATTTTGAAACTCGGTCAAGTGACAAGAAAAGGAATAGATGGACGAGAATGGAGTACAATTTTGGTTGGAAAATATGTGACAGAGATGACCATGTACTCTATGAAATCAACAGTTTGTTGGTGTGGGATATGTTTCATAGTCATGTAATTGAGAATACAAAAAATCAGTTAGTATGGAACAATACTAAGATTGCTGTTATACCAGGGGATTTAACTTCAATGCTACAACCTTTAGATGTCTTTTTGAAAAAACCGTTCAAAGGTCATATGTACGAACAATGGAATAATTGGAAGATGAGTGTTGAAAAGTTGCATACAAAAGGTGGAGCTATTGGAGGCTGCATCACTTGAGGAGCAGTGCAATTTCATGATCAAATCATGAGGGGAAAGTGAAAGTGGAAACAGTGATGAAATCCTTCAAAAAGTGTGGGATTTCTAATGCTATGGATGGCAATGAGGACAATTTATTATAGAATACTGATGGCAAAGAAGAAACTGACAAGCTTCTCAGTAATGAAAGTGAAGATGTATTTGAGCTATTTGTCTTAGATGATGAATAAACAGGATTTTAAATATATTGGTGGGTAATTTGTTTTATTTTATAATGGTTTAATTAACAAACTTCAATCAAATTTTTTGTATATGTTTCCTGTTAGACAACCCCAGATTTTTGGGGCCTTTTTTCATGATTCAACCATCATCTTCTCAGTAGCGATATATGGTATATATTATATGGAAATATGTAGATCACATCTCAAATTAAAAAAAAAAAAAAAAATTCAAGATGTTAAAATAACTTACACCAACCACATCTGATTCATACATCAAAGGTGATCAGTATGAGCTTAAGCTCATTAGCATACTTTCTAAACAAAGCAAGCAAACAAAAATTAGCTTTTTTACAAAACAATACGGAGATTAAAATTTCTGTTTGTCTTTCTCCTCTGGGTGTACTAAAACATCTAAAAACAAGCCTGTTTCTAAATATATGTTAGGCCATACACATAAATCTTAAAAGAAAACAATCATTTCATGACCTTGAATGCAACACATTCCTTTATCACATATGTAAGTTTCATTACTTCTCATCCTATACCAATTCAAATTTGCATGCCCCACAATTTCAAATAGTTTTTGAAAATGTTTGTGTATTTATGATAATTTTCTTTCTGACACAGATATCACTTTACAGTAATTTGTTAAATCATGCTTACGATATTATATAAGACCTTCAGTAAATGTAAACCTTCCCTCTTTTTCCTACCAAAATCTTGTTTAACCCTAAAGCTGTAATGCACAGTTGAAAAAAGAAGTATTGGAGCAACGCAAAATTCGTAGTTTTTAAGGCAATAAAATAACAAAACTGGCATTGAAAATTTGTATTATACAACATTTTTGCATAACTAATGCATTTTATAACAAATAATTAAAAAATATACATTTAAAAAAAATGAAGTTTGTGTTGCAAAAAAGTATTAGATCATCAGACTTGAATGTTGCATCAAAAAAAAATTACATCTTTCTAGAAATCTAATTGTTTGTCTTTGTATTCTCTGGGAAAATCTAATAATTTTTTCTATTAGTTTCTGAAATATATGGTTTCTTTCTTTTATGCCTACAACATACAAAACATTTCTAACCATATGAGATGTTTCAATATTCCCTTATGCTGATTTAATATCTAAGGCTAGCATCAGAGCACTTCTTGGTGAAATTTTCAGATAGTTTTTCACCAGTTGTCGTCTTTTTCTCACAGTCAGTTATCTTGGTTTACATGATCTTGGCTTATTATCCACCATACCAGACACATTTTTTAGTTTTAATAATGTTATGAATTGAGCACAGTGAAATATTTAACACTTTTGAAATACATTTTGCTACTATGGTGCAGATAATTGACATGCTTCCTCTTTGTAAGTGAAATCTCTTTCGTTTTAGGTGCCATGACATAAAATTTGCTCAAAATCTGATTCAAGCAAATAAACAATTGTCTTTAATTGAAGTTCATTTGAAGGTGACCTTGAAAGTTAAATGATGCCCCTGTTCCCCATAATTTGTATACTCCCTTTTTGTGTTCTAATTTTTTCTTTTTTGCAGAACTATTTTTTTAAAATTTTGTATTCACTTTAAATCTTTTATTTTTACTTCTTACACATTATTTTGTGAGAAATGCTATCTTATGAAATTTGTTATTTGATTTGTTTCATTTCATTAGCTTGAAAATTCCAATTTTTTTTGTCAATTGTATGTCTTCAGGCAGAACATTTATTTTATTAATATAGTTATTGCTGAATAAAAAGTTAGCCACTTACACCTGTTTCATATATTGAGGTCCTTTTTACAATACAGTCTCATGAATTTACTGCTTTCTTTTAGAATGCTTTTTAGCTATGTCTGATTTAAATAAATATACAATTCTATAAAGTAAACAATACTCAGCAGTTTGCAAATTAAGAAGTCCTACACAAAGATTTAAAGATTAAATCAATGTTAGACTTTATAAAAGAATAACAAAAAAAAAAAAAAAAAAAAAAAAAAAACCCTTTTCCAATAGAATACCTTAAATTTCTAATGAGTTATTAAGAATTCTACATCTTTTCACAACCTATTCTAAGCACTGGTAAAAGACCTAGAGCTATACTGGACCATAATCAACAATTTTTCCTGTGCTCAAAAGATTGTGCACTTCTGAAACAAATCTTTAGAAATGTATTAAAAGCCTGTGCACTCTTAAGCCAGATTATATCCTATGCATATCATTAAATTACCTTAATTTCGTAAAACCTCACCAATTTTGAAATTTCACTCTAAACCACAGCATTAGTGAAGCAGAAACTAGACTTTGAAATATTTTCTCTTCATTTTTAAATAAATATTTAAATAACTTTTAAATTAACCTCATTCAATTTGTTCAAAATTTCAATCATAATGACAATCAAAATTTCAATCATAAATAATGACGATTGGGTCCCAATCAGATTCTTTTTTTATGCATCATCAACATCCCAAAGTCGCCAATTTTCTACCATTCTTATTTTTCATGGCAACCTTCCACATGACTTTGTTTAATGTTTAAATTTAAAAGCTATTCTAAAATATCCTCCTTTTTGCTACCCATCTGTTAAAAATAATACTATTTTGGGTAGTTCTCCTATTGTTCTAATATACTTGTGAAAGTCTACCTCTTAATTATTTCATTGAACACAGCTATTCTATCAAAATGAAACACAGTAAAGATTCAATCCTGATTATTTTCCAGCACTCACACAGATACCTATATTGGGCATTTGCATTCCGATTTATGTCATTTTGCTTGAAATTTAATTTTAATTATGAAAAAGCCTTTTAATTACAATAAATTTTAATACCTTTATTCAGATGAGACAGAAAATAATTTTAATACAGGTTATTCAAAAACATGGCCAAATTTTATTAGTTTGTAAAAAATGAAGTATATATTGGTCATGAGCAAATATATATTAATGAAAAGAGGAAGTTTCCAATTTTTTTACATGTTATAAATGTTCAATGTTGTCTTCCCTTTGTTGAACCTAAAATATTTAAGTAAAAGCAAAATTCCCCCCCCCCCCACTTAAAAAAGCAGGTCTTGTGTTACTGAGTGCACTGCAGTGGACATGGTTCAGTCAGAACTGTTGGTAGAAGTGGGACATAAACAGCCTTCTTAACATAGCCTCACAAGAAAAATTCACATAGCATGAGAACATGAAATCTAGATGGCCAAAAGAGTCGAGCCATGTCCATTTCTCATGTGACCTATCTATCACTGAGGAAGGGATTGATTTAAAATCCTCGGACATCATGGTGCCAATGAGGAGGAGCTCTATCCTGTTGGAAAATGAAGTCTTGTGAAACTTCAGTAAATAGAGGAAAAAGCCATTGTTCCTATGTGTCCCAGTATGTTATTTCACTTAGGGTATTTTTGCAAAAAATGATTATTCCATAAACTTTTATCCATAGTAAGAAACAGAACATGCTTAGTTTTGCTGAGTCTCTCTCATATTGAATTTTGTAAAGGGATTTTGCAAACTTCATATGCAAACATTAGGTCTATTCACTGTTCAAGATGAAACATGGCTTCATGACTAAAAGTTAAGCGCAGTAGAAATGCATCCTCCTCCATCATTACAAACATTATCACACCAAAATTCAATACACTTTTCTTTGTCTTTCTCAAGGAGAGCCTGCACAAGTTGTGAATGGTAGGAATAGTACAGCAAATGCCATCTCAAAACTTACACAGTTGGTTGGGATATTCCTAGTTCTCTACTAATTCTATAGGTTGACTTTCTTGGACTATGAACAAAACTATCTTCTATTCGCCTGATATCACCCTCTGACACAAGTGGTCAGCCAAGGCGTTTCCCTTTGCAGAGGCAACCAGTTTGTCAAAATTTTATAAGCCAATGGCTTATGCTTTTCCCAGTTGGTGGTTCAACGCTGAATTGGAGACAAAATGTCCGTTGCAATGAAATTACTAACTTACTTCTTGCAAACTCAAGAATGCAGAAAATCTTATGCTGCTAAGTAGCCATCTTACTCACAAATGAATGCCTGCCTATTGACCCCGAGTACCCTTGTGGCTGTTTATGCAACTATCATCATCCAGGCAATGGAAAACAAAACTTTGGAACTTCCTCCTTCCTTCAGTACGTAGACTATTCATATCCAATTCATATTTTGTGAAATATAAATTAATTAAAATTGGTCCATCTTTTTTAATAAAAAAATTGTATAATACAAAAGTTGTAATTACCACTACTGCCCCCAACAAAGCATCTATAAAGATAGCCAAGCATTTTAAATCAAATAATAAAGTAGCTAATTCACTGGTGATTTTATATGTTGTTGGATTGTGAATAACAAAGTACCAGTATTTTCAGACAATTTCAAAATAAATTAGACGAATTTTTTTTGCACATTCAAACATAAAAGTTTTGAACAATTCTAGCAAATCCTTTAGCTGTTTCTACAAATCATTATTCATGCTGTTCATTTCAACAAGATGTTTAATTCAAATATGTGAGAATAAGCATATTACTTTAAAATAGCTTTTTAAAAAACAAAAATAAGTACAGATAATATTTGATGCATTTAAATGTGATTTTATAAATTAGTTTCAAAGATTCACATTAATTTCTCTTTGCACAAATGAGAATATTGTATATTAATAGATTTGTTACAAAACAAATTATTAGCAAAATATAGTAACAATCTAATTTTTTTTAAAGTCTTTATAGTTTTTGGCTTTATCTATCCAAAAATGTGATTATATGTGATATATGATTTACTAATGCAATGTGTGATATATGATCTACTAATGCAGAAATGTCATTATACTAAGAACCAAAAGAAAATCTTTTCTTCAAATATATAGTCATTAACTAAAAAAACATTAATAAAATTTACCATCTAATATTCTCTGTTCAATTGGTCCTGCTTGACAACCCCAAGACTCACACAAATATCTAAGTATGTATTTAGTAGATTCAGTTTTACCAGCGCCAGATTCTCCACTAACTATGATGGACTGGCTTTCCTTTAGAGCTCGCATATCTCGGAAGGCTTTGTCCGCTACAATTAAGATGCGGTTTTCTCACCATTTTAAAATACATGTAAAAAGTTATAATATATAAACTCAAGTAGATTATTACATTTTGTAATAAATATTTCGCATGATACAAAAAAATCTTACATCAATAAAACTCAAAAATTCAAAAGTATTACATAAAAATAACAAAAATCATACAACAATTAACAGTACTTGCTTTTTGAACATAGAGATAAATTTTCATATGTTCATTAAAATGCTAATGATACTTAAAAATACCTGATAGCTAACATATTTGACAGAAAGGGTATTTATAATAATGTGCTTATTAGCAACAATAGCTACATGATTAATTACGGATAAAAAGTTAATTTTAAACCAGATGTTTTGGGAATGAATTCATCTATTCATACTAAGCTGAATACCGTTTCATGCAATTATGTTTAATTAATACTATAGTATTTAATATGCGTTAAATATTTTAAGAATAATTCATTAAAATTAAGCATAAGATCACAAATTCAACTAACTAATTGTTCTTTAGAAAATCAGATTCCAAAAATAAATGAAGCCCTAAGCCTCTTTTTATGTACAGAGAAAAGTTTTAAAAATTAATTATTGTTGCTTTTTTCATAGATAACAAACTGATATAATAAACAGCTTAACATATTAAAATTAAATTTAAAACAAGCAATATGAAAGTGCATATAAAAATGTTATTAATCATTCAATCTCAATGATGTCACAATAAAATGAAATATGCATTTGAAAACAATATATTCAGAAGAAAAAAAATTGTAATTATTAACCACAAAGTTTGTCATTCAAATGCCTTTTTATAATTAATCACCTTTTTATCAAAAACATCAAAAAACATATTACAATTAAAAGGATAAAAGAGTACCTTTGTATTTACATAATAATCCAAATTGTTACTTTTAGTACTTCCTACAAAGATTAAATAAATAAAATTCATTGAAATATTTGTATTTCTGAAGAAATTTATAAATAATTATTTAACTAAAGATTTATACAGCCATTTCAAAACTGTTTTTGAAGAAAGCAGTAAACAGCTTTAAAGAAAGGGGGATTTCAAATTTAATTTATTTTTAACTCAAAACCAGCTCACTATATAATAATTTTCAACAGACTAGAAATTCCCTCGCTAAAATTTTATTTTACCTTTGTTTTTACACTCTTAAACTAATATATACATTTTAAGCATTTTTCAATACTGTTAAACACTTTTGGGAATTCAAAAAGTAAATATTGTATACAATAATTTTATTTTTACAAATAAGTAAAAATAGCATTATTGTAAACGTTACAAATGTATGAAAAAATTCAAGGGAAAAAAAAAAAAACAGGACTGAAAAAATTTACGGGAAAAAAAAAATATTACATGCATTGTTTGTTCTATAATTTGGAAATGTAATCAGCAACACATTTTTATACAATTTTCAACTTTTGTAATTTTACAAATGTGCTTAATTAAATTGATAGTTCAGTAAAAGAATCTTTTCATGGTTTTGATGCAGTAAAATAATAAGAGTAAATAGATTAAGAAGCAAAGAGATTCTGAACATGAATCGCTTTGTTTAATAGAAATAATACATAGATGCAACTCTAAAAAGAAACTATTAAAATTAATCTTGAGATTTATATATTCAAAATCATAATAATTTTTCTTTATTTCTAAACCAAACTAACATTTTAAAGTTAACCTAGAAATAAATACAGGCATAATATACTATAAAGACTGCATTAATTAATTAAATAAAAAGATTATTAAGAAAGAAACAAGTCAATTTATTAAATAGAAAGAAAGTACAAACCAATTGCAAAAACATGAGGTGGAAGAACTCCAAGTGATCTTCCTTGATATCTGGATATTGTCTCAGAAGAGTATAAGTTTTTTATTTCAATATATGGATTAACAGCTATAAGTATATTAGCAACATACGTCTGAAAAAAGAAACACAGCATAAACAGAAAACTTCTAATTTATAGTTTTTATAAGAGTATATAAAATAATAAATTAGAAAATGAATACAAAAATTTAATCTCATAAATAGCAAGATTCAATAACATAATCAATTTAAATTTATAAATACATAATATAATGTCTAAGCAATTTAAAAAGTGTAGAAAAGATCCACAGAGTAACCGTTGTTTATAGCATGGGTGTCTAAACTATGACCGTTTTTGGGCCACAATACAAAAAAAAAAAAAAAAAAAAAAAATTGCTGGGCCGCACATACAAATTTTTTCAACAAATTGAAATAAAAAACTCTATGTAATTTTATTAAAATAAATTAACTCTATGTAGTTTTATTAAAATAAATTAACTTCTTATTATAATTTTTTTAAATTTGAATTAGATATGTATAAGTACATATTTATTTTAAATTTGTAAAAGTTTCGTTTCATTTAGTTTGGATTTCATAAAGATGGAAAAAATTCGAATTAATGAGATGGATGAATTTGCTTTTGTTGAACAAGTAAAATCGATATCAAATTCAATAGACGAGGTAGCAATTCTTACTGCATTTTCTAGATGTTTGCCAGTGATCTTTGCCCTATATTTTGTTTTTGTACGCTTCATTCTTGAAAATAATTGTTCACAAATATAAGTACTGCCAAAATCTGGAGATATTAATAAAGCATGATTGTAAAAAAAAAAAAAGGTATTTATCCTGGGGTAGGTAATCTTTATTAAACTCCAGTAAAGAAACATTCCCAAGTTTTTCTTTCAGTTGAATGTTACTTTGCAGTTCAATGCATTCTATTTGAAGATTTGAAGGCAATTTATTTATTTATACAGAAAATAAGGTAGAAAATATGTTGAAATACTCTTCATTTTTTCAAAAATTTTGAAATCTACTTTCAAACTCTTGAATTAAATCAAAAATTAATGCAGCATATTTTGTGCAACTCACAGGTTTATGTGCAGCCAAAGTACTGAAATGAGTCAAATCTTTTATTTGAATAAGCCAAAATTTCAATTTCTAAAATGCTGTAAATGTTTGGAACATATTAATAAATTGATTTTTTCCTTGAAGTCTCAAATGTAAATCATTAAAATGTTCTGTTAAGTCTACTAAAAAAGCTAAACCTAAAATCCGATCTCCGTCCTCAAATTCTTTCATAGGTTTCCTTTTAGTTCCATAAATATTTTTATTTCAGTTCTCAAATCATAAGATCTTTTGAGCATTTTCCCCTTACTGAACCATCTTACTTCTGTATAATAAATATCTGCAAATTCAGTGCCAATTCCCTTAAGAAACTCTTCAATTTTTTTATGATTAAGTCCTTTTGCTCTTATAAAGCATAACAACGCTTAATACACTTTCTATTTTTAAAAATTTTCCACACAAATTACTCTGAAGTATATTACAATGATATGCCATCAAGATTGTATTGCCGGCAGCGACAGCTTCATTATTAACCATTTTAATGATTCCCCCATTTTTACCAACCATGACAGGGGCTCCATCGGTTATGATAGCTGATAAATTTTTCATAGGTAAGGAAAACCTTTTCATCGGATAAATCTACAGACTTGGTTGTGATACTAAAGCAGCCATTTCTTCCGTGATATTATAATGTTCATAGATCCCTCTTATAAAAATTGCCAACTGTGCCATATCAGAAGAGTGTTTTCCTCCATGGCTAACGAAAAAAATTTAAAATTAGTACAATTACTTTTTAAAGACTTTTCAAGTGAATGTGAAAATTTAAATATTTTCATGATTTGATTTGGGCCACATTTTAGACAAGCATGGTTTATAGCATTGATGCTACAGCATTATACCAAATCACAATGAATTCACTCCGTCAATAAGCTATATACATTTTAATATTATTTTCAAAACAAAAAATCCAGTTAAGTTAAACTTAGTAAATAAATTTTACTAGCTTAAAAGTAAAAAAATATATATTATGGAGCATAAAAATATGTTTCAACAGACAAAAATAAAGGGGAGCTCTCTATTCAATAGGAGGAAAATTTCAAAATAAAAGTAACATTGCTAATACTCTACATTACACAAAACAGTTACTTAATTTAAGAAATAACGAGTATTATTCTACATTTGTGAGAGAAAATCACAATTCTCCCAATTAAACATATTGAAACTTGTCAGAGGACAAATACTTTCATACAATTAAAAAAAAAAAAAAAATGAAAATATCTAAAATAAAACTGCATATTTTTCAAATCAATAAATCGTTTGCTTATAAAATTAAATTGATATGAGTGCCAATTAATCTTCTAAGTCATCAAAAATTGTTATCCATCACTAAATATCCATTAAGTCAATAAATATAGCAAGAAATATTTAATATTGCCCTCAACATTCTTATATTGCTACAATGAATGCGAGTAAGTGAGTGAATGTAAAAGTTATTGGCACAAGAGCCAGATGTGGCTATGCTGCGCCAACCAAGATTTAACTGTGGTCTAGAAGTGAAAAAATTGGAAAAGAATAAATAAAAAAAAAAAAAAAAATTAGTGGACAAGAAGGAGAGTTGAAAATAGAGAAGGATTACTAGGTAAATCAGGGGTTAACACATTTACCAAAAACAGTAAACCCCATAGGAAAGAAAAAGATCACTAGGGTGCCTTGGGGTCATAAATTGCTACAATGAAGCAATATTTCAAAGTATCCCAGTTAAAAGATATATTGTACCATTTCATACAATTCAAAATCATAAAATAAAGCAGTACATTCTACTTTGATAGTCGAGCTTTTAAATATAACATTAATTGAGCTGTGAAGGTAATGAGATATTTAAGAACTAAAAAATAACCATAAAAAGAAAATAAGAATTGAAAAAACTATAACGAGCAAAAAAAAAAAAAAAGTTATACATACATAGATTTGATCTCGATTATACCTTAGGCGAATATTGTTCAACAAAGTAGCTTCATTCAAATGCATTAGTCCACCTGCAATAAATGGAGTTTCTTGTATTAAAAAAAATGAATGAATAAAAAGAATTTTTTTACACATTCAAAATTTATTCAGGACATAAAACAGTCAAAAATAATAACAAAGAGCCAATCGTAGACCCTCCTTTTATAAACCGGAAATTAATCAAATGAATTCAAAATAAAGGAGTTATCAAGAATTCATAATAAATCTTTTTTACTGCTTAACACAAAGGCAATCATGATGTTAGATATTTTGTCTAAACATTATTTTTATTAGCAAAAATTATACGAGCATGTGAATTCATATTTTCTAACAAGTCTTTATTTGTAATTCTAATGAATGGTGCACAATGGATTTAATATTTCAAATGGTTATGGATAATGTATAATAGCTGACATTAGTAGCTCAGAAGCATATTTGAATAAAGGTTATTTGATAAGATGGAGTATAAGTAGTGGATGGAAAAAATACAATTTTCAGTAACTGCACGATCCATTTGACTTTAAATAATAGAACACACAAAGGTAAAAATACCAAAAATCAGCAATGCATTTGTAGAATTTATGCAACATAACCATGCAAATAAAACAAAACATATACAAATAATTTATTTTTGATATTGAAAATTATCCAAACAGAGAAGTTTGTCTGGCATTGAACTTTTGCAAAGATTCTATCAATTTAGGGGGAAAATTCTAGGTGACATTTTTAAAGATTAAAATATTGAGTTATTAAATTTTACCTAAATCTTTTGATGAAATGATGCAAAATATCTCCCAAAACTTATACATTTCACATTATTTTCATTAAAATGTTCAAATGACTTGAAAGAAACCCCTTTAGGACTTTATTATTTTGAGATTATACTAACAATTATATTTATTCTATTATACTAACTAGAAAATTTTGCAAGTCTAAAAATTTTAGTAACAACAAAATGCAATTCTTGTTCTTTTTTCACCACTGATCTACAAAAAATAATAATATAGTTCATATGTTTAACTAAGTACTAGAATAAAATGAGCAGAACAATGACGTTTTGTTGAATATTACATAAAATTACGAAGCTCTCAATGTATTTGAATTTTGAGTGAAAATGTATTTAAGAAATTAAAAAATTGAAAATTTATCCCCTAGCATGTGACACAAAATAAAAAATCTCCCTTCCTTTTTAGTTAAAAGAGGGGAGGGGACAAATTAAGAATATTTTACTCAAAATTAACTCATTAAAATATTGTTAAAGCCCAGCATTTTATTTGTATTTTCATGCATAAAGATCTTACAGTTGTCATCCACATCTTTATCATCCAGTTCTTCTGCAGCATGAGTACTTTCATATGGTACAGTAAGTATCTGAAAAAACACAAAAATGATCGAATATATATATTCTAAAACACTACTTAATATTAAAATTTAATTTATAGCAAACATTAAACAAAATTCAATTTAAAAGTATTACAATCTCCCATATTTGTATAATTTTTAAGTTTTTTAAAGTGTTGCTTACATAATTCAAAATATTTTAATGCACATACATTAAAATTATAATGAAAATAAATTATACTTTCAGCCAAACAGCATAGATATTGTGATAATTAAGATATAGGAGAAGTTTTTTTTTTTTTTTTTTTAATTAAATTTGTATTTAAAATGTAGAGGAGAATGAGAGAGTTAATAATTGAATTTAAATATTTTCCCAAATTTTAAATATTAAAACATTCTTATATTCAAATATTAATGCTTCAATACTTTTGCAAAAATATGAAGGTATTAGTATTGGAATTATAAGATGAAAAAGAGAAGAGAGTATGTCTTAGTCCAAACAAAAGTTATAAAAACCACTCAATTTCAACGATGTTGGTAATGCATACTGCAAGGTAACCAATAAAGTTTCTGCCATTTTTGCTTTACCATTGAATGAAGTGAGAATAGGCATGAAAATAGTGTATCATGTGGTTTAAAAACTGGTCGGTTGAGAGTAGGAAAATCAGTCATTATAAAAGCAAGTCCATGGCACACTTTCATCATTCGTAACTCATACAGTAGCAAAGAGAGTTGGAAGTGTCAAAGGAACTTGTTCGGTGTTATTTGTTTCACAACTTCAAAATGAACTTTTCAGCAACTGCATCAAATCACTGAATATGTCAAGCATTTGGAGACAGTGCTGTGAATGAGCGTACAGCAAGGCATTGCTTTCAAAAATTCAGGATGGGAGATTTGTCCCTCTATGATGAACCTCGCAGTGGATGACCAAATGCCTTAGATGACGAAGCCCTGCAGGCTGCCATCAAGAAGGACAGTAGTCCAACATGTGGTAAACTTGCAAAACAGTTCAATGTTTCTGATGAAACAGACTTCATCTGTACCCTTTAGGTACGACGTACAAGCTGAGCAAGTGGGTTCTGCACATGCTGTTGGAAGTTCACAAGAGACAACCAGTGGCAGCCAGTATGTCATTGCTTTCTTGCCACCATACTGCATCCATGTTCAATCGAGTGCTTGCCAGTGATGAAAAGTGTTTCCTGAATGACACTCCCAAGCATTCCAAAGATTGGTTGTCACTCCAGGATACTGTCCCTTAATGTGCAAAACCACCTATTCACCCATGCAAGATTATGCTTTCTGTTTGGTGGACAGGTTGTCAAATAGTTCACTATGAGCTGCTACCAATGAGTCAAACAGTCATTGCAAACCTATACTAGCAATTGGAATATGTGCAACAGAAGGAGCTATCACTGGTGAAACTCAAAGGTGTACTCTTCCTTCATGACAATACCAGACTGAATATCGCACAGGTGATCAGGAACACCGTACAGCAACTTGGTTGGGAAACTTTGTGCCATCCTCCTAAATCACCTGACTTTGCGCCAATCAATTACCACCTCTTCCCTACCTGGACAATCATCCACATGGAAAATTTTTCTCCAATGAAACAGACTTCGGCTAAAGACTCACAGACTTTTTAGCGCCCCTCCTTCCACGAGTTTTACCACAAGGGGATTGTACAGCTGGAGACGCGTAGGCAGAAGGTTCTGGATGCCAACGGTAATTGCTTTGAGAACTAACAATAGGCTACACTTTCTGTAAATCATTTTCTTTTTGGCCATTTAAAACGGCAAGAACTTTATTGTTTATCTTGTATAATTCATGCAAAAAAAAAAAAAAAAAAATCTTCAGTTCCTGTTTGGACCATTCAATCCACACAAAAGCAAAAATAACATCAAATATTCTCATTTATTTGCTTAACTTTTTCCCGCTTTTGCTTTAGAGTAAATAATAAGCTTTGTATGTAAACACTCAAAATTTTACTAAATTATTCAATAATCACAATGAAGAATTTTGGCCACCATATTTAACATTTAAATGTTTTTATGCTAATTATATATATATATAAGATACTATTCTTAAACTAATTATACGATATCACATATTGAAATACCAATGACTCAACATGTCTCCTGAAGAAATATTCAGTCGTGCTATTCTTTAGCTTCCATAATTACAAAATTGTTGCAGGTGCAGGATTTTATGCAGGAACTCATTTTTTTTATCATGTTCCATATACATTCATGTCTTGTATTTAGGTGGCCAAATCATTAGCTGGAACTGTCCAGAATGTCCCTCAAACCAACTGCAAATTTTGGTGACATGACACATTGTCATCCTGGAAAATTCTATCATTGTTCGGGTACGAGTGGCTTCAAATGGTCAGCAAGAAGTTGATTAATAATAACTGGTATAAACATCATTAAATGATATTTGGTTTTAAATGCATGTATAGAAGCATACTAGTCCTTGCTGTCACTAAATACAGTCCATCATAGTTAATTTAATGCAGCTTTAAATGATTAATATTAACCAGTAGTTTGGTGATTAATGACTAGAGTAGTTCAATAAATGATAGAAGTAGTAAAAGGCTGAGCTTTGAAAGATGTGAAATTTGATAAAGGGATTGCAAATGCAAGCTATAAGTGGCTAAGCAAAATCTCAGGCAAAAAGAACATAAACAAAACTTGAATTAATAGTAACAGCTTAACATCTTAAAACAGCAGCAATAATCATTGACTGTAATTTATAATAAATAGGAGTAAAATTAAGTCTCTATTGGCGCCACAAACCATACCACTGTTGGGACAACGATTGTTCAATTCTTTGCTGATTCTTAACTTCATAATTCTATATTTAGGCATTTGTAAATTACTATTTTGCACTTTATTTTAACTGTACTTATTTTTGTATTATTGTAAATATTACTTCATTGTTAACTTTTAAAATTGTAATTGTTAATATTTAAAATAATACTTGTAAATCTGGAAACAATTTTTTTGTAACGTTTTTCAGTTTGCCGGATTGGCAACAGTCCGAATGTTGACAGAAACTTACTCGCAACATTTTTACTTTAGTAGCAATTAAGTCTAACTAATAAAAGTGTTCGACTAATTTTTATGCAATTTTTTTGTGTATTTCAACAACAAAGGACTAAAAATTCCTTATACCACTAAATGCTAAACAGATGACCCTATGAAAGTGACCACCAATGTGATTTTTTTTCAAACATTTATTGCTATTTAATCCTTTATATGCATCACTTGAGCCAAAAAAAAAAAAAAACTAGAAGCATAGGATCAAAGGATATTGAAACAATGGAACCTTTCTTTTTCGACCTAAAAGATATAAATTCTGTACAAGTTGATCTATATTGTTGTGGAATTCATTGAGATGCTTAAGAATTATCCAAAACAGCTACGAGTTCAAAATGTCTACCCTCTTGTTCAATGGTGTGGATGAATTGAATGATGTGAAATATTTCACATTTAATTTGTACAACTTGCAGCCATAATAGTAATTTCTGGCATCATGTAAAATGTTCTTATGTTCGAAGGCTCAGTTAAATCTGAATAAAAAAGTTAATTACAACATGCTAATAATTTATTAAAACATATGCCATGATTCTTACCTCCTTTGAATCAAATAACTGAACTGATACTGTTTCAGATCTGATATCTATTATTTTGCCCAATTTGTACCCTGAAACGGGATCAGGCACCCAAACTTTAGGTGTTTCCATTGTACCTAAAAGAAAATAAAATAGGTTTAAAAATACTATGCCTTGCAAGTCAGATCATTCCAAAATTTTGTAAGATTTACATCATCTATCATATTTTTAGATTCATTAAATGCAATTGTCTACAGTGAGATGCAACAATGTTAAATATTTAAAGTTATTCTACAAAAATCTAAAATACATTTATATCTTTGTTATTTTTTTCAAATCACATAGTAAAAATTTTGAAAAAGAATCAAACAAAATTTTCATAGCTCCTCATGATTGAAGGGAACTTCATAACTAAACCACTTTATAAACATAATTGCAAGCAACATTGCATTATGTGACTTCAATGTGAAACACTGCAGTAGCTATAAGCAAGGCAAAGAAACATATGACCTTAAAGAAAATGATTCAAGGGAGAAAGCTTCAGTTAATTTATTTTCTTGAATAGAAACATTACATTTAATTTGTGACCTCTAGATAGATTTCATTCATTCAACACAAACTGAAGACATTAAGACATCCAACTTAATAAATAAAAACAGTATATTTCCATTTTAAAGCCAATTCTTAGAACAATGGCATTACTGTGTAACATAAATTCACAAAGTAATTAATGTCAACAAAAGAAATAATTAGGGATACATAAGATGTAAATAAGGGTCCACGTGCCTGATCCTACTTAAGAAGACTATTACCAAAATTTAGGTGTTGCATGACAGCCATAATGCACCAAACACAGAGTTAACCAAAGTATTTACACAATACTGACTTATATATAACAGACATATATAAAAATTAACTAATTATACATTAATTAAATATATTTCATAAACATGTGCAAGTAGGTACCTATTCACTTTATGTTCACAGAACATGTAACTAATAAAAACTTATACATTTGACTCTAGAGCAACACACATAGCAACATTTGTCTACACATGTTCCAGAGCATTGCAAGAACAGTGCAGACTGGTAACATTTGTGCTTGCATGGACTTGTGTAATTTATCAATTATAAATACAAATATCAGAGACAAGCACTGTATTTATTTTCTGAATTTTTAGCAGAAAAAGGCAAAGCAAGCATTTTTAAAAATAGAAATTGGTAGTCAGGGACACATACATTAAAGTTAATCCAAGTCATCTTCTTTGAACTTGGATAGTCCCACGGATCGCATAAGTGTTGATCACTTTTACAATCCTATATATTATTTCTAAAATTTAAAGAGAATAAGTCTAATAACAATAAAGGTAATTCTACAAATTGGTATATTTTGTGATGAATGAAGCATCTCTTTTTAAATACCAATACAATATTTTGCATTATAACAAATATAACAGAATTTGAGGTAGAGCATGCAGTTACATTTTGTTTTAAATGGATTAAAATATTTTATGATAGACATGAGGTGGGATTTTGATGTCAAATTTTGTATAGTAGCTTTATTTAGTGAGTAGTACAGCCTGGTAAAAATACTCAATCTTAAAAATATTCTGTATATCTAACATTAGATTAAAATAGGGTTTTATACCAATAATCAATTTTGAATTACTGTCTTATATTTAAACAGTTAATTTTTATCTATAGATAACTATTACTAAAAATGGCCAAACCTAAAAAGAAATATAGGGAGTATAGCATTTATGATTTTAAATTAAGCTTCATGCCATCATTGTCGGACAAACACCCGTCCACATGCTTTTTATACAACAAAGTTTTAAGCAATGACTCTATGAAACCCTTCAAGATGGAGTATCATCTGAGAAGTTGTCACCCTGATAAAACTGGTACAGACTTAAAATACTTTCAAACACTGGGAAAAAAAAGTTCAGAAAGACTCAAAGTAAACACTATGTTCATTTCAACATAAAAAAAAGAGACTATGATGATTTGCAGGTACTTGTAATAATTCATTATTTATTCTAAAACAGGAAAGCCACATACTATCAGATAACAGCTAATTTTGTCAAGTTATTGAAGAAGTTTTAAGAACTATTTTACATACACACAAACCTGAATATGATAAAAAAAAAAATTTCTTTGAGAAGCAATACAATTTAAAGATATATTGATGAAATGAGAGATGATGTTGGACTCTTTTTGTTTAATTATCTGCCGAAACGATCCATTTCTCCATTCAATTGGATGTCAATTTTAAATAGTAATTGGAGCACTATTATTAGCACATGTTCATTATGTTATGGACCAGGAAATCCGTGAAGGATTTTGACAACAGACGCTCTAGGGATGGATTTTGACAACAGACACTAAAGGTGAATCAATAATCAATGTTTTGAGAGATTATTTCATGGAAGAAGTAATCACTTTATGAAATGTAATGTCAGCCGCAGCAGATGGAGCCCTAGCCATGTTTGGGTGTTACAATTTTATAAGCCCTTTAAAACAAAATGTACCCATAGAGCTTACAATTCACTGTGTCATCCATCAACAACATTTAGTTGTCACAAATAGGAGTACAGATTGCCTCAATCACTTAAATTCCTCCTAAATGCACTAAACAAAATTCAGAGTAACATATTAATAAATTCAAGGTTATTTGCACAGTTGCATAAAGAAAATGAGAATTTTCATAGATTATTCCTTATCTGCTGCCTAACACTAGGTGTCAAAAGGCCTTAATTTTTTTTTTTTTTTAACTGTTTTAGAGTTTTTGGATGCTACAAATCCTATTTTAAAAGAAAATTTAATCAAAAAAAAAAAAATCAGACATTGCTTATTTAATACATTTGTTTACTAAATTTAAAGAGATTAATTTACAGTTACAAAGGTGACAATCTATAAGCACTTTAAGTGCAGTTAAGTAAGGGATATCAGCAATGGTTTCAGAGAGAAATACTAGCTACTTTTCCTGCATTATGGACTATTGCAAAAAGTTTTTGACAGCGTTTCCATCTTCATTTGTCATGGAAAGGAGTTTCACTGTGGTTGCCAATCTTCTTACAACAACAAAAAAAATAAACAGAATGAAAATCACTGGCAAAAGGAATTTAAAGTAAATCCAGACTAATTTGAGCTAAATATTAAAAATTTGCAATTAAGGCATCATGTTCAGTTCTTCCATTAAAAGTAGAGATTTTTTGTATACATATTTTATGTGAGAATGTTACTAGATTTGGATTTCTGTAAATGCATGCGAATAAAAACTTCACAAATTTTTTTTTCTCCCAAAATTGTTCACTCTACAGTAATCCCTATCAAAGTGAATAGCTCAGTGTTAGTTATCAAAAGTGCATTTGAAGTTATTGAATTTTTAAAAATTCAATAATAGGAAAGTGTTCTAAAGCCACTCAAGCAGTGTAAAATTTCACCTAACAGCTGCTAGGTAAATTTCGAACTTGCCATTTCCATAAATTTCATTTTCACCTGAGTATTTGGGTACATCTTAGACCAAAACTTTACCCTGAGTTTCCTTCTGTTTTGAAACACTCAAGAGTAAATATTACTCTGCCTAGTAGGCTTTAGAATGACCTGTAGAAAGGAGTCTATGAAAAACAGCAAGTGGTCTACAGAACAAAAAAATTTGGGAACCTCTGCCATATAAGGTACCCTGGCCTCCAAAAGTTATGGTACAACCAGCTTTTTAATACTCATCATCAAAGAAATGAAAATAAAGGTAAAAAATTTGGTTCATATGAAAGATCATAAGTAACATCAATAAAACTTTATGAAATACCCACCTCTATTTTTTTTAAAAAATGATTTGGACAGTTTTTCCCAGCCAATTATATAACTGGCTGGAGAAAACTGCAAATACCCCACATGTGAAATTGATTTTAAATACTTGTTGATATTCAAGTGTAGGTACTAAAAATATTGTTGACCATGTCTTATAGATGTTGTTTACCTGATTCATTAAGATGTTGGGCAGTTGGATGAATGGAAATGGGATTATCACAAACTGATAGTGCTAGACACCAATGTGTCTTGTAGTGAGGTCAAAAGACATCAATTTGATTCCAAAAATTCAGTATCAAAAAGACTTGTGCCATGTCAACCAAAGATTAATATACTTGTGCAAGACTATTTTCTAGATCTTTTGGCTCAAAGGAGAAGAGACACTACTGTACCTTAGCTCATTTCAGATCATTGTGTCATATAAGGTATGACAAGCTGTTACAAAGATGAGCATAGACTCATTACCAGATGCATTGTGCATGTCCATTTTAATCAGAAGTTACCTGTAATTCTTTATTCGTAAATCAAGTTTGATTTTAAAAATACGTATCATTCATTAAATAACTCAGTAAATAGCATAATAAATTTTGAGTAAATAGCAAAATTACTCAAAATTTAATGTTTTTATGTATTTGAAGATGATGCGATGGAGGTGTATCGATATCTTCCATCTTATTAATAAAGAAGAATTACTAGTCATATTAAAAAAGAGCTTCATTCAAACTTCAGGATAACACTGTGGTTTGTTGCCAATGGTCACACTCTGTCTCATCGCTCCTCACACACAATCTCTCCTTCCATACAACACGTCAAGAATTGCACCTTGCGGCAAATGGCTGACATTGTATGGAGGCGAAAACTGTTAAAAAAATTACTATTCATGTATTAAGAATAATATTAGAATTTTAAAAATATACTACACATATAAGAAAAATCTTATCAAAACCCCCTTCAAATCCATCTTACACACACACACAAATAAAACAATACTGTGATTTCATTTATCACATCTGCACAGCTGAAAAAATGTAAAATACATTCAACGATGAAAGTAGATTTAGGAGAAATACAACAAGTAACAGTTCCCTAAAATATACTATAAAAAAGAAATATGTCATATAAAAGTCATTATTTTCATAGGTAATGGTGAAAAGTAAAAATTAATAAGATTAGCAAGTTTTAATTCCTTCTTAACTCTTTTCTTTCAAATCACAAAACCACAACACACAACTCTTAACATTTCTCTCTCTCTCAATTATCTATTAGCCATAACTCTGTAACGTCTTTTCTCAATCTCTAGAAAATTAATAATAAATAGAATTAATGAGGGAGCTATGAAATATCAACTATTAAAAGTAACAAATAACAAACACTATAAATTACAGTTTTTTCTTCAGTTACATATGTATTAATATTATTCAAAACAAGCCCATGCAAGTTAATTATCAGAACAGTAATTGTTTAAAAACAGAGATGTATAAAAAAAAAAAGATTCACAGATATAATAATAACAAACGACCAACCCTTTAAAAACTAATCCTAATTATTGAAGTCAAACTGCATTATTTGATCCAATCAAGGTCCATAGTTATCAAACCACGAGTTACAGTGTCAATATAAAATTTGAGCAATAATATAAATTCCAATATCATTATGAATTTCCTGCATTATTTTTACACTTTTTCAACATTTTGAATTTATTTATACATTTATTTGAATTTACTTAATGGTTCATCCTCTCTCAGCCCCAAGCTTTCAAAGAATACATCTCACATACAGCCTTTTGATCATCTCCACTTCATCAGAGTTTACCATTTGAGATGAAAGTCCCCATCTGCACTTTCATATGATCAGGGGACTTGCAACATTTCATTGCCTTCCCCCTTTTCTTTTTATTTTCATGGTATCTTATCACTTTGCAAATGTAATAAGCTGTTATCTGTTGTATAAGCTGTATTGACTTTATTTGAACTTGAACAGCAATCTGGTTTTAAGACCATTGCCTTGCTTTAAAATTATCTTAAAAGATTTTAGACTCTTTTTAACCTTTTCATGAGCCTTGGGTTGGTTGGTTTTATAAACATCAAACTTGAAGCAACATGATGGCTATTGGCGACGGACCTCGTAATTTTGAACTTTGGTAAGTGACAAGGATGACATCAGAGCTGACACACCCTCTCTTAACTTCCACACCATGCCAAAGGGAGGACTTTGAGCCACAACAGATTTAATGTGCATCAGCCTCAACTACATGGTCATAACCTTGGAAAGATTACTACCCTCCAACATGATCTTGTGAAATATACTTGCGGGAAGTGCAAAATCCACTATAACATATTGGCCTTGTTATTATGTTGGTAACACTAATTCCTACTCCAGTTTTAGGCTCTGCCATCTATGTTCAATCAATTGAAACAGAATGAGAACATTTGTATTAAAAGTTCAAAAAAGTTGTGTGATAGATGTTTTGCTCTGACATGTGTTTTGATGCGGCATTTAAACTGCCCACGATAACTAACACAACTTTTAGGCTTGCAAAAAATCTACTTGTATGTGGTCTATTTTCTGTGGGGACTGTGAGGCCTTAAAGGAAGATCTTGCACCAATGTTGAAAGCTAATGACAAACTACAAAGAGGTGAAACAATGTTCCTAATTGAGGAAGGTATTGCTGCAATAAAATAGATGGACAATAATGCTGTTACTTTGTTGACTACTGCACATAATCCAGCAATTATGACATCTGAAAATTGGATTAAAAAAAAGGTACTTAAACAGAAGTATTTTGCCCTAAAGCTGTTGCAGTATATAACAGCATCACAGGAGGGGTTGATCGATTCAATCAAAGAAAAAGTACCAAATAGGAAGATCTGTGAAACAGTGACATATTTTTTTTTTATTTTCTTATTGATCTAGATGTCATAAATAATTTTATACTGTGGCAAGAAAACATAAATAACAGAAGTTTTAGACAAGCTAACATTCCATATAGCATTAGCTGGTCAGCTAACAGATGGATATCTCAAGAAAAAGAAAAGACTGTTTCCATGCAAAGAAGTTTGCAGTTCTGAATGATGTGCACTTAGCTAGTAGAGGAAATCATATGCCAAAGATGGTTTCCAACAATATATATATAATGTAGGAATGTAGCACAAAGGCCCAAAAAAAGAGGATCCATTATAAGTGTGCAGAATGTGAAGCATATGCATTGCAACACATGCTTCTCATCTTTCCATGACAAACAATTACCAATGAATTGTATTACTTTTATGGCCATAAATGGTTCTGTGGGAAGTATGCATCTCACCTCTAGAATTTAAATATAAACACAAAATTTGGTAAAATAAAATATATATTTGTGATTAAATGCTAATGTTTAATAATGAAACAAAAACAAAAAACTGAGAAGAATTCAAAAGAAAAATAAATGACCCACAAAAGGATTAAAGGTCCCTTTGTTCACTCTGATTTTTCTTCTCTCTTTTTTCCAGCCACGTTTCCTCCAAGGTTATAAGTGAGCTTCATTCCCTTGCCCTCTTTTTTTTGTCCCAAGTCTTTGCTCATCTATTTTTGGATGCTTTTCAATGTTTCTCCTCCTGCATCTCTTTTGTTAATTTATTTCTCATTCAGTTCTGGTTTCTTAAAAGATTCCTACTCTACGTGTACACTTTGTTTTTGCTCAATTATAGGTGAGCAAGTCCATTTGATTTATTTCATTCTCATATTTTTAATTTCTTTCAATCAGAAAATAAGTTTGTGATTACAAATAAGAAATCTACAGTATGCCTATACCATGATATATAAAATAAAGAGAAAAAAAAAGTATTAATGTCACTTCTTAAAGGTAGTCCTATCTTCATATGAAAAAAGGATATCTGAATCTTGTAAAATGGCACACATAGTAAAACCATAAGTTAAGAGGAATCTCGATTTAACTGAGCCCAACTTTACTTTCGTAACAAATTCCAAGAGCCAAAAATAATGCTCAGCATAATAACTAATACATATTTTCTCAGTCACACTAATTACTCTGAAATGTACAACTTTGTACTCTTACTTAGTGTTCATTTGAGTACAAAAAACATATGAAATGACATTCACTTACAATTCATATTCACTTTCTCCATAAATCATGATCTATTAACGAGAATTTGTTTGATGAATGAAAAATAAGTACACAAATATAGTAACAAGGGAACAAAAAATTAAAAGCTCAAGATATGGAACAAATGAAGCTTTTATATTAAATGATTAAATTTGGTTATTTGTAACCTAACATGGTCACACGCAAATACATTTCTTTTACAATATTCTGTTGATATATATAACAGCTCAAAATGAAAATAATCTGACAAAAGAAACTTTTCAAAATTTTATATATATATATATATATATGGGTGTGTCTATAGAAAATATCACTCTCTTGATTACTGAATGGTATAATATTAAAAAAAGGTCAATACTATAAAAATGAAATCATTACAGATAAATTTTTTATAAGGAAAAAACATATTTAATAACAGCACTTTGTATGCAATCTTTTGGCAAGTTTTAAAGTTATCATTCTTAAGTGGATATTTTTTGCACAAGAGCCTAAGATATTTTTATAAATTCTCTCTTCCAACACTTTCCCTTTAATTAAATATTTAAGCATTTCCCTATTTCAAAAGGTTACCTTAAAATATCAAGAGTTAAACTTACTCTAAGTTCAATAAATATAGATTTACAACCATACAAGTTAATTTAAGGAATTCTTTCAGGTTTTTTTTTTTTCTTATAGTTTAATGAATCAAGTGTATTACAATGATATTGAGCAAAAGTTTCATAATAACTTTCAAAATGTACATTTATTATGTCTTATAACTAAATATATAAATTTCAGAGTTCATTTATTCTATTTAGCATCTAACAACCAATGATCAATACAATTAAAGAAGCTGAGTACCAATCAGCTGAGGAAGTAGAAGTACAATTGAATAACATTCAAGAGCATTATGTTTAAGAAGTTAAAAAAGAGATCTTAAGGGAAACATAATTACATAAACTTATGATATACTGATATTTTAATTGTAAATGAAAATCAGATATAACATTAGTTAATAAGTAAAAAAATAATAAAATAAGTGGGGGTTTCTTTAAAAAATTTTGATAATGCAATTTTATTCAGATGACATGTTTCCTATACCTCCTGTTCTAGGAACAATGAATCATTTACACTTAACATGTTAAGCCTCACACTGATTGCATAAATCTCACCTGTGGAACCAACTTTTTTGGCATTTTTGTTTAGACTGATTTTTATAATTACCTTCTCACTGGCTTTTACATATAAGTTTAACTTATCATGTCTGCCTTCTTTTTCACACTTATGGGAGGGAGAGTGTCAAAAATAACTGGTGTGCAAAACTTAAGCAACATATATATATATTTTTTTCCCTATAACTTCACAAGATATCCCTTGAGAGACATGAAATTCAGAAATGAGAGACAGCATTCTGTACTTAAGCGATGCTAAAAGCATAATTTTGTAAAAGTGAATACAATGCATACAGCACCAGATTGTCCAACAGTTCTTGAGGCAAGAGTACTCATTCCTCAATCAGCATCTGTTTCAGTTGTTAGGTGTTCCCCGGAGGATGTAATCGTGCCACAAGGCGTCTCCCCCAAAGCATCCCACAGATGTTCTATGAGATTTAAATTGGGGGATAATGCTGATCGAGTCATATCTTCATTTTCCAGTAGCTGGTGAACATCAGTAGTCTGGTGTGGCCGTACATTGTGATCCATAAAAATAAAGTCTGGTCCAATAGCCCCTTGGAACAGATGCGCATGGGGAAAGATTACTTCTTTACAATAGTGATCTCCATTTACAAAACCTCAGTCAAAAACGTGGAGCTCAGTCGACCAGTTCAGCGTAATGCCTCCCCAGACGATAACTGCAGGACTAAAGTAGCGATCTCTTTCCGTGAAGTTATTGGGATGAAACTGTGTCCTGAACCCTCTCCAAATCAAAAGGCATTGAGAATTGCTTGTGGCACTGAAATAACTCTCATCCATAAAGAGGACAGGATTCCATTGATGAGATGTCCAGTTTTTGTGCTCCTTATACCACTCTAAATAGTACCACCAATGGACAACTTTGAAAGGGATGCAACGTTCAGGACGGCGGGGGAATAGGCCTCCTTTGTGAAGGCATCTGGCCCTAGTAAACCACGACACTTATCAACCTGTTGCCGAGCGATGGTGCTTGCTGACTGTTATCGGGCTCTTTTTGCCTGCAGGACAATATATCAGTCATCCGCTGCAGTTGTTTTTCTAGGGCGGCCCCCACCAACCTCTCTAATAGCTATACCTATGGTTTGGAAGGCTTTCCAAGCATGCGAAACAAAACTTTTGTTGATTGCGAACTCTTCAGCTACACTGGTCAAACTACATCCCTCCTCCAGCTTTCTGATCATTCCTACACATGCGAAGTTGTTCAGGCTATTTCTTCTAGCCATATTTCATGAAAGAGCTCACTTTCACTTACAGTGAATGTCTTTAATTGCGCCTCCATTCTTCCTTTTATTGTAGTCTTCAGCTGTGCATGCCAACTGCACACGTTTTGCATACACTTACATTGCCCATGACGTTTTGTTCCAGACATTTGCATACGCATTACCTTTCTACTGAATTACGTGTTCATTGTACTGATTGCAATAACCCCTTTTCTGCAATTTCATGGCTATCTGCTTAAAATTTACAATGTTGCTTAAGTTTTGAACACCAATGTAGAATAGCATTTCATCTGTCCTGTCCATATCTAGGTATGATGTGCACTAGGGCTGAATAATCGGTAAGCATATGCAAAACCATATAAAATGTGTCTACAGGTGAGGAAACAACTACAAAAACATGCAAAATGCCTATCAGTGGTTAAACAGTTCTAATGAAGAAAATGAAAATGACTATGAGTAAGCAAAAACGGAGCTCAAGGTGATAAATCTTACAATAAATGCATTGCATGTGAAGTAATTTGAAAATGGGTACTTCAGTCAGTCTTTTGAAAGATTGTTTTATAATTCATGAAATAAGATTTAGTTTCAAATTCAATTCAATATATATAACTAGATATATATCCATATTATTACTAGCTATCTTCAGTATACAAACTTACTACTTTTAAACAACTACTTAAAAGTTTAATTCCAAATTTAGTTATTCATTTAAGGCCATTAAAGCAAAAACTATTCATTTAAGGCCATTAAAACAAAAACTATTCATTTACGGCATCTTAAAAAACAAACGGAAAAAAAAGCTAGGGTTATCCCAAGGCTACTGAAATGATACACCAGTTATTTATCTATAACTCAAATTTATAGTGATTGCTTTAAATTTTGTTAAATTATTTTGTAAGTAAAAGAGGAAGATACATGGCAATGGTACTGAATATACAAAAAATTATTCATAAATATAATCTAAGTATATAGGAGCAGATTCATTACAATGTGAATATCTATGATGTTAAATTTCCTGACATATTATAGCATAATTTTAAGGATAAAATAATACACTGGTTGAGACTCATTGTTGGATGGCATTCCCATATATTAATTTCCAAAAAAAATCTTCAATTAATCTGATGTTTTATTAATATTACTTTTTATAGGCAAGATGAAAACATTATGAAGGATGAATCGCAATCTATGGACCAAAAATTAACTATTTTATATAACTAATAAACAAATAAGGATAATACCTCAAAAACATTTCAAGATGAATTTACAATAAGAGAAATACATACAATAGTTGAATACAAAAGTAATCTGTAAAAAGAGGTTTTTTTTTTTTCAAAATCAATACATGTTATTTTCAAATATACTACTGAAATTTAAATAATTCAACAATAACTAACAATAAAATGTAATATCTTAATAATCAAAGTATAATTTCTTAGATTATGCCAAAAAACATTTTTTTTTTGTTAGGAATATGACATTACTCAATCAAGTTCTTAAAAATATCATACTATTACAGTTAACACATCGATCAATAACTCCCGAGTCTAACATTGAAAACAACATTTTTTTTGCAAAATTTTTTTTTATTCATCAACATAACACCTTTTGTTAATCACCTTTTAGGGTGATACAATCGTTCCAACGCTTTTCCAAATCTTTTTTTTTTCGCAAGAAATCTTTTTTGTTGCGAGTAAATAGCGATAAACAGCTTTCTGAATCATTGACTCATTGCAGTTTTTGTTCCATCGAAAGCAATCGCGGCACCCACTTGGAAAAAATCTTTTTCACTTCACTTCAAAAAACCTTTTTCCTGGTCCGATCGACTTAAAATTTTGACACGTTTCAAGCAAAGGTTAGTACTCTAGAAAGACCTGGTTACTGGTTTACTACGAGCGCCATCTCTGGGTTAGTCTCGGGAGTTATTGATCGATGTGTTATAATTATAAAATTATTATCAATACTAAAATAAATATAAAATGCTGCTAGGAAATTATGAGAGCTCCAATATTAAATCTTACAGAAATTGAAATTCCTATAAAGCTTTTTTTTAAAAAAGTTTCACGGATTTAAAGACAACCATTATATAAAAAAATATGTTCTTTTCATATTTTTTCAAATACATGTCAATACATGCCTCTCCTATTTGTATATCATTTGTTAAGTAAAAAAAAAAAAGGATATTTCACATTTATGTTCAAAATATAGTTCATTGAAACTGAAATAATGTACCAAATTATATACATAATTTCAAAGACAGTAAAATACTCTAATTAAATGGCTTATTAAATATTATTTCAAAAATAATATCACCTTTCTCATTGATACAAAAGGAGTACTTAAATGCAATTGATCAAATAACTGTTTTAAAAAAATTAATTTTACTATCCATAACTAATGCTTGTCCTCTTAATCAGGGGTATTCAACCTTTTAAACTTCGGAGAACACTTTGAGCTTTCCATTTTCTTGAAGGAACCTCTTGATCAAAGAGAAGAAAAAATGGGATATCAAAGCTTTATCCTGCTCAAATATGCAAAATCATTGCATCTCTATTTTATCACAATAGAACATCTTAATAAGATAATAAATAGTAAAATATTCAATGCCATGTTTTTTTTTTTTTTTTTTTAATTTTCTAAAATATATTCTTAGACAATAAATAAAGCAACAATATTTTAAGTTATAACAATTTAATAAGGTTTTTAATGGCTGCTTGTGATTGTTTTTTTTTTTATTAGAGTATTATAATTTATGTCTGGAATAATTGCTAATCTGCAACTCAATGTCATCATCAGCATTCAGTCTGTTTCTGTATTTTTTTTTTTTTTTTTTTTGCAGTATACAATGAGAAAAAGATTTTCATGTATAGTTAAAACTGTGACAAGATATTCTAGTCTTTTACCAGAATATTCTTTTCTAATGTCAGTCAAAATGCATAATATCAACTTGCCAAATTTTGTTTCAATTGAGTGTCAATCAATTTTACTGTTCTTTTCATTTATAAAGTTTGGGTACAGCTTTGAGAAAGATTTTGGACCAAGATAATTTTTTCTTCTTGAACAAGGAAATATTCAAGATTTTTTCTTCAATCTGATAAATGTTGTCTAAATTTTTTTACATTTTATCAGTATTAGCATTACCTTCAACAAAATACTATACAAATTAGGAAAGATTTCAATATCTTTTAAATGCAATCTGCCCAAAATTTCTATTTAAAAGTATACATCAATTTCACCTATAAAAATACTGAAATAATTGGCCAAATAAATGGATAATTCTTCACCTGAGCCAAAGAATGGAATAATACTTTTTGACCTAGTGTGTTTGATTAATGTATTTGCAACACTTTTGAAATTTAAGATTTTATTTTATCTAAAAAGATTTATTACATTTATTTTTTACAACAAACTTTCAATTTGATCTTTGTAAAAGTAAATACTAAAATCTTGGCACTTTGATTAAGCAAATAAGTGATCTACTTAGGAACCCTGTCAAAGCTCAGAACCCTAGTGTTCTGCAGAAACCAGGTGGAGATCTGACATTCAACAGAAAATGTTATCAAACCATAAGCAAAAGAAATATAGAAAAATTAAATATAATTCTTATATAAAAAAATTTAATAAATTAAGCATTTTATAGTAACAAATGAAAAGAACAATTTCAAAAACTATACTTTTTTAAATCAGATAAAGTACTCAGTATTCATAGTTTATTTTGAACTTAAAGCAATTTTTGTATAGTTGAACTAGCTAAGCAAATAACAAGAAAGCAAAAATAAGATATACTATAGATGAACCAATTTTAAAATATAGTTAATACCTTTAAACTCATATATATAATGCAGTTTTAATAAAATTTTATATGAAATGTTGTTTTAAGAAACATACATAAAACACATTTAATGCCATATTCTGAACATACGAAATTATTAATATTGAGCTAAATAGATTCCAGATTCTCTTTATTAATCGCTATATGAATACTTAAATAATTAAGATTCAGATTCTCTTTTTAACTATGTAACATGAATACTTAAAATAATTGTTAAGAGTCAATTTTTATTACATACAAAAAAAAAAAAAAAAAAACTAAACATATAAATAACTAAAGTGAAGATATTAAAAATACAAAATAAATATAAAAGTTGAATAAGAATTTGTATCTATTTTTTTAAGTTACATGTAACTGGTAAAAGATTTTAGAGGCAGTTCACTTGGCTGCCTTAATATAAAGATAGCATTTAATGTGTTTAAAGTTAATATAACTCTATATTAATGTACTGTTAAAATATTTATTCATGATTCAGAAATATAATTGGGAGACTAATTTTTTATTTTATTCCTTATTAAACAATATAAGATAAGCCTATAATAAAATAAATAAAAATTCCTCACTGCTTGAGAACATCTTTTAACTCTAGGTATAAAAGTCTCTTAGAGAAATCTTGAATTTACAGTAATTTCATGGATTCATATAAATATTTCAAGAATAATCTGTATCTTAGAAACCAAACATTTAAATTTCATTAAGATGTATCATTATACAAACTATGTTACGAAATTTGTTATTCTAATTTGAAATTGAAATATACAAAAATTTAGCAAAATATTTTTCCTTCACCCTTTTAAGATTATATATACTTAAAATGGTAACTAGTTATATTATAAACTATATCAAAAAAAAAAAATCATTTCAGATTTGTAGTTGGATTCTCTTTATAGAAAAAAAAAAAGAATATATTTCAATATATAAATTACATCGGTTGTTTTACAGATGACACGCACAATTTACTATCTCGTGAATAGGATAGTTTTCAACTTATACATACATAGAATCCATTTAATCCATTCATAATAGTTTTAATGAGGTAATCCTTACAAAACAGTATTTACCAAGCATTTGGTATACATATACGACAAGAAAAAAAAAAAATAACAGACAATTACCACAGAGCTTTTGGCATACATCAACTCGAAATAAAGTTCAGGATTAATTATTTTTTTTAAAGCAAGTTAGTAAGACAATTGCATCTAAATTTAAAACCAGATGCATACACAGACAAAAAAATTATTTTTTTTCAATATCAGTTGACCTTCTGAATGACATTCAAAACAAAGAAAAGTACAATTATTACAAAACTATACATTTTTTTTTTACCTCTCAGACAATTTAATAGATTTTCAAGAAAATAAAGGTGACATGATAGAAGAAATAACTTACACTATAAGACGATATTTGTCTG
>BMAW01083863.1:33743-84422 GCA_019974015.1 Nephila pilipes | reverse complement strand
CCCGCTACCATTTTGGTAAAAAAAATCTATTAAACATTATGTTATTATTCATACCTGAAATTCTTTTGAAAACTCTGGAATAAACATTGAATTATCTGATAAAAGTATTTTAACCGTGGTTTGTGTTTACATACCTACACACGACTCCATTAACATAGAGGGGTTAGATGTCTTTCTCCTAAATGATTCTAAAACTATCCATTTCGATGATATCAATGTAAAACACCATAGCTGGAACTCAGGTAGATTCAATAACAATGGCCAAATCTTAAATGACTGGGCTCAAAATTCTGGTCTCGATATCTTTGCTCCCATTGCTCCGACTCATTTTTCGGCTAGGAATGCAATACATTCTGTGTTTGATATAACCTTTGCAAAAATTTGAACCTTACAAACATCTCTTTTTGTGAACTCACTCAGTAGTGATATGTGAATATGATATCAAAATCCTATAATCTGTGATATCTCTCCATTAATAACTACCTATCTCAGCTCATCAGGACAATGAAATCTACGAACTGGACAAGATTTCAGGAAATCGTTTTCCTTTCGATTGAGGGGAATCCAAAAATTAATAATGATAATATTTACTATGCATTACAAAATTCAATAGTATTATCATACAAGCCAAGGCGAGTGTTAGAAAAATTGTAAAAATCCCTAATCTCAGACTTCCACTCAATATCAGAAATCTCATCGAAACAGAAAATCAGTTAAGAAAAAGATGGCAATCCACAAGAGATCCAACTAACTCTTAAGAAACAAGTCAATACTCTTGCAAGAAAAATTCAATACTTAATTAATGACCACAAAAACAAAGCTTAGAAAACACTTCTGGAAAGCTTAGGCCCTGAGGACAACTCCCTTTATTCTATGCAAAGAAAAATAACCAAGAAAACTGTAAGCATTCCGCCATTGAGTGGTCCAAACGGAATCGCCTTTACTAACTAAGAAAAAGCAGAAGTCTTCAAGAATCTAATAGAAATTACATTTCAGGAGAACGCTGAGCCGAACAACAACCTTATAAATAACAGAGTAGAAAGAAAAATCGCAGGTTTTTTGGCTCATCAGAACACTCAAGCCTCTCCACTCACCAATCCCTAGGAAATAATGAATATTATCAAAAACTTCCAAACAAAAAGGCATCAGAATCAGATAGTATCCCGAACTATGCTTTAAAACTTCTTCCTCTAAACGCCATCACACATCTAACAAAAATCTGCAATAAACGTCTAATGAACAATTGTTTCCCGTCCTGTTGGAAATCAGCAAATGTAATTATGCTACCAAAACCAAAACAAGATCATAAATTAACTCAAAGCTATCAACCGATCAGCTTACTTGTTCCATAGCAAAAATTTTTGAGATCATTCTTGAAAGAATTTAAAGCTACTGCGATCACTGTTGGTATCTTTCTTGATTTTTCTTGATAAAATGTGGCACGATGGCCTTATTTTTAAAATGATAAATTTAAATATTCCTTCCAATCTAATAAGAAGGTTGTGGAGTTTCCTTCAAGACAGGAAATTTAAAGTCAGAATCAACTCTGATCATCCAAATTTTGGCATAATTAGTGCGGGGACACCGGAAGGCGGAGCCCTCTCACCTCATCTCTATTCAATCTAGTCTCAGGACTTTCCGCACCAAGCCACAGTCAGTACTTGCTTGTTTGCAGATGATTCTGCTGTGCTTGTTCAAGGGACAAATTTAAACTACGCTCTAGAAATCATGCAAAATTACTTGGACACCTTAGAGGACTGGCTCACAGACAAGAGAATTGCGATTAATGTTAAAAAATCGCAAGCTAACTATTCAGAAAAGGAAGGAAAACTCCCCCAATTAGTCTTTATTTGTTCGATGAAGAAATATGGGTTTTGGAGTTTTGATATCTGGGCTTGCACTTAGACAGCAGACTTACCAATGAAAAACAAATTAAATACCTTAAAAAAAATTTTTGGAACAAAATTCATCTTAGTATCTCCCTTATGGGTAGGAACTCACCACTCACTTTAAAAAATTAAAATCCTACTATATAAACAAATTTTACGCCTTGTTATAACGTACACCGCTCCTGTATAGGGCGCGGCGGTGCCAACTCATATGAAAAGAGTCCAATTCAAAATAAAGTTCTCAGAATCATTATCAATGCACCTTGGAATGTTAGAACTTCGGTTCTGCACAAAGATCTTAATCTCGAATCCCTTAACAGTATTATCACCAAATTATCCAAAAACGTCTTTAATACAATTGAAACGCATAAGAATCCCATTCTCATAGCACAAGTTCCTTTCACAAACCAAAATTCTAAACACAAATATGCATATAAAACAACCAAATGGTCGGTACCCCTCAAATTACCATAACAATTATTTTGTTCTATGCACTCATTGACTAATTTAAATGCACTTTGTATTGCGAAAGTTTCAGTTGAAAAATAAATTCCTCACTGGATGAAAATTCTCTTGCGGTTTGACTCTTTCTACTTCACTTCACTTCATCTTCCAACTCACCTTTATGGGAAACATTTCTGATTGTTCATCAAAGACTCTCAACAAGTCATATTGAGCAGAAGCGATGAAACTCGCTGGCGCTCGTTTCTTATCTAATTTTAGGGGAGGTAGGAATGGCGACTGGGTAAGTAAACAGCTGATGATCAGCTGAATAGATGATGATGGAGATCTTGGAGTAAGATGGTTGACTGAAAGAGGCTATCGAAGGAGTGATGAAGGATTTAATTAATGGCGTCTGAGTTGGAATGCAAAGTGTTATGGGGGAATTAGATGGAAATAATTATTGCAAGATTTGTAGGGTAAGGCATGGGTTCCATTATTGTGAGCAAAAATTAGCTGGGCAGTTATTAGTGGGCTAATATGATTTATTAGTCTGTTACAGAATCTTCTAGAAAGATAGTTGATGTGTTTATTAATATGAAGGATATTGAGATCCTTATGTATGACAGAATTTCTGACATACCAAGGGGAGTTAGTAATCATGCGGAGGATTTTATTTTGAAAGGCCTGAATTTTTTTTTACGTGAATAGGTGCGGTATGGCACCAAGTGGGGGAAGCATGGAGTAGGATAGGACGGATTACTTGTTTATTGAGAAGAACTTTGTTAGTAAAAGTTAGTACTGATTTTCTGCCAATTAAAGGTATACAATTATGGATTTTGTCCCAGCGTTTGTCAATTATTGATTGGATATGAAGTTTGAAGATGAGTTGTAGTCCAAGATAATTCCAAAGTATTTGGCCTCAGAGTTCCAAGAGATTTGTTCATTAAAAAATGTTTTTTATTAGGAGGGGGGGAGGTTGACCTATTCCCTAAATATGAGTAGTTTTATTAATGTTTGCAGTATTATCGCATTTTACCACACATTTTACACATTTTAGTCAGATAGTCACGGTCACGACTTCCTGGTTATCAATATTTTAGTCGAGTCCTGATTCCACTAAAAATCCATCGTGTAGAGGGACTACGGAACGTTAAATCAATTGGAGCTCGAAGTCTTCTCTTTAGCTTGACATGAGAATAGGGAGTTTGTTCTTCATAACTTAATTAGTATCTATAATCGAATAGGTTCTTTAAACTTAACTTTATTATTATTCATGACGAGTAGACAGAGTCATCGTTAATTGATTGATTGATGTTATGTGAAATATAGAGTAACAAAGGCTATTATCCTGACAGCATCATCATTGCAACAGTAACAACATAAGAGTGATACGATCATCAGACACAATTAACATTATATACATCACAATTAAAGTTATCCCGACATTTTATTTCTTCAAAAAAGAAATAATTAGATATGCTACCAGCAGAAGCATATACAAACTTCTTTTATAGGTGAAGGGGATTACAAGTGCGTTAATCTTTATGTTATAAATTAAAAATTTCTGGAATTTTTTTTCAGTCTATTGGATTATTGGGGGTTATATATATATATTATACTTTAGAAATTTAATTCTTCTGAACTGTGGTAGGAACGTGAGTTAGAAAAATTTATGCTACCTAATAATATCAGACTCGTGCACTAGAAGCAGTGAAACCTAGCAAGTTCTACACAAAGAGAATTCAGAGTTACGAAATTAATACAATTGTTTCAAATCTAAATTATTCACTAAGTAAATGCTTAAATGTAAGGGTTATTTAGGGAAATGCATGGCGTTAAAAAATATCAGTGCAAAAACAAGTATTACATTTATGAAGGGAATGAGACTTTGTTTTAATTGTTTTTCTTCTCAACATCGAGCTAAAGGTTGTGCATCAAGTTTTCGGTGTAGACAGTGCAATAAAATCCATCATTTTATGATACATTTCTCTGAAAAACCGAAAAGAATTCTAAGTGAAATGGTTACGACACCAGCCAGTATTAACTTTTCTTCTAGTTATGATTCTATATTTCTTCTTCCCACTTTGGGGACCCACTTGCCAAGAGCCGAATGTGATATCAATAGCACGATTCAAAAGATTCCTTGAAATGAAATTTATTTTGCTTCAACATCTTTAGCATCTAATAGATATCTTTTTTTTTTGAAGATAAAAGAGAAAGCTATCCCTTAAATGAAAATATTCCTGACTTTTCCTCAGAGAGGTATAACTCTTATGGAACTGTATAACACTCAAAATGGATCACTTTTGAGTACCGTGATAAGTTATTTAATAGACGATGCCGGCAATAAGATACGTTGTAGATGTTTACTGGATAACGGTACCGAATATAAATGTTTAAGAAAAGACTATGTGGATTTGTTGAGATAAAAGAAACAGAGAAAATAAATATTTTCGTGTGAGGTCTTAATGATGCATCAGTGCAAATTCGCTTAAGAGTTAATGCCTCAACTACGAATGACGACACAAGTTATATAAGAAGTCTAAACATTTTAACTGTTGATAAAATTACAGCGGATTTAACAACTTTTAAGAAATTTGATGTATGCGTAAATGACCTTCTTAACATAAAGTTCGCAGATAAAAAATTCGATAATCCAGAACGAATAGATATGCTTCTTGGTGTAGAAGTATATCATGAATTGTTGAGACGAGGTCCAATTTGGATTCAAATCAGTAATCTAATTTTATAAAACGCAATCTTTGGTTTCGCTGTGTCGAGTGCAATACCCAAAAAAACAAGGAGTATTACGGGTTTATAAAAGAAAATATTAAATTAGATAATTCTCTTAAACAGTTTTGGAAAACTGAAAATGTCGAATCTTCGAATAAAAAAAAAATAAGAAGAATTTAATTTGTGAGCAACATTTTCGAGATAATTATTAAAGAGCCCAGAAATTATCAAAATATACATAGTTAAAATGCCGCTAAAAGTAGACCTAGCATGCTAAGGTCAGCCATGAGATATTTCGCTTGGAAAATTGGAACCACTTTGGAATCACTATCTTAGAGTCCCTCATTACTTAGCTCTTTACTTAAATTTTATGCTTAAATATAACGAGGTAGGGCCCATGCAGGAAATTAAGGTACATGATCAAAATAAAGGATAATACTACATTCATAATTTAGTAGTTTATTGTCTAGAAAATAAAATTATCCACTTCGAGTAACCCTTATCGTGTCTACTTTAACAAATTAAGAAATCTTGTTTAATTCAATTCAGTGTAATGAAGGTGTAATTCAAGATTATTTATTTGATTTTATGGTGAGATTTAGGAAATACATGTATGCTTTCACAGCAAATATAAAAAAGATGTATCGAACGATTTTAATGCACTCATCTTAAAGGAAACTTCAAAAAATCCTTATAAATCAAAGTGGAGGATATAATGAAAACTTTGAGCTTGCAAGCCATATACAGAAATGTATGTGCTCTTATTGTAACTATGAGGAAAATGAAGCAGCATGCTATAAATGAAGAAAAAAACCCTTCTCTTTAGCTTCTATTGTAGAGGAGAGTGACTTGCACATGGATAACATATTCACAAGCTCCAGTAATTTAGCAACAATCAACGAGCTTCAACGGGAATTAATTTTTGTATTGAATAAAGGAGGTATATCAAATTTTATAAGTTGTGTTGTAACAATCATATTTTGGTATGTAAGCGATAGATGTACTATCATCAATAGCGCGCTTATTCGAACCACTTGGGCTTCTACAGCCTGTTGTTACCAAAGCAAATATCTTTTTATATAAGTTATGGATTCCGAATTTAGATTAGGATAACCGCCTTCCCATAAGAGAAGCAGAGGGTTGGTAACGGTTTTCAGCAGCTCTCCAGAGGGTTAATAATATAGAAGTTGATAGATGAATTTTAGTTTCAAAAGTAGGACTGATCGAAATGCATGACTTTTCAGACGTATCCGTAGTGGATTCTGTGGGATTATATATCTGACAACTAGTTCAGGAAGGATCTGGTGAAAAGTCCAAACTAGTAGCGACCTCTTGTATCGCCCATAAAGAAAGTCACTGGGCTACTCTTGGAACTATGTACTGCAGTTCTTTTAGTGAAATTGATGAAATGAATACAAGTTCTCCTGAGACTTAAGATAACTTCTGTATATCATTGAAGTGATTCAATGATTGTATTATCCCGGATAAAAAAAAGAATCTCGTGAATTAAAAACTTTCGTCGTCAACTGAGTGACAACAATTCAGGAGATGTTAGATGTATCACTTTGGAAACACATATCGTCCTTGAATAATCCAACTGACTTAATTTCACGTGGAGCAGAACCTGATAAATTTCTTTTTTATGAACACTGGTGGAGTGGCTCTAAGTTTTTAAATTTTTAGGAGTATTCAAACATAAATATTTCAGTTGCTGTAATACTTCAGGTATTTCATAGGGAATTTAAAATTAAGTATGCGGACTCTCATTTAAAAACTTTTTTTTTTTTAATTTCAAACAGTATCTTTATTTCTGATTTACTCAACACGAGTAATAGTTATTTTAAACTTGTACGAGTTCTTAGCAATATTTTCAGGTTCCTAAGAAATATCAAAAATAGACATAATCAATTTGGCTCTTTAGAGGCATTAAAATTTGGACAACTCAAAAGAATTTATCCAAATTAATACAAAAACAAATATTTTCTTCTAAAATAGCGTATAACCCTAACATATGCAGTAAATACAAAATGTCAGCTAAGTGATTTATACCCATTCATTGATGAAGGACTATAGAGGGTAGGAGGAAGACTCGAACACAGTAACTTAAATTATGATAAAAAATTTCCCATTCTTCTACCATCTAATCATAAATTACCACAAATAATTGTAGAATATTACCATAAAATACTTGCACACTGGACCTAATATTCTATTAAATTATTTAAGAGAAATTATTTGAATAATAAAAGGAGGAATTTTGTGCAGAAAATTGTACAATAGTATGTAATTTGCTGTAGAGCAAATCGTACCCTAGCACAATAATTGAGGGTCAATTTACCTAAAGATTGGATTGTCCAAAACTATATCTTCAATATTTCTGGTATTGATTCTTGCGGACCTTTCTATATTAAATACAAAAATCAACGGAAAGGGATGTATAACAATATTTATGTTTGTATCTTTATTTGTTTTGTAACTAAGACTATACACTTGAAAATGGTTACGGATTTCAATTCTGCTGCATTTATAACAACATTAAAACTATTTATATCTCAAAGAGGTATATGTAGTTAGCTCTATACAGACAACGTTGCTCATTTTATTGGAGCTAATGCAGATCTCACTGTATTGTTTAGGTTATTTAATCAACTAAGATAACCTTTTGTCAAGCTATATGAATTCTGAAAATATTGAATGTCAGTATGTACTACCTCTATTCCCTAATTTTGGAGGCTATTCATAGAGGCGAGTGTAAAGTTATTTAAATATTATCTTAAACAAGTAGCGAGAGCGAGAGATGTAAATTTAACATATGAAAAGTGTTTTTAACATTAACTATAGAAAGTTGAGGGAATGTTACTGGTTCCGTTGATTGCTGACATGGAGGATTTAAATGTTTTGACACTGGCTCATTTCCTCTTAGGAAGGTCATTTACGTCCATAATTGAACCAGATTTGACTACCATTAATGAAAATAGGCTTGTCATTGGCAAACAAAATTAAAAAATTATTCCAGAGCATTTGGTGAAAAAAATATGGCATTCAGATTACACTTAAATAGTCTACAATAAAGATAGCGTTGCAAATTCAAAAAATTAATACTGAAAAAGGATATCTGTTCGTTTTAAAAGAGAATAATTTGTCATCATGTCAATGATCATTGGGCAAAATAGCTGATGTTTACCAAAGAAAGGATAAAAAAGTTAAGAGTTAGGGATGTGAAAACTTCTTAAAGTTTTTACGTATATTCTTCCTTCGAAAAATTAACATTGTTGCATTTGTAAAATAATGTTTAGGAATAATTGTGTAATAATTGTTTCTATGTGTATTATTATTTTAGCCGAATGTTTTCTTGTGTTACGTGAAAAATTTGTGCGGTACTTAACATTGAATTTTTTGCAACATTGCAAGGCCCAGGGGCATGTTCGAACAAGCGATGTGAATGATGTTAAGATGCGCAATCATACATACGCAATTGGACTGCTATATGTGACTGCTGCTAATCAGTGGTATTACAATGAAATAAAGAAGAGCGAAAAAAAGAATACTTACAAAGCAATTAGATTGTCTGAAAATCTTGCTAGCTTGTCTATAAATTACTTTCAGAGACTTAACAGAGCAACTTTTTGAAGCTTAAAAATAGAACAGAATAACAATATCAAAGAAAATTAGCAGATTTTTATTTAACAGTTCGATCATCTACAACTTGTCAAATTGCTATTGAATTTACAAGAAAATTGAATTAATGTGACTTATTCTTCTAGCAAAAGAGGCATTTTTAATTAAAAGGTGTTATTTTGAATTTGATTGATTGTTTATTAACGTCGCATGTAGAAGCAACATGATGGCTATTGGTGACGAACTTCTTAATTTTGAACCTCGGTCAAGCGACGAGGACGGCATCTGAGCAGATACATCCCTCTACAAACTTTTACACCACGTCTACGGGAGGACTTGGAGCATCGACAAATTTAAACGCATCACTCCCTCTATATGGTGGGTCTTTAGAAGCATCATGACTCAAATCTACAGCTCGATGGATACAACTCCGGCCACAAGCCCGCGACCATGATCACTTGGCTACTAATATGATGTTATATTAAAGCTTTAATTGCTGTTATAAAGAGCTTTCGAAACTAGTTAATTATTTTATTAAATATTCCACTGATATTTAAGAGAGAATTGGTAAATTCTTATCTTGGAAACAACTAAATTTATTAGCGTATATTTTACTAGGAAGATTTGTGGAATGCATAAATTTGGGAATTGACACAATTTTTAACTATTAACGTCCAAAGGTAGGAGAAGTATAGCTAACAAAATAATTATATTTATACTCTTCATTTTCTTAAATAATAATAAAATCAAAAGATATAAATATTAATTAATATAATACATTAATTTAATGTAATATAATAACATAAAAGAAAATTTAAGAAAATATTTTAACAGATAAATATATAAAAATATTATGTAAAAAGTATTTGTACGGTTCCTTAGTGTGCTATAATTAGGAAAAATTTAGGTACATAATACAAATTATTAATACTTTCTGTGTTGTCCTTTAGCTTTAATGACTGCTTCAAGATATTGAGGCATAGATTCTACTAACTATTTTTGTCACGGTTGGGTCTATGTTATTTCATGCTTCAAAGAGAGCTTCTTTTAAACTGTGTTTCCTTGTGATATGTTTATTTTGAATTTGTGTATCCAATAGCATCCATAAATTGCAGAGCATCCTGGAGATTGCGGAGCCGTTACCAGTCACCTTCATGTAAAGTAGGTAATCATATTCTGGTGACCCATAGGAGTATGCTTTGGGTCTACGTATTGGATCTAAAACAATTTTATTTTTACGCCAAATTTTTTGAATGTTTTGGGGATAGAAAGTTTGAAATTTACTTTCCTTAGAAAAATCTATCTTTTTCAAAAATCCATTTGCTTATTTCTGAAGGTCAATTTAAATGCCAGGCGTTTTCTTTTAGTTATTTGTTTCACTTTTGAATGACTTTTCCCTAGGAGTTCTTCTTTTTAAACCTGCAATATAGAGAACATTTCGTATTGTTTGAGGAGTTACTCTGATAATCCAAGATGATGCAAGATCTTCAGCAATTTTTTAGCTGAACCCCCAGAATTTTTTTAAAGAATTTATATATATAAGCAACTGTTGCTTTAGATATGAGATTCGAGTGCGTAGCATTTCAGCCTTCCTTGAAAGATACATGCCCATAATGATGAGAATGAAGTTTTTGTTCAATTACCAGAAAGTAATAGATTCGACTGGCCGAAATTTTTTAAAAAGTTTACAAAGAACGAAGTAGGTGTAAAAGTTTTATAACAAGAGGACTTCAGTTTTATATTTGTTGGATTTTGGAATCGGTAGAATAGCAGTATGCTTTTCTAAGATTGTGGGACTTTTGAATTTTTACATAATTTCTGAAAGCATTTTAAAATAGTGTTCCGTTCATCGTGATTCTATTTTTGTGGAAGGCTGCGGTAACTGAGTGGCTTTGGTTGTAAGTTCATGGGCAGTTGTTTTCGTCGAGACATGGGGCTCGAGTCCTGATGCCTCAAAAGACCTTCGAGAAACAAGAATGATGCACATTAAGTCAAAGAAGCACAATTTCCTAATGTTTTGGTGGTATGGAAGATTCCAGATCACAGATGTCTGTAGTATATACAACAACATCTGTTGGCATGAGAAAATTGTGGTACCCCCTCCTTTTGTCCAGGGAAGGGGTTGTCAGTGTATAAGATCAGACGAAACCTGTATTTACGAGTGAGATGTAGGAGCGGAACGTGTTTGGAGATGGAGGACGAAGTGTAAATGAAATACATTTGTTGTTCTTTGTTAAAGACTGGGTCTTTATTAAACTATATTTGAGTTATTGAGTACTTTGACAAGAAAGTACATAACCATCATAGTGTCATCTTCGTCCTTTAACAGAGGCTCAAAATTACGAGGTCCTTCGTCGATTGCCCTCGTGTTGCTTCTAAGTGCAATGTCAATAAACAATCAATTGTAGAGAAAGATTGCTGTAATATTGTCTGAACTTGGGGTTGTATTTCTGAATGATTTCATAGCCCTATTTAATTCAAAGATATGGAATACTTTATTAAGTAGGTTGTCTTCTTCGCTAAGAGTTACCATAGGAAGTGGCTTATAATAAGCATTACTGGATACGAAAAAAATTCGGAAAAATATTGGTCTTTACTTGAGATCGAGTAATATAACTAATATATTAAAATTAAGAACGTTTAACATGTGTTCTGGATGCTTATTTTTCGAAACTTTTTATGTGTATAAAAGGTTCTTGGAGCGATTAGATATGCATTATTTTATATTTTATATATATCCCATTACAATTTCTTTTCTTTTCTAATGTGGAATCAAAGTTTGCTTGTGAATATTGTTTGTATTCAATCCACTTTTAAGGAGAATTTCATACATGGCCTTTTCCTGGAAAGCCTTCTTGAGTCTGAAGAAATTATTACGATAGCTGTTTCATCGAGGTTGGTATGATCTGTTTGACGGTCCAATTTCTCTAAAAGTGTCAGTTCTAATTAACCTAGCAATTTTATCGGTGAGATTTACTGAGTTATTCTCTGGGTTAGCTATTATATATATATATATACACAGAGAGAGAGAGTGAGGTTGTGCTTGTTTCATCACTGATTTATAAACTACTTTTTTAAAAATTCGCTTATTTAAGTGTTTGTGTTGTAAGAGTTTGGTAATGATAGGATATACTGATTATTTTCAAACGGACAGTCTAATACTTAACTATTAATGTAGCCTAAAATGTAAAACATATTTTAATATATATGAAAGAATGCTGTACTCTCTCTTACATCACGTCTACATGTTGGTACAGTGGTACTGAGATAAGCAAGATTAGATTCCATCAGCCATTCAACAAAATCATTACTAAGTTTAGAAATATTATCGGATTTCCACAACGGATAATCATTGCTAAAATAATCAAATATGATTCCAGAATGAGAATATCATTAATAAAATATTCAGTCTCTATGAAACGTAAATATTAATGACATATAAAAGAAGATGTTTCTGATAATAAAAGTTTTGATTGTGCTTGTATTCTTAAAGATCGTGTTTGTAGTTGCATTGAAATTGGTCAGGTAGAGATGTGTGCTGCTACGGCAATTGGTAATTCTTTTCCTGATTTGTGTAATCTTTCCATTCGATATCAAAATAATTTTTAGAACAGTGGAGCCTTTATCTTACTTTTTTAAAAAGGGTTTTAGAAAAATCCAGATATAAGCTTGCATAAAGGGTGGGATATTTAAATACTGATGGACTTTTTTTTTTTTTTTTTATTCCTCTACTATTTCACTGAAGGAAATTCATAAATGGAAGAAAAAAGAAAAATTGCAAATCGAGGAAAATATAAGAAAATTATCTTCATTACAGTGGAAATTTTTTATCTAAATGACAAATTTTAAGAAATTTTTAAAATGTTGCTACAAACTATTTGGCCCATTTTCATTCTGTTCTTGTTACTAGATGCATTACGGTAGCTGAACCCTTCGGGTTTTTGGGTTAATAGAATTTTAATTATGGGAAATGCTTTCTTTTTTACTGCTTAGTGGTGTTTTTTTCCCCCCTGTTTCTAAGCTGCTGCAGAGATGTGAAAACATTGTTTCCATCATTTTTTTAATAGTTTCAAATATGGATGCAGTTCAGTTTTCTAGAGAAGCCTAAATCCAGCATATTTGAGCTTGGTGCAATAACTTATAGTATGGTTGATTAACTTATAGAGTTAGTACCATATAGATCTTTTGTCTCTCTCTTTCTCTCACCAATTCCAAATTCAAATTTTGTTTACGTTTGAATTCACCCAGTACCTTTTTTTCTTTAATATATGCTGAACGAAGCGGGAAGCTTGGTGATATTTTCAATTAGTGCAATGAGAAGAATTTGTACCTTGTATACTGCGACCAGTATGGGATATTCCGCAATTTGATGATTGATGTCTCTCTCTTTCTCTATACTATAGGTTTTGACGAAATCTAATAGGGTAAAAGAAACTAAAACTGTTATTACACTGTTGAGATTAGTCAAGAAAATTCTGCATGCAGAAGTTAAATAAATTAAAGTTTGATGTTTTGGGTTTGAGTAGCTCAAATTAGTTTGTTTTTTGACCATTTTTCCAAATGTCTATTTCTACCTGACATAAAATATGCTAAACACACTCGAAATGCCTCGTAATATTGAACTTTGATCAGAAGATGAAGTTTACACATGAAATGGCACCTCCTTTTTGATATTCACGCTAAACCAACGTGAGGACTTCGAAAATTACATGACCACTTGACAACCGAGGTTACAAAAGACAATGATATGAAAGTATATGGCATGGAGAAATTCATTCGGGGAGTGACCGTGGCTGGATATGGTAGACCATCACTTTTAAATATCCACTAAGAATCGGAAACAGAAGTCATCTTAATGGGGTTCTATCGCGTATTTACTGTCAATTAAACCTTGGAGGATCCAATAAGATGTTGTTTCAATTGAGAATATCTTCCAATGAATGAAACGTGACTAATGTAAATTAGAAGTAATGTGAATAGAATTGAGGAGAGGAATTTAAAAGCAGGGAAGCGTTTAATACTAGAACTTTTGATGGAGAGAGGAGTGGAAATCATTGAGGACGAAATTAAACTCCTGCCTACGCTGTCAGGAGTAAAGAGACATAGGATAGACGTCAGTGAGGATCTGCATATGGTTAGTGAGTCGAACTTTCATTGCAAATTCTACAACTGACTCGGACACGGTTGATCCGTGAACAGTTAAGAAACATGTATAAAATATTCGGATAATTAGATTCAGTCGTGTATAAGAATTATTCCACAAAAGTAATAATAATCCTCTTGTGTTTTGATTACTTTGAGATTCAAATAAACTGAAGTTTGAGTTACTGCCTGGTTTAATTTTATTTGGCACTGCGTTCATTAGTGATATCTTAATAATTGAATAATAATAGAGCGATCAAGTGAATGAAATAATCCAGCAGTGTTATAATCTTTTTAGTGAAGTCTTATGTGTTATTTAATTTAAAACTGCCAACAAAGCTCTACCTTCGCTTTTTCAATGAATAATTATTTAACTGCTACATATAGTAATATTTTATTTTTAGTCGATTTTGTACATTGGTTAGAGCGATTTCGATGAATTTGACTTTATAATGTAAAGTACCATTTTATTACTTTTTTTATCACACAATTTTTTTTTTTTTTTGCTCCAGTACTTTTATATTTTTCTATTATGTAAAAGTTAGATTAAAAAATATTTTTTTGCAAGATAGTTTCACCATGAGAGCTCATCGCCACTGGGAAGAACAGTCTTAGAACCATCAGAAGGAATAAGCTGAGAGATATATAATAATTTTCAGGTGATTCATACTGATCTGGAACATATGAGGTTCATTCGAACACTCATCGCTAATCTTAAGTCTCTGCACGCACGCACGCGCACACCACATACATGTATGTATATATATATATATATATATATATAAAGTAATTTACTTTTAACTGTTACTATTTAATTAATTTTTATACAAAAGAATCGAAGCTAATTTCAGTTTCACAGAAATATTTTATTTTAGCAGAGAGAGAGACCATTTCCACACGGCGGGAATTTCACAACTCCGCCGTTGGAAACAGATTATGACAGCATGAATCTAACAGCAAGAGTGAGCACTTTTCGCTGCGTTTTGATTTTTATATCAGGGAAAATTCATTTTAAAGGTCAGAGATCATGTGGTCTGGAGGGAGGGATTTCAAGAGAATCTAAGTGTAGACCTAAAGTCTGGAAGGGATCATCCCTGCAGGTCTGGAGCGCATGATCTGCTGACTTTGCAGATTTTAAGAGCGTGATTGCATAAATTAAAAAGAAAAAGGAATCCTATCAGAAAATAGGAATGAACATTATCCTTTAAAGTAGAGAATGGGCAAATTTAGGGAATTAAATTATTATTGTGAGAAATTCATCCATTAAGTTAAATCATTACATACATATAATGAAAAAAGCATGTCAAATAAAAATAAATGAGTAGTGTAAACAAAATTCTAAAGAAATAAGTATTAAACCAGAAAAATAAGCATAATTAATAGTTACAAAAATAACTCATACTTTAAAACTTTTTTAGAGGATAGAACTATGTTGTTAATAAGACAAAAAGAAAATTATAATTTATTTTTATATGTCTGATTTTATATACACCAATGTAAAAGTAAAACATTTCAAAACTGACAAAAAGATGAACAAAGTTCAAATTTATCAAAAGAAATGTTATATCTATAAATGATGGCAAGAAAAATGAATTGAAAACTATGAAAAATGCACATAGAAGAGATTAAAAATAAACAAAATTATATCAAAATATAAACAAGAAAGAATATTAAATACGACATTTTTAAAATCTGCAATTGGCTAAAGACAGAAAAAGCTAAGTAAAACTTGTTTTATAAGCCAAATATTCCCTATACAGAATTTTTTTTTTAAATCGTATAAAAGCTGAAAAAATTCAAAACATCTAAAATACAATTAAAAAAAAGTCTAAGCAAAATACCAATAAAAATACTAAGATACATACAAGATAAATAATAAAATAATTATGAATTATTAATCAAAAGATTACAAAAGTTTAAAATAAAAATTTTCTCGAGACGAGACACTAAGTAGATTTTGGTAGCACAGCTTGTAATAAGCACTAAAAGTAGGAAGTGGTTAGCAGTGTCATCTATCAAAGAAAGTGAGTATTATACCATATCAAACGGAAAATTAAATTTAAAATAAAAATATCAAATAGAAAGAAGATAATTTTTTTAATAATAATAATAGTAAAAAAAATAATATTTTTACTCTTTTTTTTAATTGTTATATTTTAAATTACTCTTAGTTTAAAATTCAAAAGATAATAAGCCTGCCGACAAAGTTTGAAAACATTATTAGGGTGGGTTTTTTTTTTAAATATCATGTATATTAATCACGAGTCTAATGTTACATAAATATAACTAAAAAATAGTTTTTCTGAAAATACTAAGACTTAAGGAACAGTCCATAGCGGTTTCTTATGAGTATAAAAGCTAAATTTATCCAACTTATCATAAATACACTCTATAACAAAAAATCGACGCACCAAGGAGCTGCCCGATTGGAATGAAATTAAGCATGGAAAACATTGGGACCGAACATGCAAATGATTTAATTTTGGTGTCCAATGAATGAATAGCGGGAGCTCCTGCGCATCGGAACTGCGCACTCAACGGATATACACAAGGAGCAATTCTAAATCGGAAGGTCAAAATTTTGGTTGCATTTTGACTGTGGATATCTTACATTGGCTGTAATAATGCTCACCGATGGATTCGTGCACATTATGTGCAGATGTCAGAGTTTGAAAGTGGTCGTACTATAGGAATAAAAGAGGCTGGTTGGACAAATCGAAAAATCGCTCAACATCTGGGTCGAAGCGATGTGACTATTAGACGATGCTGGCAAGTGTGGATCAATAACGGCAGATATCAACGATCAAAACGGCAGTGGTCGACAGAGGACCACAACAGAACGGGAAGACAGAGCGATTGTCAGAGCAGCTGTTACAGCACTGGATTCGTCGTAATCAACTATCCACCGTGTGGCCTGCACACATGTATTCAACATGACCCTCGACAGGCGACTGAGAGAGCGGAATTTACGCACGCGCCGACCGTTACGCCGCTTACCTCTCACGTCTGTACACCACCAAGTCCGATTACAGTGGCGTTGAACTCGATCAACTTGGAACTGCGTTGACTGGGGATGTATAGTTTTTCGTAACGAGCCACGTTTTCATTTGTGTCCTGACGACAACAGCAGACCTATCTGGAGAAGTCCAGGGCAGAGTGGGAATCCTGCCATTACTATCGCACGTCACACAGACCCACAATAGAGAGTTATGGTCTGAGGATACCATCTCTTTTGATAGCAGGACTCCTGTGGTGATCATTTCTGGCTCACTAACTGCACAGTGGTACTTAGACGACATTCCAAGACCGGCACTTAGCACGTGTTGCTATTAATTGTCTGTAAGCTTCCCTATACTTCTTTGGCCTGATAGGTCACCTGATCTCTCTCCCATGGAGTACATTGGGAAGGCGATTGCACCCATCCCGGAATATTGGCGATTTAGCCCAACAGCCGGAGACATTTGGGCACGAAATTTTACAGGACACCATCCGGGAACTTTATCAGTCTATGCCATACTGGGTGACAGCTTGCATCCAGACCAGAGGTGGACCCATGCCTTAATGACTTCCTCCGTTTGTATCGACCAAACTCTGAAGTAAATCAGTCAAGTGTTCTGAAATTTTAATCGTGTGTTTCTATGTATGTTTTGCACATCCAATTATTTTTATCGCTATCTGACAACTCCTTCTTGGTGCGTCGTTTTTTTCTTTTGTTATAGAGTGTATTGCTAAAAATTTTATTATTTATTAATTTAAATTTTATAATATTTTTAAAACAAATATCTATTAGTCCAGATTTATTAATATTATTATTAGTTTGCAATAACTTAATACTCTGGATAAGAAAATAAGAATGGTTTAACATATCTGTTATTGTATTTTGAAGGATTATAATACCATCAATATATATAAGCATATTAAAACTATTATATTTAGTATAATTACATGGCCTCGTTACCTTAGTGGTTGTGGTCGTGAACTCTAATGGCCGGCGTAGTTTCTGTCGAGTCGTGGTTTCGAACCAGATGCTACTGAAGACCGGTCGTGTAGCAAGGCTGATGCACGTTAAATCTGTCGAGGCCCAAAGTCATATAGTGGCGTGGTGTGGAAATTTGGAGAGGGATGTGTCAGTTCAGGTGTCATCTTCATCAGTAGTCCGAAGTTTAAAATTACGATTTCAGTTGCCAACAGACCTCGTGTTGCTTCTAATCAATAAATCAGTCAAAATCAAAAAATTACATGCATAGTAAAGAAAATAAATATCAACCAAACTATTATTTGCTTGCCACTTTTATTCTCTTTATATATTTGATTATTAAAAATTGTACAATTTTCATTTAAAACTAAATTAACTAAGTCATTATTTTTTTCATATTGTTGTAACCTCATTAATATATTACATTTATAATAAATAAATAAATAATAACATCATCTGTGTCTATTTAAAAGGATCTTCAAAATCATAACTATGTGTAACAAAAAACTGTTTAATTTTTAACAAATTTATTTATATCGACTCAATTTTTAATTAATAGCACTCCTCTTCAAATTATCTATAATATTTTGTATAACTTTTTTTGTAATGCTTTACCAATAAAAGTTATATAAGAGTTAGAACCATTAGTAACTGTTCTAAATTTAACAAGAGTTTTATGAAATTTTGTTATTAAAAATGTGAGGCAATTTAACCAATTTTTTTTTCTATAATGCTATAATTCTGCCAGAAATTCCTTTCTCTCTATTGCCCGCTACTCTAAAAGAATTATTATTCTAGACATGGACATTAGTTAAATTAATGAAGAATTTTTTGCAAATAATAGCATAATTATTAGGTATTTTGACAACATATAACCTATAACAAAGATATCCAGAAGATTATTAATAGTTTTTTTTTTTAATCTCTCAGATAAATATCCTCTTTATTATTAAATTCTACCACTTAAAAAGGCTAATTTTTTTTATTAATGTAATCTTTAAATTTTTTAAAAGTTTCTATTGGAAGACCATAATTAATTGTTAATTTATTAAAATTATGAAAACCTAAAATTATTTGTTTTTTAACGTAAAAACAATTATTTGAAATGTTAAATCTGTAATTGATACCTTTATACATTATATTTCTTAATTTTCTATCCTCAACTATATATCTAAATTTCTTGTCATGATAGTTGATATTCCTCCTTAATTTTATCTTTGAAAGCATTATACTTACAAAAATCGTTATTTTTTATACATATATATGCATGTGATTTCTTTCATTCAGATCCCGAGCTACATTACTATAGTTAGAAAAATATTACAAAAAATTTTACCAAATACTATTGATATTTTGGATATGATTACTATTATAAAGAATAGTTATGAATTAATGTCTTTATATAAAATATACTGCTGTTTGTAGAAAATGCAACACCATGAAAGAATCATCAGAATCAAATGAAATTTAATGCAGAAACGACTTGTACTGATACAAATAAATGATGAAATTTTCAAAACAAAAGAAACAAATTAAGCGTCCGAAATCAGTATTTGGTGCAGCCACCATGCGCTGCAATAAGTGCTGCTATACGACGTGGCATGGAGTCAAACAGATGTTGAATATCTGCTTGAGGAAGAGAATTCCATATCGCTTGTATGCGCAACCAAAGTTCGTCTTTGGAAACTGCAGGACGCGGATCACGAGCGAGACGCCGACCAACCATATCCCACACGTGCTCAATAGGCGACATATCCGGTGAATAAGCAGGCCAAGGAAGAAGTTGCATGCGTTGTGCTGAACAGAAGTCTCGAACAGTCCGCGCAACATGTGGGCGTGCATTATCCTGCTGAAAGATAGCTCCAGGGATGCCTTGAAGGAAAGGAACGACTTCGGGCTGTAGCACTTCACGGACGTACCTGTTGCTATTGAGATTACCCTCAATTCGTATCAAATTGGATCGTCCATGATACGAAATCGCACCCCAGACCATAACTCCGGGTGTTCGACCACTATGTCGTTCAATAATACACTCAGGAAGGCAGCGTTGACCGGCATAACGTCTAACACGAACACGGCCATCATGGGTTCACAAATTGAAGCGTGATTCATCTGAAAAGACAACTTGGTGCCAATCAGCTCGCCTGTCTCTGTGCTCAAGAGCCCACTGCCGACGCAGCCGACGATGATTCGCCGTGAGGGGAATCCTGTATAAAGGCACCCTTGCACGCAATCCACGGCGCAGCAGACGACGACGAATTGACGAAGCCGACAATTGTACACCTGTAGCAGTAGACCAACGTGCTGCCAGCTGCCTGGAGGAAGCTGTGCGATCATTCACCGCCATGCGGAGCAGGTGTCGATCATCGCGCTCTGACGTCACCTTCTGTCGTCCAGTGCCTGTTTTTCGAGTTGTTCGGTGCTCGTCGGTCCACTGCTTCCAAACTCGCATCACTGTGGAACTGTTCCGCTGCATACGAGCTGCTATTGCGCGATAGGAAAATCCTCCTTCTCGAAGGCCGATTATCCTCCCTCGTTCAAACTCCGTAAGTTGCTTGAATTTCTTATTCTTCCGTCGTGGAGGCATACTCAGGTCTCACTAAACGTTTGCCACTAACAAATAATCATAGACTTTTTTCAACGTCCCGCTACAGCACTTTATTTATACGCTTTCAGCATCAATTCAGAGGGCGCTGCGCGCGCCGCGCACGCGCGATGGCTCTGAAACTTTATTATTTTGCATAATATCCTATAATTGACATTTGCTGCGAATTTCATTTGATTCTGATGATTCCTTCATGGTGTTGCATTTTCTACAAACAGCAGTTTATAAAGACATTTGATCTATTTATAGTTTTGACTTTAAAGATTTGTTTAAATTCATAGATTTAGATGATTTAATTAAGATTATTTTGACAAATTATAAAGAATTGAAAACTAAAAGTTCTATATTTTATGAAAAATTTAAATTTCTTTTTTTCTTGAACTGAGAGAAAACTATATTAGTTATAGTGGTACAAACTATAAGCAAATTAAAATTATACCTCAAGGAGGTCCTGCTAATAATATTCTAGCTATATTTATTTACATTTCTTTGAATATAAATTTAGAAATAACAAAAATTTCAAATTATTTAGATATATTGATGATCTTATAGTTTTTCAAGTTAGTTTTGATTCAAATACTATACCAAATTTCTCCTTTTATCCTACATATTTAAATCTGATAAAAGCTAATGTAAATTCTTATATGAAACAGATTTCTCGGATGTTAATTTAAAACTTGTTAGTACTGGGATTAATAGTAATATTTAAGACAAGAGAGATAATTATTTTTTCCAAAAAAATAAAGTGTTTTTTATATATAGTAATTTAAGCTTAAATATTTTTAGAAATATATTATAAAACTATTTATTGAGAAATATCAAATTAGTTAATTTTCCTATCAATTTTAAATCCTCTAAGTAATTTCCAGAAAACTTAATCATGTGAAAAATCTGATTATCCTGAAAATGTTTTGATAGAAAATTTAAAATATAAAAATTATAAATGCAAATAAAAATATTTTTTAATTTGTGTATTTTTCTAAAATATTATTCTTATTATTATTTTAAAATTTTTCTATTTTTATTTTTATTTTTATTATTGGCTCAATGATTCAACCTCTTTCTCTCTCTTTTTATTTTTAAATTTGATTAATATTAATAAATGTTTCTTGAATAAATAGATTTTTTTTTGTCTAGATGACAACACATTTGTAACGTTTATTTGTTATCTATTTTTCATTTCCCCCCTTATTTCTTAAAGAAGTTATTTATTAGTTAATTTTTGGTTTTTTAAGTATGTTAAATATTGAATTTTTTCCTTTTTAATGTTTCTTTTATAAATTTTTTGTTAAGTTATTTTAAGTAAGAATTTTTTGGTTTTTTAAGTATGTTAAATATTGAATTTTTTTTCTTTTTAATGTTTCTTTTATAAATTTTTTGTTAAGTTATTTTAAGTAAGAATTTTTTTTGTTTTTTTTTTAAATCTTACAGTCTTTTTTGTGTGGTTTCATTTAAATCAATCAATCAGTTTTTGGTTTGGCGGTAATTCATTCACGGAATGCGCTTGCGTGTAGGTATGAAATTGCGTAGTGTTCCTACGTTTATAAATGTTTTTTAATAGCAACGTTTGTTTTATTTTATTGCAATTTGTCCAAGATTTTTTTTTTTTTTTTGATATATAACTAATTTCTTTCTGCTAGTGTTTTGTCTTGTTTAAAAAGTGTCAACATTTTATATTTATGATGACGTGTCGTTAGTAAGAATTTTGTATTACAATATGTTTTAGTTTGCTTACCTATGTGATTATTCTTTGGTTTCCTAAGTATTACTCCGTTTAGTTAAAGGTTTTAATTGATGTTTTCCTTCTTTCCTTTTTCTATGGTTGAATTTTCTGATTTTTTGGGGTCGCGGTAGCCTAGTAGTCATGGCTTCGGATTCGTGGCCAGCGGTTTTCATTAAGTCGGGGTTTCGATCCTTGGCCGCTAAAGACCGGCCGTGTAGCCGGGGCTGATGCACATTAAATCTGTGGGGGCCAAAAGTCCTCCCGTTGGCGTGATGGGGAAGTTAGGAGAGGGGGGCCAGCTCAGGTGTCCTCGTCAATTGTCCGAGGTTCAAAATTACAAGGGCTGTCGCCAACAGCCCTCTTGTTGCCTCTAGTTTGACGTTAATAAAAACTAAATTAAATTTCTGATCTTTTTTGTTTGTTACTGTTCACACATACATACTCTCGCGATTCGACCGACTGTTGTTTCTTTCACTCGCAATAAATTCCACATGTCTGTTTTTACATTTTTATTTCTCAACATTCGCAAGACACCAGTCGCTCTTCATGCAACCGTACTCTCTCGAAGCACAACTAACACTGACTCGTTTTACATTTCACCGCCAGAAGGCTATTCACAAAGAATGGCTGGTCGAAACAATTACCATTTTTTGATATCGTAATTCACTGAAGTGACGGTTTGATTAGTAATTATCGGTATAAGCAAACATTATTCCATTCCAAAGCATGGAACAGCATCAATTATATTGTTATGAATTTTTGGGGGTTGGGAGTTTAAATTTTAGATTGTTTGACTATTTAAGTAAATTTTTAATTGATTTGCATAAATAGTAACTTGATTTTTGGTTACTTCCATTAATATATAGTTTTTTTCTCTTAATTGTTTTGCTTTAGTTTTGGATATTCTTAGAATATCTTATGTTTGTGAAATGTATTATTTGAGTTTACACACACACACACACACACACACACACACACACACACACACACACACACACACACACACACACACACATATGTATATGTGGGTGTGTACATATAACGCCATATTTAATTCAAAAATTTTGATTCATAAATTCTTTGAGTAGATTGCATTTAAATTCAGCAAACGCTTCTAGAGGGAATCCATATTTGATAGTTGTTACATTAATAAAATTTTCCAAGTTATTAGCTATATGTAGTTATTAATTAAATTGCTAATTGTTATCATCATTCATTCAATGATATAATCAAACTTTATTCATAATATCTCTTTAAACACTGACACTAACAACATTCAAGTCCTCAACATTAAAGTGATGGTGGTGTTTATAAATAATTTTTTTAAAATTCAGTACATTAACAGTTTTTCATGTTTTTCAAATCCGTAGTATGATTAGAATCGCCTTTTTGCTAAATGGATATCTATGTTGGAAATGAAGTAACCTCGATAAATCTTGAAAAAGTTACTGAATGTGCCATAAGTAAAAATCATTAATAAAATATAAACATGTCTTCGATACTCAAGCAGTTTATATACCGAACAACTTTAATCCCACAGAAAATTTCATGTAATTTCCGAGCTACACATCACATAAACCTAACATTTCCTGAATTAAAATCGGATCAACTGAAAATTTTTAGAAAACGATTTAATATCAGGAAAAAAGATACAAAAATAAAAGTCAAAGCTAATTCAATTTCCTTTGGAAAAAGAAAAATTAAACAATATTTTTCTACTTAATTTTTGAATTTTGTGGAGGGAAAAAGAAAACCTCATATTTTCCTATTTGTATAGATTTAAACAATAATTATAAGGAAATATATTATTCTTGAAACTAAGTATATAATGATGGTATTACTTAAAAATACAATGTTACAATTCCAAAAAACAGTTGAATCACTTTATTAAGAAAATTTATTAGTAAGATGAATGAATTAGTTTCTTAAAATTAAAATATTTTATTTAAAAAAATCAATTTCCAATTTAGAAACTCAAAAACAAAAACTTTGATTCTTGTCATGCAATATAACTGTAGATTTTGATACAATTTTTAGGTATAATAGAGACTCATTTAGTTTTGAATTAAAAATATTGTCTTTTAAAATTTGATTTAAAAAAAAAAATGCAAACATTTAGCAAAAACATCTTGTAAATCTTTAAAGTTATTAAAGAAGATATAATTTGGATCAGCAGAATAACCAAACGCAATTTTTTAGTAAACTGAGATTCGTGATGGTTAATAATCGCTTAATTTAAGTATGAGAAATTAAACTGATTAATATACGTCAAATACGTATACATAAAGAAATGAGTTCATGACTGATGATATTGAACAGTCGATTGTACGTTTTGATGTATTGTAGGGCCAAAGGATCGGAAAACCAGCTACAACTAAAAAAATATTTTTAAAGTGATTGATGAATCTAAAATTGTCAGGGCGAGGGAATATAATAGCGTTTCACTCTATAATAAGAATGTTTGCAGCAGGATATCTTCTGTTTTGAAGATATGTGCAGCAAATATAATAAAATTATGAATAATTCTCTGAAAAAAGTTCTAAGCAATTTCTATTGTGCATTATGTATGAACTTTCATTCTTTTCCTGATTTTTCTCATAATGTGATTACTACATCCTGAGTTAAAGTATAATTGAAAGGAAACTTTTAATGACAATCCTTGTTTGTAAAACCCTATTTCTACAGTAGTTTTTAATCTGTATTTATTTAATCAATGAAAATCTTTGACTTCCTTCAAAATTCTTAAATGAAAATGATATTGCTCGATTAACTTCAGATTTAGTTCAGAGAAAAAAAAATTCGAAAAGCCAGTAGAGAAAAAATTATTACACTTTGAAAAAAATATGAAACTAAAGTTTATAAGAATGTGTCTTTTGATATCTTTAACAGAAACATTGCTAATAAAGCTTGGGCCGCGGTATCTTAGTAGTCATGGTCGCGGACTCACAGCTGGCGGTTTTAGTTCAGTCGTGGGTTTGAGCTCTGATGTCACTCGGCCTGCCCTTTAGCGGGGAGGTGCACTTAAAATCTGTCGAGGTCCTAAGTCCTCTTGTTGGTATGGTGTGAAAGTTTGGAAAGGGAGGTACCAGTTCAGGTTCCATCTTCGTCACTTGATCGTGGTTAAAAATTATGAGGTCCATCACCAACAGCTCTCATGTTGCTTCTCAGTGCGACGTTAATAAGCAATCACATCCCAATCGCTCTAATAAAGTTTTGTTTTAAGCAGTGATACACGACGAATTCTATCTCTGCACAGAAGAGCAAATCAGCACATTATGCAAAAGACAATCGTATATTTACGAAAGTTTAAGCAAAATTATTTTCCATTGATATATTTTTGGCTGAGAAAGATAATTACACTGGGGTTCAAAATTAAGAGAATTTGCATATTTGTAGAATTTCATGAAAATAATTGAACAAAATGCAAAAATACTGTTTCTAAACAAAGATGCAAATCTTGTACATCAAATACGTAAGTGTATATGTGTATAGGGGTGAAACTAGTCGAAAAACAGGATTTATAAGCGCGCGTGCCAAAATCCGCATTTTGTTCGCTAGCGCAATTTGGGGAATTTCTTGGTATTTTTCTTGCAGCAATCGCTTAAATTAAAATTAAAACAGTAAAAGCGAGTAATCACCAACGTTTAGATGATGGAATGAGGTGGTTAATTGTAGGCAGGCTATAAGCAGGCCTGTCTCAAATCCAGATTTGTAGAGAATTCGATTTAACATCCAGTGTCCTGTCCAACTAATGGAAACAGTTTCAGGATACCAGATCCTTCAAGAGAAAACCTGGGTAAGGTCGTCCAAGAGCCACGACGGCCACAGAAGTTCGCCATTAGTCCATTATAGTGAGGCGAAACAGGGATGCTACAGCTTCTCAGGTCTTTCATGAGTTGTATGCGGCCACAGGAACCCGAGTTTCAAGGGTGAATGTTTCTAGAAGACTTCATAAGAAAGGGCTCTATGCAAGAAGACCTGTTGTTTGCGTCCCGCTCAGTTCTGCGAACAGGAGAATCCACTTAAAACGGTGAAGAGATCATAGTGATTGGAGCATGGATCAATGGGCGACCATTCCTTTCACTGAAAAGTTCCTGTTCAGTTTAACCAGTAATTCTGGCCGTACTTTTATATGGAGAGAACCAGGGACCCACTACCTGCCCTCCAATGTCCGAGAAATCGACCATTACAGCAGCAGAGGCTTGATGGTCTGGTCAGGTACGCCACTGCTGGCAACAACTTCTGTTACACGCTACAGTACAGAATGAAATAGGCTTTGGATGTCTTGTCAGGGTATGAGGCCTATGCTACCGCTACCCTCACACGTTACCGAAGTTTATTTGCTGTAGCGGGTGGGTTTTTCTTTTCGGTCCTTCTCCATTATCTACTAGACATGTCCTATAGGCAATAGATCAGGAGAATAAGTAGGTAAAGGCAAATAATCTTGTAATTTAATCAAGTGCGCCAATAAATTTTGAACACTGCGTGCTACGTGCACTCACTCATTGTTCCTTTGAAATGTGGCTGTAAGCAAGCTGTAAAGGAAGACAACAGGCTTTAAAACCTCAGATATATCGTTGGCTGGTTATTGAATTAGGAGAAGAGTGCAGAAGTGGAATGTGATACCTCCCCATACTATAATACCGGGTACAGGACTAGTATTGCGATGCAAAAGGTATCAGTTAGGCAGTGTCTGTGTCTCCAGACTCAAATCTGACCAATCTGACCATAGTGGTGTTGCAGGCCCATGTGGGATTTGTCTATAAAAACAATGTTGTGTTTTTCAGCAGTCCATGTCCATCATTCAATGCACTATTGTTAACACAAACAACCTGTGATTTTGAAACAAAAACAATGGAGGCCTTGGAGACGTTTTACTGTGTTGCATACATAGTCGAATGGTATGTGTGGACACCGATTGTTGAGCAACAGACTTTTTTTATTGTCATTTGGACCCTGATGTGTCAGGATGATTCATCACTGTCATGCACAAGATATGTTTGCCATCTCGTGTAGTGGAGCGAGGAGGCGGCAGCAATCGGTGTCGTTGTTAAGTCGTTCCTTCCTGCATCCATCGATTACAAATACGCATCACTGCTGTTTGGTTACGTCTAAGAAGATCACCGATTTTTCTCGGAAGGGTAATCCGCATTCTCTCTAGGTAAAGGTTCTTTCTCGGTCGAAGAAACGTGCTCGAATTGCACTCGTTTTCTTCTTGGAGAACATTGAAGCCACTCAAGCAAAACAACAGCAAGGAATAGCAATTAGAAACGGCATTACGTTCTCCCTTTATATAGAGCTTTTTGGGGGCGCTACAGGTTCTCATGGTTTGTGTCTGCTCTGAAATGCAAATCATTTGCATATTCCATTGCAGTTTACAGAAGGTGAAAATTTCCTGTAGTTTGGATACTTCCTTTATGGTGTTGTATTCTTTGGTGGCCAGAAATCTATATATCTTCGAGTTTTCTTTAATTTTACTAGTTGAAGGAATATTTCGAACATTTGGTGTAACATGTCTTTAAGTGTACTTAAAAACATTGACCTAAAAATATATCTAAAGATTACTGTAGTATTAGAGCTCTTAATAAGAGCATATTGCAATTCCTCAAAAAGAAATCCCACTTCTCACTGATATATAAATAATATTTGTTTCAAGTAATAACAAAAAACTGATTAACATTTTTAAGGAATTTGCGAACAATCGTGAACTTTTACACCTTTCGCCTTAAGCGATCCCGTTGTCTTGTCTATGAACATAATTCCGATTTTACTATTGAAAGCAATATTGGTTGATAGAAATATTTTGAAACTTAGAAGAAATAACAATTGAAAATTTTAAGGTATGTAGGATTAACAAAGATTTACGACTATTGCCAACAATATATAAAAATTTCTTCATGTCAAGTCTCGGAAAAGATTACAGTCAATTTTGAAATTACGGTATTAAAAAAAAAGATCCATACACACACACTTTAAAAGTTATTTTTAAACCATTTTAAAAACTGATTACTGTGAAAGAAAAAAAATTAAAGAATAATTTTAATGGACGTTAAATCCCAGAATATGAAATAAATGAATTACTTTAAGGCCTGTTAAAAGAATCCCTTATTAAAAGCAAAGTTTCAATTAAAACAAACAGAAAGACAAAAAAAAAAAAAAAAAAAAGGCTCTTCAAAAGATAAATATTCTAAGGGATTTTGGTAATCACACTTGATACTATAATAAACAAAAAAAAAGTCGCGTTTGTAAGTATCGCATCTAGGAAGATGGGCTGCTCTTTATATATGCATTGGTTTATTTTAAAATATACTTGATATTTAACACGTTTTTTACAGTTACAATATATACGCTTTTTCATTTAATTGCATTAAGAAAAATTTCTATCATATGCTAAGCTATTTTGATATGAATGAATTTTTTTTCTTTCAGAAATATGATTGAGGTTCGCATTAATCTCAAAAACAACATTGGGAAATTATTGATTTCTCTGATTTATAACATTAATTTTAATAAAACGCGTGTGTTAAGTATAAATACAAGCTTTTCTAATAGCACAAGGCATACGTCAAAATAATGCAAGATTTCTTATTAATTTGAAGAGAACTAAATGCCACCACTGCTCTTATAAAGATTCATGAAGGTATGATTATATATAAGGAAAGTTGTTTGATATGAAATAAAGTATCTCTAGAGCAAAAAACTCTGACTATTGAAAACGGACTTCTTAATTCTCAACTACGGTTAAATGATTTGGATATTGTGCTGGCATCTCACTCTTTTGAGTTTCACGTGTGATTTGAATGAATCAATTCTCCTACTATTATAGATTTTTGCTATATTGTTTTTGAATAAATATCTCTTTCAGTTTTATATGAAACTGAATTAAAAAGAATCATGCCTTTCATTTTGTGATATATATATATATATATATATATATATATATATATATAATGGAACACTCTTTTATAATTTAAGTTTAATCTTAATCTCTATTTAAGATGTCATTCTATTTAAGATGTATTAAGAACTGTAGAATGATTTCCCATTTTGTAACGAAAACAAAAATAAATCTTATATTGGGATCATGCATCGCTAAAGGTGTTTATCTGCCTTTCTGCTCGAGTCGCGTTTGTATAATCTCAATTGTCTTTGCAGAAGCGCAACAAATGATATCTCAAATAGTTCTTTTTGGATAGGATTTCATGGATAAGGTATTAGATAAGATGAATTTTTTCACTATCTCCGCAGTCGAGTGCTTATTTTTCTTTTTTTGACATAGAGCGCGAGCTACAGAGGCTACAGTTTTCTATTTCTCATTCGAAACCATCATTGCTCGTTAATCAGTGTCTGATTTAAGTTTGTTCAAATAAAAAAAAAATCGTAAAGAAATTATAAATTGTATCATGATTTTTTTTTTTTAAAAAAAAACATTAAGTATGATAGCATTTTGTATTGTTGCTTAAATTTTTATTCAAGCACTCAAAAATCTTCAAATATTCAATTCAGAAAGTGAAGTAAGCATGTCTGTAGATCAACCTGAAGCTGTTGTCGAAAGCTTAAGACAAGAACGCTTACATGTTCAAAAGAAAACATTCACAAAGTGGGCTAATGTGCATCTACAAAAGGTAACTCTCTTTTTGTGTTTTATTCATCTAAAATGTAATTATGTTTACTTATTAAATTTTTTTAGAACAAATTTAGGTAACATAAATGTGTTTTCATGTTCTCATTATTTTAAATGATAAAAGCCTTTACCAACATATTTTTGGTGAGGGTCTGAATTAAATTGCAGTATTACATTCCCCAAATTATATATATGTGTGTGTGTGTTTGTTTGTTCAAAGCTGTGTTCGAATTTTTAGATTTTTTCTGTATCGAACTTTGTGGGATCTATAAAATGAGTACAGTAAAACTAATTTTTCATGGAAGCAGAAAACAATTTTCTCGTTATCATACAGTAATTAAAATAGTTATTAACAAAACAATAGGTATTATAACCAGGGTTGATGAGAATATTTTGTAAAATATGTTATAGAGCATTGATTTTATAATGATAAAAAACATAACACTATGAGAAAAAAAACCCATCAGAAATGTAATCTATTTCTCTTCTGTATACAACTAAAAGGTTTTTAAAAAGAAGCTTTTTAAGAAATCCAGGAACATGATTACACAATTTGCCGACATAATAGATTTTTCTTAGAAAAAGGAATTTAGATTACTGGAAAGTCTTTTACATAAATGTTCTATGCAATTAATAAGGATTACCGGAGCCCATACGATGATTGATAATACCCTGAGTTTCTATAGTAATGACACAAAACATGCTAACAATAATCTATTAAATTGATCTAAAATGCTTTAAAATGAGTAATAAAATTAATATTACGTATACAAAATATATTTTAGTATAGTCACATTTTTACGTTAAATAATAGATAAAAGTTCCGATAATTTTTTTATGCGAAAATTTTCAAAAACTGACGATAAGTGAGGCAAAAAGAAGTAACAAATAATTCTGGCAAATATTACTAGAAAAAAATATAACTAAAAATCCCAAAATTTTACCAAAGAAACCAAAACAATAAATTTTAAAATTTCAGGAAAAAACGTCCTACAAATAAAAAATAGCTTAAATCAATAAAATAAATGAACTAATAAATTTATATATTTTTATTCTGAAAGTCATGAATAGGATTTATGTTCCAGTTAATGATATCCAATAACGAAACTCTTAAAAAAATAGTATGTCGTCAAAATCCTGATCATGACGATAATAAAATAATGAAGCTAAACTAATACCCTGAATTAAACTTTGTAAATTATCTTGTTTTAGTAAATAATCCAGCATAACCCTAAAGATTACTCAAAAACCCAAAATTAATCATAAAAGTTTCAAGTGCTTCATCTGAGTATCCAGTACCAATAAACGTTATAATCAGAGAAGGCTACCTTTTTTTTCATTTATCTTTATACATATATCCTTAATTGTATAAAAAATTGTTCAATTAAATAACATTAAATGAAAGAGAAAGAGATGAATGCAGAAATTTTACAACTTTGGTAAATAGGAGTATTTACAATATTTTCTTTTGACCTATTCACAGCTGATTTAAGAAACATTTTAAACTTTTATGATTTTTTCTGTAGTTTTTATTTTTTATTTTGATCGTTTATTGAACAGTAAAAAGAGTTTTAATTTTGTGTAACATATTTTAACTTATTCTAGTTCTTATATTAACTATGAACAGGAATGATTCAATTTCAAACTATGAAAAGGTCTAAAATGAAATAAACTAGTATCGAAAGTAAAAAGAGGGGCGTTTCAGAAACTATTATCAATGAAACGTATTTCAAATCGAGACAAGAAACAACTCTTCACTAGAAGCATTGTTGTGATTCTGTTGCGTGTGTTACTATTTCTCAGGTCTTCTGTTTTCTATTTTATCTATTAGGCACTCCCCTAAGATTGCAATGTTATCTTTCATAAAGCTTTTCCTATCGAAAAGGTTTTTCAACTTCCGGTATTCGATAACTGCCTACGCGTTCTGATTTAGTGAATTAACAAAAAGTCAAATAGATGACTTATATAAAATATTTAAATATAATTCTTTTTATAATACCCGTATTTTTAAGTCATATTAATTATAAAATCATTCAAATAGTTGTTTCTAATTTACAAAGATATTGCGAATGTTTCTCATCTTGTCTAGGAATGTCATCACAAGAAAAATAAAGCATTCCATGCTTATCTTCCCAATAAAGTGATTAAACAATTAGATAATTTCTTAAACGATTTTATCAGTAGGTTGAAAGTATTCTACTCTAGAATTTGGTATGATTAGAAAATTATTAATAGCTGGGTAGATAATTTTTCTTTGAAGAGTTTTCAAAGTAACTAAACCCACTTGGGTTACAGAAAATTCCGATGGATTGATTGAAACAAAAGATTTCTGAAAATTAAGAAGTGTATTAATTTTAGAGGGGGAAATTTGTTCATCAATTTAGCGGAAACTTCCTAAAAATCTTAGAATCGTCAATGCCTTAGGGTCATTCCATAGTGACCAATGTAATAATTAGAGGCAATACTTGTTGTTTTATATATTACTAAAAATTCAGATTGAATTTTATTTATTATTATTTCTCCAAGTTTATGATCAATGTAACATAACATGTTGTTGAACATTGTATTGATCACACAATGGGAAGAATTTTTTATAAATTTAAAAGGGGATAATGTTTTTTTTTCGTAGAAAAAAATATATTAATAATTTTATTCAGTTAAGAAAGCTGTGGATTAGATATCGGAAATTTTATTTATTACAACAGAACTTGAAAATCCACTCATGTAACTGTGCTGACACACATGAAAAGTAGGAAAACAATACATCGAAACTCAAATTAATTTTAAAGTACTTTCTAATTCCATAATCATCAATGTCTCTTTATGCGGCTCTATTATGACTTTAACGACTTCATATTTTTTTTCAAAATATGAAAAATTTGGTAAAAATGTAACAACAATTTCAATTAATTAAATCAAATGAATTAATTCTTAATGAAATCAATTTAAATAATTTGGAATTCAACTGATTTCGAAGTATCTGTTAAGGTAAAAAAAAAAATCAGCTCCGTTCAGTATTTACTGAAACCTGGTAATTAAAGGAACCTAGTAGCTTCTTCATGGAATCCTGATTCTAAGATCTCAGTGTGGAATAAATTTGACTGTACGTTGCATATGCTAAGCCTCAAACTCCGTGCTTTTAAGAATGAGAGGCTAGCTCATGCATCGTCCTATTTATTCGACCCTGATTCTAAAAAGTTCTCCACTAGTATCCTGTTTTGTTGCTCTAGTATATCAATAGTATAAAAGAAACAAATCGTTATAGAATTTATACATCGTAAGGGAGCATTTTAATGCCCATTTTCATAAGAATCTGAATCATTGCGTGGGAGAAGGACCCATAGATGTGACCTTATATCAATAATATACGAATAATATTACGAAATTTCTCTCTCTCTCTATATATATATATAAATACATATATATATATATATATATATATATATATATATAAATATACACACACATACACATATATAAATAAATATATATATATATATACTCATATATTCCTTCAGAACAAATTACAAATTTAATAACAATCTAAAATTCTTTCGAAGACATCCTCTCAGCTCTATAATTTCTAAATTTCTTTATTTCTGAGGATTGTTCAAAAAAGATATTTATAGAATTATTCTTCGAACAATTTGCAAATAAATAATATTCCTGTACTGAATTATTTACAGAATTTTTGTATATCAACATGATTACAACGTGAGGTGAACTACGTTTTGAAGTGATATTCATTTAAAAAAAAGTTAAATAACAATCCGTATTTGGAATCCATATTCTGAAAAAATAGTAGGTTTTCACCACAGTTACGATACTATAATTTGCATTATAAATCTTAGGTAGCATTTTGAGAATCGTTTCAAATCTATAGTATATAATGAAAGGAATTAAACTTACATGAAATTTTACTAAGAATTCATTTGAGAGTTTACATTTTAATGGAATCTTATAAACAGTGACAAAGCCCCCCCCCCCTCCAACAACTTAAACATCTAAGTCAATTTCATTCTAAGTCGGAAATTATTTTTAAAGACAGAGGAGAAAGAGGAAAAAAGAATGTTTTTTCCACTAGGCACCCCCAAAAATATTTTAGCATCATATGAAGAATATTCCTCATGACTCAGTCCTTCATCCAATTTACAGTTGAATGGAATATCTTTCTATTATCTCTCTCTCTCTCTCTTTATATATATATATATATATATATATATATATATATATATATATATATATATATATATATATATATTATTTTAAATTAAATTTTACTTGGCTTTCTCTTATAAATTTTCTGGTTCTTTAATTAGGTCTTATATTTTTAAATTATTTATTTATAAAAATTTTTTTATTTGATTTGCATGAAAATTATTTGGGTTTCTAAATATCAAGTTTTTTATGTTTTAATAGTTTTGAACTTATGATTTATGTTCTTAGATTGTTAGATATGTTGTGCTATTTTTTATGAATTATAGAAGTATTGGTTTATACACACACACACGCGCACGCACGCACGCACGCGCACACGCACGCACACGCACACATATATATATATTTACGATTTCTCATGTTTTCCAACACCTAGTAATCAGGAATAGTTTGAAGCGCAATTCTTACACTCTTCGAATTTGTAATGATTTTTATGTTGTATTCAAACTCACTGTTACCTCCAATGCATGATTTCACTATAAATAGTTATTATAGTTGTATAATATGACCACATAGTTCTAGCTTGTTGGCGTATCAAAAATCAAAATCCTGTGCGTAGAGATGAGTACTAATAATTTTTCAAAGTGTTGTTGAAATAAAAATTACGCTCTTGTCAACATTTAAATAAATGTCATAAAACATATTTTATTCTGTTATTTACTCTCTGTTCCATAAAAAGTGACACACCAAGGAATTATCCGAATGGGACGAAAGTATTCCCACCACTGGCCCTAATATAAGCTGCTATTCAGCTGGGCATTGACTCATAGAGGGATTGCTTGCTATTCACGTTCTGAATGGCGACTTAGATCGGCGCGATCTACAGACTATCAATGACGTCTGCTTATCTGAGCCGAAACGTGCCCTATTGGGGAGATATCTGGCGATCCCGCTAGCTAAGTAAGTGTTGGAGAAACATGAAGACATGCACCAGAAAGGTGTGAAGTATTAGGCCGGGCATTATCCTATTGAAATGTAAGTCTAGGGTTTCATGAAAGGAAGAGAAACATTACAGTGCGTAGAATCTTTCTGATGCACGACATGGTGTAAGGGTGGCATATATTTTAACCAAAGATGTCCGGCTATCAAATGAAATGGACCCTCATATAACAACTCCTGATTGATAAGCTCTGTAACAGACGAAAGTCAAGTGAATATCCAGCAGCAGTCATGAATGTATACAGACTCGCATTAGCTGGTCAACGTGGCTCAGTTCGAAGCGAGATTTAGCGCTAAAACAATTCTACTCCAGTCCAAGATATTTCAGGTTGCAGGAATCCGGCACCACTTTAAACGCGTCCAGCGGTAGGAAACGTTGAGTCCAGTCCATGCAATGAACTCCATGATCTCAGAATATCTTCACTGAGTTGCCTGTCGATAGTCATTGCAGTCACTGGTGTTCCGGGTACACGTCATATCGTTGATAAGGAAATATTAGGTGCTGCAAGCCCCGATAGAACGATCACTTTGTCCTAGCATTCTGTCTTTGCTTTTGGTCGGTCAATACCTTCTTACGCTCTGTACGGCTATGATTCATTCATTTCTGCCAACATTGTCGAATAGTAGCATCACTATGACTTGAATCCAGCAATTTGCAATCTAGCAATGATCCAGCAATTTAACTCAAATGGGGATATCTACTCATACTGTTCGCATATCCGTCTGGCCAGGGTAGCCTATTGTTCATGGTCACGGACTCGCGGCCTGTGGTTTTTGTGGAGTCACGGGTTCGAGCCTTGATACCACTAAAGACCCACCATGTAGCAAAGGATGAGGCACGTCAGATCTGTCGATGCTCAAAGTCCTGCAGTGGCGTGTTGTGGAAGTTAGGAGAGAGGGTGCCTGCTCAAGTGTCGTCCTCGTCACATGACTGAGATTCAAAATTATGAGGTCCATCGTCAATAGACGTCAAATTGCTTCTCAGTGCTGTGTTAATAAAACAAAAACAATCACAATCGCAAATCCATCTGTAAGGCATTGGTACAGTCCACGTGGGTGGACGGAATCACATTCACATGGAAGTTATGCCTTAGCATCCGATGTCCTTTTTTCCATACACAAGAGGTGGCCAGACCTTTTGCAACATGAGCCAAAGTTATCATCCCGAAAATTTTGGGAGCAGCACCGAAAGTTCTTGATAGGGAAAAAAATTCAGAATCATAATGTATTTATTTTGATAGCTTTTACAAATTTATTAAAAAAATTATTTACTTTTTGCTAATACAAGGTAAATGCTAATACAAAACTAATACTTATTAACTTATCTTTGGGAACATTTTTAAGGGCGTCATCAAAAGCTTTCTATGTATCTACGTCACGAGTAGTATTTCTTAATGCAATTGTATCTAATATTTCTTCTTACGTTACTCCATCAGCAAACATTAATCGAACAAAAACTGCAATTTGAGGTTGATCAGTAATATTGGTTGATTCATCAAGTTCTAAACCCAATGCTCCTCAATTATTTATATCTTCTTGCAAATCAGATAGTAAATCTATTTTTATTTCTGAGATTCTACTTTTGTTTCTTTTAATAAGAGACGCTTCAGTTCCAATCACAAATCCATCTGTAAGGCACATCTGTCTGAGATGGCACACAGTTGAACGCCGAATCTCAGAAATAAAAATGAGATAACTAATCTACTTTTATTTCTGAGATTCGGCGTTCAACTGTATGCCATGTAACTGGAGCTTCGCTTATTAATTTTAAAAGATTGGAATTATTGGGATACAATGTCTAAACTGTATAAATAATATTTTATTTAGTTAAACCCACATCACATTAAATAGTCGTTTTGTTCTCGCAATGTTCCACCCTATTTTAAAACTAACTTCTGTTACGGTTTTATTATTTTCCTTAAATTTTGACATGAAATTAACTTGATTATTAATTGAAGATTTTAACGATTTAATATTAATTATTAACTCAGATTTTGATGGCTGCTGAGATTTAAATTTGGGGTGTTATTTTTTCATAATGAGGTTTTTAATTCTCTACCTCAAAATTATTGATTGTTGAAATTACAAATAGGCAGACAGCTTTACCATTTTTCTCTGCGGAAAGAGTAGTCTTCTTCCCATTCTTCTTTAAAATTTCTTTTTTTGTCGTTATCTTGCGCTTTCGTTTGTTTTCAATTGTTATTTCGTTAAATATGCCATAATAGTAAATTAATAAAATTAAATAATAACAAAATAATATGAATTTTAAATTATAACCATTTTTATTCAAAAAGATAGCAGATAACTATAACAAGAATGACACAAAACTGACCAACAAAAGCGGAGAAAAGCACAACAGAAACAGAAACAGTAACCATTATCTTCTTTCAGAATGCATAATTACTATCCATAGTAAATTAACGAATAATCTATATTTAAATAAAAATAGTCTTAAATTAAAAGTATTTAAATTTTTATTAGAAGTTTAATATTTTGAATTTTAATGCTATTATACTAATGCTATAAAACTATAATCTTATTAAATTATGATCACTAGTAAAAACCACTATATATTTTAATTCTATATCAATAACTTGTTTGTTTTATTTGAGAACTAAATTTTTTTCTCCTTTTAAAATAAAACTTGCGAAAAATAAAATAATGATAATTTAAAATAATCATAAGTGAAACCACATATTTCAGGATGTAATGATGCAGATGAAAGAAAATATGTATAGAAATTGCATCAATTACTGATACTATTAAGAAAGAGAAATGTTACTTAGATTTTTTTACACAGGAATCCAACATCTTGAAGATTTGCCCGATTTATCTATTTAACAAAGAATGAAGTTGAGATCATCCACTCTGTTTCATTCTAAGTTCTTTTAAAAGAATATCCGAAAGAAGGAATATAGGATATAGAATTTCACTCATATCTCCAGTACGTTCTATAAATGTCGATGCGGCGAAATCTGAATTTCTGATCGTAGGATGACAAGCTTTGTGTCGTAGTAGGTGTTAGAACGAATAAAAGAATTTTTTTCAAGTCAGTTCCGGTTTGAAGCCCTAATTTAAATACAATAACAGTTGGGAGCCCTATTTGGCCTACTCGAGGTCTGAACAAGTGTATTAGTATTAGAACAACTACATTTTTACAAAGGTTGACCCGGGTTGAGACCAAGAATACCGAAAGACTGTACGAATCATTTCCAATGGCTCCATGAATTTATACAATTCAAAAAATTTAAAATACAACAATGTATTTTTCTTGTTTTAGTTGAGCCGCAATAAACTTCTTCATGTGGCTCGTGAGCCACCATTTGGCCACAGATAATTTGTGTAATGCTCTGGAGCTCCAATTAGTCAATCATTGACCATCAAAAGAAGTAATCTTTTGTATTCTATCGTAATTTTGTACATAAGCAGTTTCGTCCTCTTCGGATAACTCATTCTTGGTGTATTGTTTCTTATGTTATGTTAAGTATGTATAGTGAAAATGATGTATAGCCCAACCACTTGGCGCGATTTCAAAAATCGCCAAAGTTGGCGATTTCTTTTCGGTGGAACGTGGAGTCTGCGAAGAGGAAAAAGTAAAAATAAGAAAAAATTTTACTTACTTATTTTTTCGGTGGATCCTTAGTTCAAGCAATAATATCTAATGAAATCTTGGGTAAACACCTGAAAACATTAAACAACGTCAGTTATTCCTCTTTTGTCCGCCGCTAAAACACAATCGGATCTTCATTTCTTCGAACTCATTCAACCTTCCAAATCAAATAAAAATGTCGCTACTAAATGAAAATAACACACAAAAACGGATCTCTATTGCTTTTAATGATAGGAATAACAAATTTCCTCCTTTCGTTTCACAACGACATTTATATCCATCACACACAATCGTTCATTTCCTTTAAAATAATCGCATCGTTTCACATTATTAACTACACGCTAACACAAATCTCTCTCTCTCTCTTTCAACAAAACATTCCAATTTACAAACTATTCTTCATTTAACCCATATAAAACTCATTCGTACACCTATTAAACGAAATTTAGTTACTTGAAGAGCACCAAACATAACTATTCTTATTCGCATAAAAACAAACATCTTGCTATTTCGACAAAACTTAATAATCCATAACTGGTAATTCATTTAAAATTCTAAGCAAACTTTTCAAAACTTGCACAAAATCACATATTTACTCGAACAAAACTACACATTTTCTGATAAATCAGGAAAAATAACGAACCTCTCCTAACGCTCTAGCAAAAATTTTGATAATTTTATCCTTTCATTCAGTAATGTCATTCATATCCATTCATGGAGCTATTCTCTTTTTTAAAAAAAACGTATGTTCACCTATTCCAAAAATTTAAAAACAGAAATATTTCCTTTCACTTCTAAATTTATTAAAATCTATTGGAATTCCACTCACATCTTTCAAACTCATACTAGCAACCATCATTGATACTTAGGGAGAAAATACGCAGAAATATTTCAGATAGAAACACACATCAATCCAATGAAGTCCAGGTAAAAAGAGAAACGGACGATCCAGAATATTCTCTCAATAAGCAACAGTTTTAAGTTTTCGATCGAAGACGCAAAAAAATCCCGTCCTCTAATTGGCTCAAAAAACTCAAAACGAAACCACAAAAAAGATTTCGAATATTCTTTCAAAAAGCGAAAGTTTCAGTTTTGAAACTAAGGCGCAAGAAATCCCATGCTCTAAATGGCTAAAAAAATTCATAACGTAACCAACAAATTCGCAAGAGAATGACGTAAAATGTTGAACCTAAATATATAACTGAAACTGAAAAATCAAAAGGGTTGCTACGTCTAAAGCCATCATAGAGTAGAGAAAACAAGGTAGCCACATTTGGCGAAATATAGCCAAAAGAATTCCGTTGCCAAGGTGATTGGGCTTAACAGCATTGCAACCATATATATACATACACACGTTTGTAAAAATTTCAACATCATGAAGCAATCATGCGATTAAGATGAAATATTCAGCTAGTTAGGTTGTGATATTCAAATGATTAGAAATTCAGTATCGTAGCACATCAGTATGTTGAGCAGTGCTCTCTGAACCATTTATCTAATCATAAAAATGGAGAGCTATAGTGGGGAGTTAAAAGTTGTTAGTAGCTGTCTGCCAGTTGTAAACTTGTTATGAAAAGTTGTTATGCCTCTAAGAAGACAAAGGGCATCATATGATCAAGCAACAGAGTTTGAACAAAGGACGAATGATAGGTCTCCAAGGAAATTTGCCCTTTATTGTAATTACAGCTTGGATGAAGCGCAATGCAACTATTGTGATGCGCGTATGGATACAGTGGACTGAAGATAGGCAGACAAGTAAGAAATCCGGCAATAGACGGCGAAAGGTTACATCTCAATCACATGACACAGACACCTCAATCGCGTGGCAGTGGTCGACCATGGAGCATCATCTCGACAACTGGCAGAACGTTGGAGTATTGAAACAGGTCTATCATTGTTTGCTCCAACAATTCATCTAAGCCTGTTGCTCCGGCATCTGAGTACAAGAGTTTCTTTGCTCAGGATTCCCTTGACGCAAAGCCATTAACACTTGAGTTTTGAATGGGCTCATCAACACAGAGTCTGGAGTAATAACAAGTAATCTTTTGGGATGTGTCCCGCCTCAATTTGGGTTACAATGACGGGTGAATCAACATTAGATGCTATAACAGTGAATATCATCTTCCGCAATGCGTTATCTAACATCATAGCGGACCAAAGTCAAACTGTATGGTCTGGGGTGCCATTGAGTATCATGGAAGATCACAGTTGATAATAATTGTGGGCAAACCATCACCGATACATCAGAGAAGTTCTGGAACCAGATGTATAACCCTTCCTTTTAAGTATTCCTAGAGTTGTATTTCAACAGGAAAATATCCGTCTACATACTACTTGGAACATTCAAGACTTCTTTTCAGTCCCATACATGCAACCACTTCTTTAACTTGCTTCCTCACCCGATATTGTCACCTACTAAGCATATCTGGGATTTCGTCTGTTGATCCCTCGCTCGTGATGTTGGTCACATAGCTAATACGGATGAACTTAAGGTTCGAATAGAGCAATTTGGAATGTTATTCTAAGGGTAAAGATTCAAAACTGTTTGGTTCAATGCCACGTCGTATAAAAGCACTTATTACAGCTCTTGGTGGTTTCACAAAATACTGATTTCTTGACATGTAACATTGTTCTTTTGCTTTACACATTTAATCGTTTATTTATAAAAACACATATAATTTGTGAAGTGAATTTTAATAAAATCTGACAAGTCCTTAATAGTGTTTCAATTTTTATGAATAGGAGTTTATATATTTATTTATTTACTTACACGAACCTGCAATGAGATTTCCCTACAACATTGCTCTTAAAAATGAAACGAGACATTTTCTGTGGTTTCGTCGTATACCAAAGATGAGATAAGCAATGATTTCCGACCTTGGACCCCATTTTAGTGACTTGACGACAAAAGAGAGGCTCTCGAAAATGCTTAATTTTTTCAGATATGTCTTTCAGAAATTCTGAAAATTTCCATGTTACGTCACAACTAATCGTAACAGCTATAAATACACAGAGATGTGAAGCTTGGGGAATCTGCTGGGAGGTGCTTAAGTCTGTCTATGAAGTGCAAAGTGTGAAGAAGTAAGTTGGAAATCGGTCCACCGTAAGAGCTAGAAGCTGGTGAGCTGAATATGAATGAAAGTGCTGTTAATTTTATTATTACTGATTTGTTATCTATTTGTGTTGTTAATTTGTACATGTATTGTTTTGTTCCTGATGTGTCGCTAATATGTACTAGTTCTCCTACCTGTTTTTCGTCTTGTCCCAAATATTTGTAAATGAAACGTCATTTTATATTTCCCTTCTTATTGGACTGCTTTCACCATACTCCCAAGGGATAATTTTTGTAATATTGATGTCAGAAGTGGGTTTCCATAGTGAATGCCAGTGACTCATCTTCAAAAAAAAAAGCCATGGAGAAGCAATTTAGAGTTTTTATGGACATGATTAAGAACGGAAAGGAGGAGATGAAAGCCGGATAAAAACGCATGGTGTAGCAAATGGAGGCCGAATAGGAGGAAATGAAAGTTGCATTAACAGAAATGAAGTCGGAAATGAAATATTGGCATGAGGAAGTGAAAGCCGAAACGGATTTTAGTGTCGAAGCTTCTGAAACTCCCAAGAATGGTACAACAGAAAGATCCGTTTTTAATTCTACTGATGAAGCTAAAATTGGAAAATTGAGTTACTGAGGCACGGAAGATAAATGATAAAGAGGCAGTTGTGGAGGCGAAAGAAAATGAAAAATCTGTTTCCAAAGAAACGAGTGAAGCTGAAGAAGCCTAGAAAACAAAGGATTCTGAAGAATTCAAAGTTAATTATGTCTATTTTTATAAAAAAGAGTATTGAAACAAAGGTACTAATAATGCCACCGAAGAATTATGCAAGTATTCAAAGTCGAATACATAAACTTAAATGTGCGTGTCTGCGGAGCTGTGAATGTGGAGGAGGTGTATACGAACAAAAGGTTGTCAGCGATTTGTGTGCTCGTACGCCTCCATGACGCTTTTCATGTTTCTTGCAAGAGTATGGTAAATTTTATAGTGTATATAAATCAGGTAAAATGAGTAGCTATGAACGCATGGATGACGGAATGATACGGAGAACTTTCGGTAGATTGGAACAAGCCAATCACAAGCGCAAGTAACTACAGAACGCTATGTAACCCCCAATACCCCTTGCAATTTGATTTAACAGTTTCAGAAGCTGTGTCTATATCGAGAAGACTTGGACAAGGTCAACCAAGATCCACAACGAAGAATGAGACATGATTAAGCGCTTTCAGCGCGGCGATATAGGACTGCTACAGCTTCACAGATTTTACGCGAGTTGTATGCTTCCCCTGGAACTCGAGTTTCATGATCTACAGAAGTCCGAAGACTTCAGGAGAGAGGTTTATATGCTAGAAGGTCCTTTATTTGCATCCCGCTCACTGCACCACGCAAGAGAGTTCATTTAACATGGTACAGACAACATGAAACAACAGACTTCAATGGAACACCATTCTTTTTACAGATTAGTTGAGATTCTTCCTGGACACTGATTTTTGGCATATCTGCATCTGGGGACACGATATGTTTCCTTCTTCATCAGGTAAAATGATAATTACGACTGTGGAGGTGTAATAGTTAGGACACACATTATGTCTGGCTGTCGCATACTCTGTATGTGTTTGACAAAGGCTCCCTAATTGCTTTGTACAGAGAGGAGATCTCAGAGCCCTATGTTTGACTTTCCAGAAGTACATTTGGTCTACGATTACCTAGAATGTGAGTATATTCGCCACAGGGATTGGCCAGCTAGATATTCTGACCTTAACCCTATAGAGTATGTCTGGGACACTCTTGGAAAAGTAATTGCATCTCGCCTTCTTTTCCGAGAACCACCCAGAGCTAAGAACTGCCTTGCTGCAGGAGGGGGATCGACTGCCACAGGGACTCCTCAACTGCTTCCTGATCAGTATGCTGTTACGCTGTGAGACATGTTTGGCTGTGAGAGGGGATCATATCCAACATTAGTCTCATTTTTAGTTCGACATTTTGAGCATCGCTGCACTACGAACTTTGCTGATAATCATGGGTACATAAAATTAATTTGAATGGTATATCTCTTTCTCAAAAATATATATTCAATCCAAATTTCATTAAAATCTGTCCTTTAACTTATCAAAAACTTGACATAATTAGCAAATTCTTATAATTTTGTACGCAGGTACACACACACACACACACACACACACACACACACACACACACACATATATATATATATACAAGCATACAAGTGTGCACACACACATACATATGTGTGTACGTGTGTATGAGTACTTGAGTGAATATTTTACGTCAATATGAATCGCAAAGGTGTGTTAATTTCCCATTACTTGTGTAATGATAATTTAACAACGATTAATTGATAATTTATACCTCTTAACTTTTTTCTGTTAATAGTAATAATAACAGAATAACATAATCCTCAACATTTCAGTGATAATTGTAAGTCCAGATAGGTTATTGTTTTACTCGGGCTCAATATCTGTATCACACGCTGCTGTTATCGGCAGCATCTGCCAAAGTGCATCTCTACTTCCTGTAATAACATCAGACTTTATATTCAGACTTTTGTATAAGTATCGTTACTTTCAATGATATAGTATATTAATTCATCTTGAATTTTGATTATAAAAACAATTTAAAAAGTAATTGAACCGTTATTTAAAAGACGTTGAGTTTTAAAGACCTTAAGATACTTTACGAATAAAACCAAATAATTATATATATATATATATATATATAATGCCCTAAAAATTTGTTTTGAGATTTTAAAGTATACTGCGTAAAACATTAAAAATTAAAATATTTTTTCTTTTGAGTTTAAAAACAAAGAAAGAAATATAAAGTTTTTAACGAGATATGCTAAGAGTTTTTAATTTTTACAGGAAACATGTTTTTAAGGTAGGTACCATAATAAAAAAAAAAAAATAGGAACACCTGCAGTTCCTGCTAGAATCGTACATGGACTGAAAAATTTTATTTAAATAATACTCGAGATTCGTATTTTTTATTACCTATTATTTTGTCTTAATTTTGCAATAGTGAAATATATATGTTAATTTAGGGAGCGAAAAAGAGGAAATTAGCTGTGACCACGTATTTTATTAGATCGACTGTTTAAAATAGAGAACAAAGATTTTGACATAAAAAACTAGTTATCAGTTAGATTTCGGTAAGTAATCAAGAAATGACTTTAAAAACCTAAGCTGATCTTAGGCATGACTTTTATGAATGTTTTAAGAGAATCAGTGTTTTAAAAATTTCAGAATCTGACTTTCTTATTATTTTAAAAGATATAGCCGTAAGCATTATTTTAAAAAAATAAGTAGAAAAGCTGTTTTTTTTATTCTCAGATGATTAAGTTCCTTATTTCTTTTTTAGTTTTCTGCTGTATTTAAGAATAATATTACACATGCTGTTGTGAAACCAAAAAAGTGAGATTATAGGAAATATTTTTCATCACCCCCCGAATTGTATAAGCATACTTTTTAATGTGGTAGTTATTTCTACGGTTCAACAAGATTTCTTAAAAATGTAAGGCTGTTTAAATTCATTAGGATATGATAAATTGTTATCAATATTTGGATCTTTCTTCACTTAAGTACGATTGATTGCAAAAAACTTCGGTTAAATAATACTTACTTATATAAATTTACTTCATTGAAATATAATTTTATGATTTTAACTAAATTGTAAAGTTGATCAATTTTTCATAGTAATTATTCAAACTGTCATAAAATTTCTCATTTCGTTTGATGTTAACAGCAATATAATTATTGCTCTAAAATGTCTTACTGACTGTTATCAAATGTTTCAAAAAACAAGCAGTAAAAATGTGATGCATTCACTTCGTTGGTAAATAGAGACACAATTACTCAATAATGATTAGCAAGTGTATTTAATTCTTTGAATAATAAAAATAAATTAAATATGTATAGCGGTTAAATTAACTCGTGCCAAACAAATAATTACATAATAAGATTTACTTATCTTGCAAATTCTAAGCAGTACATTTTTAATATTGGGTTCCGAGTCAGACATGCTCTGAATATTATTTTACTGTTACTCGAACTTCAGGGGAAATCCTAAGACTTCCTCTAATTTTTTTTTTCTTTCCGCAATCCTTTTCGCTACGCTTCTTTGATAGTAAGGTTCGCTTAAACATATAAGGGCTCTTTACAAGGCGAGATTCTTATATCTAATATCGTAAAAGCATCTTCAGAGGTTAGTCAGTGGGAAATGCGCGTGAGAAGCCTTTTCAAAAATTTGGGTTATAGAGAAAATGTATCAAAAATACTTAAATTAAAAATAAATAGGACTGAAAAAATAATCCTCGTTGAACAAATAATTATTTATATTAAATTGGAAAAAAATGTATTTGCATAGGAATTAATTACTGCTTTTTTTAATGTATTTGCATAGGAATTAATTACTGCTTTTTTAAACTGTAAAAATGAAAGAAAAAAATAAGTTATTATTTGCATTTTTCTAAGCTAAACCTGTTATGAGTATTTACAAAAAATATTAAAATCTATTTGCTTTTATATAAATAAAGGTATATGTTATGCATTTTTTTTAAATGTACAAATCATCTTTGAAATTGCTTTAAAAATTTAATATAAATCAAATATCTCTACAATTTTTAAAACTTTTTGAAACAATTATTAATAGATGAACAATACTTGGATATATATAGATCAAACTCTCTCTCTTTTTATTCATTAAATTTTTTTTCATCACTTTAATTATTGAAGCAAAAACCAAATTGAATAACTCATTGTTCAAAAATTCTAGTTTTGAGTTTTTGTTAGAAGTCGTTATTTCTGTCATCAAATTATTAGCTTTTAGGATTTGTTTACAATTAATAATACTTTAATTCTTTTTCGTAAGTTTTTAAAGTTCTTCCATTCTCTACTAGTTTCAGAAATATATTCCAGAGAAAATAATTTTTATGAAATTAAACTAATTATCCTGAACATTAATTTTAAGTTAATCCAGAGATATGTTTATAGAAATACTTACGATATCAATACAAACAAACATTTTAGATACTAAAATGTTATTTAACCGTTTTAAAGCAAATTAAGCTTCAAGAATAAAAATACAGTTCAGAATTTTTCAAACTGTTTCATCTTTTTCATGGAAAATATAACTTAATGGTTGCAATTTAACGAAATACTTTACAGCAGTGTTTAATGATTCGCCTGAAGATAATAGAGGTTGAATATAGTTTACAATACATTTAAGTTTCACTAACTATTAACACTTTTATGCATAAAAGTGTTTAAAAAAGTTGAATAATAATTTGTTAACATTTTGCATAGAAATGTTACTCAAATTGATTTAATTTTTAAATTTTCTTCCATTTAATGTACTTTCCCTTAGTATCAAATGAGATATAATTTTAAATTTTAAATTGAGATTAAACTGAGCTGATATGTATGCCTATATATATATATATATATATATATATATATAAAATATTTAAAAATTCTTACTTTTATTTTCCGTTGGAAAGCTTGAGGCCGTGATAGCCTAGTGGGCTTGGTAGTGGACTATCGGCCTACTCTTTTCGTCGAGTCGTGGGTTCGAGTCTTGATACCACTAAAAACCCACAGTGTAGCCGGAGCTGATGCAGGTTAAATCTGTCGAAGCCCAAAGTCCTCTCCTTACCGTGGTGCGGAAGTTAGGAGAAAGGGGGTACCACACACACCTCAGGTGTCGTCCTCTTCATTTGACCGAGGCTCAAAATTGCGAGATTCCTCGCCAATAACCCTCTGGTTGCTTCTAGTGCCCCTTTAATAAAACCAATCAACAATAACTGTTGAAAAGCTTAATTCTTACTTGTATAAAATGAAGTGAAAAACAGTAACATCGTTTGTTTTCTTGCAACACTGAGCAACTCATGTTTAAGAGAACTGAAATGAAACTCTAATTACTGCTGAATGTTAAATTATTATTTTATTCGGTGATATCTTTTAATATCTCATCTCTTTCTCTGTATCCCTATAGTCTTTAAATATACCAAACAAATTCAAAACAAACAGCTCTTTTATTGAGATCAAGAAATGACACCTAAAGCGAGAGAAAATGTATATTTTAAATACTCATATAGTAAGGATCTAAGCATTTTTGTAAAACGAACTATGTAAGATTTTCACTGTTTTCAGTATTTTTATCGTAATATTTTCACTTCTGATTTGTCTCTTTCAACATAATTGGTTATAACATTTTACTAAAATTTTGTATCAAGATTCCTTCGCACAATATTCGTAGTTCTTCAGAGTAGTAATTTTCTTAAGATACTTATGTGGTACATTCTTTGATTTTTTTGTGTAAATAAAAAAAAAACATGTCATACAGTGAAAAAGTAGTATATAATGTGCACTTATTATATTATGCGTGCTTTGCAAGCAAGCACAAAAAGGAATATTTTCAATTTAGTTGAACTTGAATAATTTCTGTATTAAACAATAATGTTAGATATACAGTATCATCAAAATTAATTGTTCAAATTTAATTTCGTAAATAGTGAGCGTAAATAAAATAAAATAAATGAAGAAAAGTGACAAAAATTTTGAGAATTGAATTTATTTCAAAGGTTTTAAAGACACACACACAAAAATGGAAATAAAACTTGAATGGTATGAACTTTTAAAATGTTCATAATCTCAAAATTTTTTATTTCAAGAGAAATGTATGTTTACTTTATAAAGTCGATAAAAATAGAAGAAATAAATTTTATGCGGCTTATTGGACAATGGAAATTTCAAATTTTATTTTTTGATTGCACAAGAAAAATTCTTATATTTGTAAAAATTTATTTCAGTCTAACCGATTTCTTATAAGGTTTTATTTTACTATTCATTTATAATTAAAAGCAAGTTATTTTTTAAAACAAGCTCAAGTAAAGTAAAATCATTCTTAAACGTTGGACAGCAGTAAAAATATTTATCATAAAGAGACTGAGAAACAAAATCTTTATTTATATACCTCCGGAATCTCAAACTGCTGATGAAATTATTATATTGTTAATATTCTGCACCTGCAGTGTAGAGGAAAAGATTATATTATGCATAAGCTGACGTTAAATCGATGATTCATAAGAAATCAAACAATACGTGCACTAGTACATATGGGCAGAAATAAATAAAATGGATCATCCTTTCTTGTAACCTTTAACAGTTACTAAAATTTTTCATAGTGAAAATAAATATTTTTAAATGCACTCTTATGTTTAAGTTTATAGTTAATTCAAAGATGCTTTACAAAAACCGACCGAAAAAAAAGGAGAATCAATATATTTACAACTTTAATTCATTCGTGCAGACTCAAAAACAAACCAACAAAAAAGATATAAAGTGTTTATTCTAGGTATTACAATAAAAATTTATTGTATACAAATGTAATAAATTACCTTCTATTTTTAAGACTTAAAAAGCACTTGAAATAGCTTCTATATATGCATTAACGCTTTCAAATACCTAATTTTAAATTAGATGTAACTTGGAAAAAATATCTTTAACAAAATATTATTTTTACCTTTAAACACAAAATATTGAAAATTTCGCCTCGAAAATTACTATTAGTTTTTCTAAGCCAACCTAATATAAAACCTCTATATGTCTAAATCTAAATAAAACATTTAGGCCGAGAGTAAAATACAACATAATAAATGTATTTTCTCATAAAAACTCACAGTACTTTGGTAGGAAAATCTTATGCTAGAACAATTCTTAATCAATTATAATTAGTACTATATTTGCTTCAACTATTCTATATATATATATATATATATATATATATATATATATATATATATACTGCTGTTTGTAGAAAATGCAACACCATGAAAGAATCATCAGAATCAAATGAAATTTAATGCAGAAACGACTTGTACTGATACAAATAAATGATGAAATTTTCAAAACAAAAGAAACAAATTAAGCGTCCGAAATCAGTATTTGGTGCAGCCACCATGCGCTGCAATAAGTGCTGCTATACGACGTGGCATGGAGTCAAACAGATGTTGAATATCTGCTTGAGGAAGAGAATTCCATATCGCTTGTATGCGCAACCAAAGTTCGTCTTTGGAAACTGCAGGACGCGGATCACGAGCGAGACGCCGACCAACCATATCCCACACGTGCTCAATAGGCGACATATCCGGTGAATAAGCAGGCCAAGGAAGAAGTTGCATGCGTTGTGCTGAACAGAAGTCTCGAACAGTCCGCGCAACATGTGGGCGTGCATTATCCTGCTGAAAGATAGCTCCAGGGATGCCTTGAAGGAAAGGAACGACTTCGGGCTGTAGCACTTCACGGACGTACCTGTTGCTATTGAGATTACCCTCAATTCGTATCAAATTGGATCGTCCATGATACGAAATCGCACCCCAGACCATAACTCCGGGTGTTCGACCACTATGTCGTTCAATAATACACTCAGGAAGGCAGCGTTGACCGGCATAACGTCTAACACGAACACGGCCATCATGGGTCCACAAATTGAAGCGTGATTCATCTGAAAAGACAACTTGGTGCCAATCAGCTCACCTGTCTCTGTGCTCAAGAGCCCACTGCCGACGCAGCCGACGATGATTCGCCGTGAGGGGAATCCTGTATAAAGGCACCCTTGCACGCAATCCACGGCGCAGCAGACGACGACGAATTGACGAAGCCGACAATTGTACACCTGTAGCAGTAGACCAACGTGCTGCCAGCTGCCTGGAGGAAGCTGTGCGATCATTCACCGCCATGCGGAGCAGGTGTCGATCATCGCGCTCTGACGTCACCTTCTGTCGTCCAGTGCCTGTTTTTCGAGTTGTTCGGTGCTCGTCGGTCCACTGCTTCCAAACTCGCATCACTGTGGAACTGTTCCGCTGCATACGAGCTGCTATTGCGCGATAGGAAAATCCTCCTTCTCGAAGGCCGATTATCCTCCCTCGTTCAAACTCCGTAAGTTGCTTGAATTTCTTATTCTTCCGTCGTGGAGGCATACTCAGGTCTCACTAAACGTTTGCCACTAACAAATAATCATAGACTGTTTTCACCGTCCCGCTACAGCACTTTATTTATACGCTTTCAGCATCAATTCAGAGGGCGC
>BMAW01083863.1:17282-33643 GCA_019974015.1 Nephila pilipes | reverse complement strand
ATATATATATATATATATATATATATATATATATATATATATATTCTCCCATTTTTTGCATATATTTTTCAATTTTATTATTTTTGTTAAATGTTTATTTTGAATAAATAGTTTTTTCGATCTAGATAGGGACATATTTAAAATTTTATTTTTGATCAATTTTCACTTTTTTTTAAAGATATTATTTATTAGCTAATTTTGGGCTTTATAAATTTGTTAAATATTGTTTTTCACTATCTTTTCTATAATATTTTTGAGTAATTTTTAGCAGATAATTTTTTTGGGTTTCTTTATATCAACCAATTTACTTGTATGGTTTTATTTAAATCAGTTAATCAGTTTTTACTTTGGTGGTGAATTTTTTCATGGAGTACAGTGGGTACACGTGTGCTAGTATTTGTATGAAATTTGCATAGTGTTTTATATCTTTTTAAAAAATTTGCAATAATAATGTTTGTTTTATTTTTTTGCAATTTGTTAAAGGTTTTTTTTTATGTAAAATAAGTTAGTTAGTTTCTTTCTGCAGTTGCTTTTGTCGTCTTTAAAATTTTAAATATTTTATTCTAATGATGCGACACTTTTTAAACATTTTATATTAAATTTTATTGCAGAATGCTTACTTTTTTAAAGTTAATTTTTGATTTTTAATTTATACTACTGTTTTTATTTAGCTTTTTAATTCGTTTCAAAATACTTTGGATGATAAATAAGAAAATTTTGGTTTTTTGAAGTAATATTTAAGATGTTTAATATGTTTATTTCCTTTATCCTGTGGTTAATTTTCCGAATTTGCCGTTTTTTGGTTTGTTACCATATTTTTTCTAATACATTTTATTGAAGTGTGAGGGTTTTATCAGTTACTATTGGTATAAACACACATTATTCCATTCCAAAGTAAGGAAGAGTATTAATTACATTATTTCCATTGTTCTAAATTTTGCTTTTCTATCACTTTGCTTTCTTTCAAATCATTTGGTTCTTTAACAGTTACTTTTGAATTTCTTGGACTTTTAGATTTTAAATCTTGGATTAATTAATTATTTATGTAAATTTGTATCTGATTTGTAGAAATCTTAATTTTTTTTAATGATTTCCTTAATTGCTTAGTTTTTTTTAATATGAATAGTTTTGCTTCAGTGTTGGATATTTTAGAGTGATATGTGTTATGATTTATACTGTTTGTGCACACATCACATTATTTTCCTTATATATATATATATATATATATATATATATATATATACAGGGTGATCAATTTAATAGAGTACCCTTTTGTTTTTTGTATTATCCAGACCTATAATATATGTAGCAAGACTTTCAATATCATTGCTTATTTAATATGTCTATATTTAATGTGCGGGTATCGTTTTTTCACTTTCGAAATGTGAAAACTCATTTTTAAAACATCAATTCACGTGAACATCATTAATAATTTTTAATCTGATTATGCTCAAATTATTTGAGTAAATCGTCGGCTTCAATCAACGTTATTATTATTATTTTTATTTTTGAAAGATTATTTCGTAAGATTATGAAAGGCAACAATAAAAATCGTCTGCATGAACTAATTCTTTGATTTTAATGAATGTGAAAGCTTACCTGGACGTAATTTAAACTTTTATTTCTTTACTTGAGGTACAGGACAGTAACTGTTGGTTTCAGCAAGACTTCACACGCGTCAAACCTAGTAATGAAAGTGCTTAAGGAATTCTTTGATGACCTTTTAATTTCAATAGATCTCTGACCACCAAGGTCACCAGACCCTACCCGTTAGATTTTTTTTGTGAGGTTATCTCAAATGTAAGGTTTTCCAGAGAAGTTCTGCAAACATAGATGAATTAAAACAATCATAAGTGAAGAAATCTCGTCAATAACGCCAACAATATTAAGAAGTGCGTTAAAAACATTGGTTCGACGTGTTAATGTTTGTATTCAAATAGGTGGCGAACATTTTCAACATTTGTTGTAAGGAATGATGATGTAAAAAATTTGAGTTAAATTGTGTTTTTCAAAAATAAAATTTTGACAGGATTAAGTAATATTATGCGTCTCCATTTCTGTTTTACCTCACAAATAAAGTTGTAACAGTCCAACTGTGTTGGAAATAGTCTCCCACACTTAAACAAGATTCAAACAATTATTACCTCTGTGTTAGAATAGTTGCCACGTCTGTCAGATTTAAAGGTAATAAGGAAAACCAAAGGGTATTCTCTTAAATTGATCACGATGTTTAATGAAAATAATAGTAAATCATTCAATAATACAAAAATAATTCAAAGCAATTAACTGAAATTAGAATAGACGCAAGAAATAGAACATAAGAAAAATTTAAAAAGTTACAAAGAAAACATGCAAATAATTTTTTTAGAAAATAGAAAAAGTATAAGTAAAATGAAAAATTTTTAATTGCAAAAATCTAGAACAAAAGCAAAAAATAGAGTACATAACAATTAAAAAAAGACAAAATACCCTAAAGAGAACTAAACATATAAAAATAGCAAGAAGATAAAATTCAAATCATGACTAAGTACAAAAAAGGATAGAAAACAATGAAAACAAAGGAAAGAAAAACCATAAGAAATGAAATATAATATTTTAAAATTCTTAATCTTAGTATATTTGCTGGTCAAACATTGTTTTACAAATACCAAACAACTCCCAGTGAAAAATGTTACAAACTAAAATTGAAATTTCATAAATTAAAAAGAAAAAAAAAAAAAAAAAAAAAAAACCAAGATGCAAAAAAATGAAAAAATTAAGTAAAATATGCATGTAAATAAAGAGATATACTCACACAATCTGTACTGAATGAAAATATGAAAAGAACAATGTAAACAATAAACCAACAAGATTAAAAATATTACTAAGACTTACATGAGACGCCGTGCTCAGCAACAATGTACACACAAAAATTTCTGCTTACACATTACAATTTTCCCAATTAATGTAAAATCGGAAATATGGTACATTGTCCTCGATTCGAGATAAGGAGAAATTGAAAAAAACTTTAAAAGGAAAAATATTAAAGCAAAATGGGAAAAAAATGAGAAAAATAGTATTTATAATTATTATGTTTTAAATTACTCTTCATAAAATTCAAAGGAAATTCTGCTCTTGCAGACATTTTTTTAAAAATTATCCAAGTTAATGTAAATATCTTGTATTTTAGTCACAAATCTAATATTACGTAAAATATGACAAATCGTATTTCTAAAATATTCAGACTAAACGAACTACCCCGTAAAGATACTTCATGGATCCCAAAAGGAGAAAAAGTCTTTTTAATCATTTATATTACTAAAAATTTTATTATCATCTATTTTGTAAAAAAATATCTAAATAATCCGCTTCATTTATATTAGCATCAGTTTGCAGTAAATTTAAATACTTTGGATAGAAAGATAAGAAAGGTTTAATATCTATATTATTATTTATTTGAAAGAAAATAACATCATCAATATATCTAAACATTCTAAAACTATTATAATAAAAAAATTATCTTCGTATAAATGTAAGTAAATATTGTCTAAACATTTACATGTAGTTTAAACCTTGTAGTATACCTTTATTCTGTTTCTGTCTTATTATTAAAAATATGCAATTTTCTTTTAAGTCTAACGAAAAAAAAATAAGCTATTAAATTTTTCACATGCAGGAATGTTATTAACACTAAATTTCTGTAAATCTCATTTAGAACTTTAATAAGATCTACTATGTTAATAGAATTAAAAAGATTTTTCAAAATTATAGCTAAAAATAGCCTAAATTTGCTTATTATTAAAAGATTTGACTATAACAGCACTATTCCTAATAATGGTAGTACTCGAAAACTTATCTGTAATATTTTGTACAGTTTTTACGAGCGAGAGTAATATATGTATTCAAAACATTAGTTAATGTTTTAAATTTTGTAAGATTTTTATGAAATTTTAGTGTTAAAATTTTTTAGGTTCTTTAGCATTATTAATATTGACAACAATTTTATTATGAATTACAATAATACGATTAGAAATTTCTTTCTGATTATTGCTCAAAACTGAAGGAATTATTATTTTCAAGATGTTTATTAGTTAAGTTAAAGTAAAATTTTTTGCGTATAACAGCATAATTAATAGGCACTTTGTTTTCATAAGGAATAATAAATCTGCCCTAGAGATTAGAATATAACAGTTTTTAAGACTTTCAAATAAATATCCCCAATTTTATTAATACCTAATTTTCTGAAGACTAGTTTTTAGAATCATAATACAGTCTTTAAACAGTTAAAAAGCTTCCAGTGGAAAACTATATTTATTTGCTAATTTAGTAATAAAATTATCAATATACAAGTCACAGCTTTTTCTTGACATAAAAACTATTTTTCGAAATGTGAAGTCTGAAATTATTCAGTAACATAATTTATAATATCTCTTAAATTTTATCTTCTCTATTATCCATTTTACCAGTAATAACATGCTGATATTTCTCATTGATATAATCTTAGTAAACATCACACATACAAATGTCATTATTTTTAAATCTCAGTTATTGTAATTAAAAAGAATAAAGCCAATTTTTTATTATATTTAAAAGCTTTTTTAATTTTCAGTTTTTTAAAAGGATTAATTTTCTAAATTTATTAAAAAGCTTATTAAGATTTATTTCATCAAAAGATTTATTCATAAATTTAATAGCGCAACTCTCTACCATTGACTGCTCAAAATTATAAGGTTTCATGTAATGTATTTATAAAATAAATATTTTATTAATTAATAATGCATACATTAAATATGAAATCCCTATTTTTATATATATTATTTTTATCAGATTTGTGGAAACTGTATATTTTCTTAGTATTTCTATAATCATTAATAACATTACATGATTTAAGACATTAATTACTGTATCTAAATACTTTTTATTCCAAAAAGGTTTAGTTTTATAAGTCTGATATCTCTATGCCCCTATATTTCGCATCATTTCCCATATCTACATTAATAACTTTATGATCTAACTCATAAGTGCAATTATTTTTGTCATCCAAACCAACAACAACTTTTTATCTAAACTCTTCATACTGTATCTTCTTTTAAAACACTAAAACACCTTACAAGAAAACAAAAGGATTATTTAAAATAGTAATACAATTCGATACACACACATACATTCATACTCAGGAACATTGAAAACCGCGCACCTAGAAGGGAGTTTCGGTTTGAAATGAAATTTATTACACATTGTGGAACAGATGAGAGATCCCTTAATCCCAAAATTAAGACACTTAAAAAAATACAGTGCAAATTCAACAGCGCGACAGACCACTTTCTGCAACAATACAAGCCGCAACACTGTCCGGCAATGAGTCGATTAGATGTCTGAAGTTATTCTGAGGCATATTGGCCCACAAATCTTGAACAATCTCCTCCAAATCATGTACAGAGTGACACGACGGCATCTGATTTTTCAGCTGGTTCCACAAATGCTCTATAGGAGGAAAGGTCTGGGGAGCGGACCGGCCATGATATATTCTGAATATGATGTAGAAAGTCTTGAGCTACTCGAGTTGTATGCGGACGAGCATTATTTTGATGAAAAATTTACCCTGGGAGACCAATTAAATCAGGCGCCGTGACAGCTGATCTGAGAATCACTCTGTCCTCCCAATCTGCTGTGGCTCTAGGTCGACCGCTACCATCACGAAGCTAAAAAGTGCCATTGTCCACCCATTCTTGCCAGCATCTTCTAATCGTCGCATCGCTTCGACTCATGTGACGAGCGATTCTCCGATTTGCCTAACCTGCCTCTTTCAATCTAATGATACGACCTCTTTCAAACTCTGATAATTGCTCGTAATGAGTTCGAATCCTGAGGCGAGGCATTTTTTTAGTCATTGAAAGGTATCCTAAGTAGCAATGCAACAGAAAAAATTTAACAAACAGATTGAGAATCGCTTCTTATATACACTTGTTGAGTGTGCAGTTCCGATGCGCTGTAGCTCCCACTATACCTTTATTGTACACCAAATTTTAATCATTTGCATGTTCGGTCTAAATGTCTTTGCATGCGAAATTTGATTACAATCGGGCAACTCCTTCTTGATGCGTCGTTTTATTTTGTTATAGAGTGTACATAACCCTGTTCTATGTAGCACAAATAGAGTGGACTAGCTATCATAGGCTATGGCCCCACTGGCAGGCCATTACACCTGCTGTGTGGACAGTGCGTCATGCAGCAGCGTTGATGGAATTGAATCGTTCCCCCGCCCCCCCCCCACACACCCGTACGCAGTTATCATCTCTCCCCAATACGAACCGGGATATCTCACAAAACACCACGTTTTACAAATCAGTGACATTTCCACGTCACTCTGGCATGGCACTACTGAAATGGAGTCGCCGATGTTTCGGTGTTAAAGGCAGTACGCGAAAAGGGTGCTTGGATTGCAGATTCGCTTCTGGAAATGGTTTATGGAACAACTAGCAGCTCTACATATGATTGTATCGTGGTACGAGTCACTGTGAGATCCACGAACACTTGCCGCACGATCCTCAAGCTTCTTCATCTTTCTGGTCACTCCAGATCCAGTTCTCCGCTCATGAGTACTATTTCGTGTCCATTGCTCCCAACATGTCCTGACAGCACACCCCGAAACATAGACCTGGCAAGCAACACAGAGCACCGATCAGCCTGAGGTTTTCAAGTCGATGATCAAGCCTTTCTCTAACTTGCTTAATTGAGGGGAATGTCTTCTTATGCATCTCCCCCTGGCATTCTTCTCTGACTAAAACCTTCCTAAAGTTCGAAAGGGATGGTTATGTTTATGAATCTTCCACCATGTGCCGGTTTATACAAGACCTATTTCTTGATTACAGTGCTATTGTAAGGTGTAATGCGAATTAGGACCAAACATGGCTTATTTTCATTTCGGACATCATTCAACTACTTTGCGAAATTTCAAGATTGTAAATCGCTTCCTTCTTGGTGTGCTATTTTAAATATTCCTAAGCTTATATATATATATATTAAAAAATCCAAAACTTTTTTTAACAGAGAAAAATGGAGAATAATCTATTGAATGTTATAACAGGCTGTAGATGGTCAAGATGGGTTATTCTAGAATTATAGGCTTAACTATCCCTATCAACAAAATATATTATTCAAAAATAGTTGTAACACCTAAAATATGCATCGAAAAAATTTTGAAAACTAAAATTCAAACGCACGCATGCACGCGCACGCACACACACGCACACACGCACGCACACACACACACACACACATATATATAGAGAGAGTAAGTATGATAATATATTAATGATAATACATTTAAAAGAAAGCACTTAGACAATATCTCTAATTATTTTGTTCAAAATTGTTTTTTAACTAAAAATCTGTCTCGATTTTTTCCATATATTTGTGTAACATGATCTTTCTTTTTAAAAATTAATATTCATTTTACATTTTATACCCACTTTGACTAGATTTATGATTTATAATATTTATTTTGAAAAAAAAAGCTCTTTCACTAAACAGAAATTTCCGATTTGCCTTCAAAAACCTATTGTTTGAGAAGGAAAACGTTATTGTACATTTTGTAATTAATAAATGTAAATCATCTTCGAAAAATAAAATTTAGTAATGATTTACTTGAAGGAGTTATGAATATTACGATTAAATATACTGTTTCAATTTAGTAATAAATCTTTGTTCTCCATTTTTATCTGATTTAATTTTCTTAACTAACATAATTTACACTAGCTTCGAAATTTGTCATTATTTGTATGATTTTATTATATTTTTAAAAAATGTTTCCGTCAACGATTGAATTTTTCTTTCATAATACTTTAAGATTTACGAGTAGTTTTTAAGCTATTTTTTTTTTCTAATACTTACTTGTTTCAGTGTAATAAAATAGAAATTAACACGATTTTTTTTTTCGTTTTTAGCATGGCTTACATATACAGGATTTATTCATTGATATGGGTGATGGGGTAAGGCTAATGAAACTACTTGAATCTTTAACAGGCGAAAAGCTTGGCAAACCGGCCAAAGGATCAGCAAGGATAAACAAAATAGAAAATGTCAGCAGATGTTTGGCTTTTTTGCACAGTAAAAAGGTATGTTTTTTTTTAAATTCCCTTTCAATAATTTTAGTTTAATTGGAATTATAAGAGAAATAAATATTCATTTAATTAAATGAATGAAATAATACCACAACTCATACACTCTATATATTCAAACATTTTACAACAACGACATATAACTATACATATGCCATATACTTTTTACTTGTCAACATGCATATAAATTTTTCAATTTGAAAAAAAATAGTGAAGAAATTAAAAATAATTAATAGATTATTATCAATTCTTCATAATAGTTGTCTCCGTTCTCTTCTTTGGAATTTGTTTTTTAATGGTATTTAGTTTTCAAGTATTCCTATCTAACAAGACCCTTCAAAAAGTTTATATATCGAAAACGTTTTGAATTGGATTTAATGTTATGCTAGAGTCAAAATTATTTTTTTATTATCATTAAATAAAAACAAAGTAGGCTAAATTTTCCTAGTCGGTAATGATGGAGATTGCATTGACTTCGTATTCCATATATACTCCAGTTAGAATATTTTTAAATTTGTTGTTTCTTCAATTAATAAAAGTTAAAGGGGTATTTTATCATTGAAAGATAGAATGTGAATATTCATCAATTCCATAAAAGGATATATATTTTTTAAATTCTTGAACATTTTTCATTAAGCAGAAATTCGTATTATATTCATATTTCCTCCACAAATCAAGAATGGAGTTTGAATTTAATTATGGCAACAGTTGGACAGATGAATTCACCATTTTAATAACCAATTATTTTAACTAAATGTATAACTTATTAAATTGTGTCCAGGAACAAACAGTCAATGAAATTTATATAAGTTTTTTAAGTGATAAACGAAAAAGTAACTTCTTGCGTTAAAAATTCTCGTCATCGAAAACGAAGAAAATTACAGCGTTTTCTTGAAGTAATATGAATAAAATAAAAAAATTCTTAACAAGTTAGAAAATCTACTCTTATATTTGATTGAGGTTCTTCTGTTAAGAAAAAATTTCTACCAAAAGATAAGATAAGAGAAGAGAGAGCCAGAATTGTACAATAATGATCTCTTGAATGAAGAGAAATTAACAAAAACGATGCTGATAAATGATTACAAACTCATTGTTTAGCTTACTCTAACTTAATAAGATTTTTAATACATATTACAGACATTATGAAAAGGAAAGAAAAAAGATTATGGAAAATTTCTAAAAATCACTATCATAACTAAATTACGAAAGGTACGGTGCAATATAGAGGAGAAAACATATTTAACTGTTGGCAGCAGTTTTCTATTATGAAATGTAAAGTATAAACGGGATATTCTTTCTATAACATCTTTATAAATAGTTTAAGCGTCTTGAAAAGAAAAAAATTAAGAGAAATATTCAGGTTTATTAACGAAACAATAATTTTTAAACACATGTTTATCAAGATTGATTGTTTGTTTGGGTGTAATGTCTTACTTCAGCAATGTTTATCCAAGTTTCCGAAGGGGGCTAAATGTTGAAAATTTTTCACACCCACATACTTAATATTAGTTCATATTACTCGTCAACTATAAATCTCATAGAGACAAGGAGGAGAAATATTTCAGAAAAATTAATGCAACAATTATGAATGCTATGAAAATCTTCATTTAGCTATTGTTTTGAGGGAAAAGGAAAATCTTATCAAATATTGGTTGAGATTTTTTAATAGCCCCAAAACAGTAATTATATTTATATTAATTTAATTTTATGTACATATGAAAATAGATTTTATCTATCAACAATTTGCTCTTTGGATCTTAAAAGTCAACTTCGAATCTAGCAAGAAACTGTTAGACGTATGTTTCTTATAGTATCGAATAAAAAGATGGAAATTATTGTGTTTCAGAGAAAGAAGTCTAGTAAAAGTAATAATACACTGAGTAAATGGTTGTTAACTTAAAGCATGAGGGGAGGGGGAAATTTCTGTTTTCGGGAGAATTGAGCAAAAACTATTCTTCCTTTTCACAAAGCTTCAATTCCAAAATTGTTTTTTTCCCCTCAAAATTTAGACCATTTAAAAATTTTAATTGATGGATGAATCAACTTCAATAAATATAAGCATCATAAAGTTTGGTTAGCTGACTTCATAATTTGTTAATCAATATTGCTGCTTATGAAGCACATTCTTCTAAATCTAATGTTGTTTTGAGCTATGGATCAAATTTAATAAAAAAAAAGGTAGGCATTGTTTCAAGGGAACGACGTAATTATATGAGATTTCAAGAAAGAAACACCTAAAAAAGTCTTTTGCAATAAAAACCTCAAAATTTCTCTGTTGACATGTTTTAAATTGCTTTTTTCCTCTTATACTTTTCTTCTACAAATTTTCTTGTATTTGATGGTATTCGTATCATTAGTTCTAGTTTTTATAGCAATATATGAACTTGAATCTCAACTTTTTTTTATATTCCTGTATATATATCTAAAATAACAACATACATATATTCATTGATTTAAGAGGGAAAATAAATATAGATTAATTTTTTATTAATAAGATAAGAGTTTTTATTAATCATAATACGCATTCGCGTTCATTTTTACAAACACTTGAATTATTTTGCTCTATGGATCAGTTTGGAACAAATCTTTTCATCAGGTTTCCACTGCCTTCCTGACAAGCCAGAAATTTTGCTTACAAGCTCAGTTTGGATGAAAATATCGTATTCAACTGTAAATCTACAAATAAAAAAACGTAAAGCATTTTGCTAAAAGTTTTTGGAAATAAATATTAGCAAAGTAGAGAAAATAGATTGCTTAATATTTTTAAAAAGAACAATTCTACGGGGCAAAAAAGTAAAAAAAGAACAAATAAGTAAAAAAAAAAGCTTTTCTTCGGTCTGTAAGAAAACAAACTGAATCTGAATTTACAGTACAACACTTTACTATTATTATAAATAAAAAAAAATGTTGAATTTTTTCAAACCAGCTGATGTCTAAAATCTAAAAAGTTGTGCGCTCTCCAATTGCCAAAATATCTATGATAATGTATGATCGCTTACAGTACTTTAGTTTTGAATTGAAATTTTTTATCTGGATTGAAAAAAAATCTTCATTTATTTTATTATAATGATGATAAACTGGTTTAATTTCTTACTGGCCAAAGAAAAACTTGTTTTTTATTTTTTAGTTCGTTTCCACTCTTTTGTTACATAGAAGAGCTGGTTAAAGAATATATATATACACAGGGTGGTCATAAAAAATTTTGCCAACATTTGCACTTTTAACTTAAGCTCCGCTGAACCGATCGAGATGAGATTTCAAGTGTAGTTATTTGGAGGTATGCATTCGAGGTAATGTGAATGACAACACAGAGGCACTCACGGTTACGGTTATAGAAACAGAAACTCGAAATTTTCGAATGGCAAAGCCTACTTTTTCCCGTCTGAAAACATTTAATGCATGCAAAATCCTTAAATAGTTTTGGAATGGAGTTTATATTCCCCAAGACGGACGTGTTATGCACATACAAAAAAAAAGTTCTGAAAAACTACCAACAAAATACCGACAGTGATAGCTCAATAGGCAGAGCGTTGGACTCGAGACTGGAAGGGTCGGGTTAGAGGCTCACTCAGCAAAAGAGCAATATAGGTGCCTGATGTATGTAAAATCTGTCGTAGGGTGCAATGTCCTGCAAGTTCCCGTGCAAATTACACCCCTGTTAGTATGAAAGCGGGGAGCCATCACGCCTGTGAAGGATCAATATTGTGATGGCATGTGTCCGGACCATCCTTAGGGATGAGTCCCAGACCGTAGGCAACAGTCTTCTGCGTAACTCTAATCAGACGCTAAACCTACTAACCAGCCTAAAAAACGTGATCTTTGCGCAAGCAGAAAATTTGCATTTGACAAAGGCAAGATACCAATCACAGGACACCGTTTCGCCAAATATTCAGCGTATTAAACCGATAAAATGCGAGGTTGGTATGTCATTTCTTCAGTCGTGAGCTCACACATTCCGACGAAATGACTCTGGAACAGTTCGTGGTGAATTGGTAAAATTGTATTATCAAAATGGTATGAATGCTGCGAAAGTCTAGCATGTGTATCACTGAAATCCTCTCCAAAGCCGTGGCCTGTTTACTCCGAAAGGTCTGCGTGATTTAGTAAAGAGATACGAAGATGCTTGCTGCTCCTGTCATAAACCATGATCCGGACTTCCAACTGTTTCTGAGGACGTTGTTAAGGAAGTGCATCACACAGAGACTTCAGAACATATGCAAAATGCAAGAGACACAGCTCATATGTTGGATATACCGGATATAACTGCCCTAAAGCTACTGCCTTCTGTACTCGGCATGTTTCCATACCGGTACTAGAGTGTCCAGATGTTGCAGCCGAGGAACCAACAACTACGTATTGACTTTGCAAATGAATTTCTAATACAGTATGGTGTTGATAACGACTGCTACTTCGTATACTATGGACGGACGAGGCACATTTCAACTTAACGTGAACACTAAAAATTGTGTGCACTAGGTAGACACGAATCCTCACGCTGCTGCACCAGTACCTTTATTTGCCGCCAAAGTTACTGTGTGGTGTGGCATTACAGGCACAGTTTTTCTCGGCCCGTACTTCTTTGAGGAAGAGATACCAAAGGGCTCTATAACAGATTTTCCGTATAGAGCCATGCTGCAAAATTATGAATACCAGAATTGTTTCAGTGGATTGCAATAAAGGACAACATTTGGATGCAAGATGGTGCACCACATATGGCGAAGTCTGTTCGAGGGGGTCCTAGAACAGCATTTTGGTGGTCGTATCATCTCACACTCCTATGGATTTCTGGTTTGACATATCACGCTCCTCCCCTAAGGTTTACACAAACTGCAAACTTAACTGATTAAAATTCTGGGAAGGTGAGATTGCAAACATCCCTCTTACCATGTTGCGTTCAGCTTTATTGTCCACCGTCTCCTGCATGCAATGCGTAATTGTCTGTGATGACACTCATGTGGAAAATGTTTGATCTAAATCAAAGTATACTTTTGTCCGATATGTGTTGTCATTAGTGATTGGTGTCTTGTCTCTGTCATATGCAGTATTCCTTCATTCCCCCTGTAGAACTGTTTTCGTTCGTGCATAACACGTCCGTTTTGGAGAATACAAATTTCATTCCAACACTGTTTAAGGTTTACGTATACGCTAAACATTTTGCAATGGGAAAAAGTAAACGTTGCCCTTCAAAAATTTCAAGTTTCTGTTACTATAACCGTAACCGTGAAAGCTACTGTATTGCCATTCACAAAATCACAATACCTCCAAATAACTACACTTGAAATCTCATCTTGAACAGTTAAACGGAACGGACGCTAGAAGTTTAGATGTTGGTAAAGTTTTTTATGACCACCTTGTATATATATATATATATATATATATATATATATATATATATATATATGGGACTCTTATGTTATCGTGTTTAGGATGACCAAAAACACAAGCGCGTTTAAGCGATCACGACATTTAATTAAAACATTTAACAAAACATTTAACTTTCAAACACATTTAACAAAACATTCACTCGAACACAAAACAAATACAATCATCGTTTTAAGTTCACATCGTCTACAATGTCATCCTTCTCTTCTCAATAGCTCGCTTTTGTCTGCATTGTTAGATTATAATCTCATGTGACGCAGCACTAGTGCCATCTCGAGCATTACAATCAGTGGTTTATTCATATATATATAAAGTAATTTAACATAAAAAACACAAATTCTCTAAAATTGTTGTTGTCATTATACAATTAGTTTAATTTATTAAATTACTCAGTAATGTTATCCGTTAATTATTTACTTTAAAGAATCAGTCCTTAAAAACCCAACAAAATTTTTATTGTATACTCAAAATAAAAACATTTGCAGTGATTTGTTTTTTATTACGAAATCTATATTTTTTGCTTTTTTTACAGTGTATCTCAGATACTTTTTCAAAGGTAATTAGCACCAAAATAGATGCATTGTATTTAGTATGAATTCCATTTTCTTTCTTCGAATCTGACATAAAATGCTGTTTTTTTAGAAAAAATTTAATAATTTTAAGACAAAAAAAAAAAATTAATGCACTATAAGCATATTTTAAAAAAATTTGTGATTAAAAAATAACGTATTATAAGAAAAGTAAGATTCGTACTTTTTAATATGAAATGCAAGTAATTAGAAACAGAACATAACTTTTTTAGATTGAAGAATATAATATATATATATATATGTATATATATATATAATATTTACATGAGAACTGCATCAGTCTTCATTCCAGTATTTTTTTTAATTATCATTTCTGTTCCTTTAATTATGATTTGGATTACGCAAGAGATGTGTTAAAATCAACCGCTTTTTTCAAAAATCCTTTCTTAATGCCTTTTTTGGTAGATGCGGCTAGAGAATATTTCATCCGAAGACATTGTAGATGGAAAACCTCATTTAATTCTTGGTCTTTTATGGACAATTATCTTACGTTGTGAAATTTGGCAGCATCAGCAAAATGTAAATGTAAGTCATTTTTTTTCTTTTTTGCTTTCCAATTTTTGTTGTAATTCATCATAATAAGATTAAATTATGATTTTTCATTATTGACAAAATTATTTTCTAATTATTTATTACTAGAGGAGTGTTAAAAATGTAAAAATTCTAGAATGTTTTAATAGATAGAAGATAAATACAAGATTGAAAGACCAGAAGTTGTCGAGTAAGACTTTGTGTAAAAAACTGATCGAAATGATATTGCAATATCTTCATAAATTCGTGTGGCGTTTGTAGAAACAAATGGGCTCATCTGGTAGGTAACACATATGGCTTTAAGAACCTTGCATTTTCATGCTTATCCAGGAAAAATATTACAGGAGCTTTTTCCACCGGTCAATGAGAAGTGGCGTTATTATTGCCAGTGGTTCCGAAGATTTATTATCAACAATATAAAATTTTTGAATAATACATTTTTCTCCAATGAGGCATGGATTCCTTTAAGAAATAACATGAAAACTCAAAATCCCCAAATTTGGATGACGACGAATTCCTATTCTTCAATGCAAAATCCTTATATTCTCAAAAAATTGGCATATGGTGGGTCGTATCACACAAAATGATTATTGGTGCATTACCGAAATGAATGAACGAAGCTCTTAGTTCCAACAAGACGGTACCAGAATCATGCAAGGAATGAAATCATGGGCCTGCTTCGAGATTTTTTTGGAGATTATTCATCTCAAAAATCTTTGGCCATCTCGTTTCCCTGATTCGAGAACCTCTTTCTTTTTCTGTGTGGATATTTAAAGAATAAAGTTTATAAAAATAATTCACAAACACAATAGAGGATCTAAAAATTGCCATTTCCCAAAGTATTCAAGAATTCCCGTCCAGTATTTTGAAACGAGTTTCTCAAAATATGTGCTAAAGAGTTCGATTTTACCTCCAAGACAGGGAGGACATTTTGAGCAATTGTTATGCATGTAACCTAAAAATATTTTTCTAAATATTAGAAGTGTTTTTCATTAATACAATAAAAATATTTGTGTTTTGAAATTTATTGTTTTTGTATAGTAAATTCACGAATCAGAAATATTGGTACTTTTAAGATACTCAGAACTATGCACGTGATCTTGAGAGTAATATGTGTTAAAAACTTTACTTAGCTTTCTTTTTACTTTTAATGTGATGACTTTCACTCATTTACCTCTTATTTAACTTTTGACTTTTAACTTAAAAAAAAAAGAAAGAGAAGCTTCGTTGTACAACAATAATAACTTTGTTTTTTTTATATCTTTATCGCGTTACTTTGGTGATTAGCTCAGTTTAGCGTGTCACCTCGCGTGTTATACTTGTACTCAGAGTGGTTACATATGTAGCATCTTTCACTCGCTCCTATACGGTACCCTCTTTAGGTGGGAAATAATATTGGAGATAACACATGTAGGGATCATAATTAAGTTGGAATAAAAGACTGAAATAAATATATTATTCAATTGAAATACATATCGCTTATAAGCCATGAAAGAACATTAAGCTTTCAATCATGATAATAGATAATTATTCACTTATTTGAATGAGAAAATAATAGTGGGAATTTAAAAATGTTTAAGAAAATAAGAGATTAAAAAAATGAATTTTAAAAAGTTTATTTTTTCTCAATGCTTTTTTAAAAAAAAGTGATGGATAAACATATTTTCTGTGAGAAATTAATTCCTGTAATCAGTATAAGTTTTTTCAAGCTGTGCTGTGAAAACGCATAGACTAGAGGAGCTCATGAATTAATCTACAT
>BMAW01083863.1:0-16411 GCA_019974015.1 Nephila pilipes | reverse complement strand
ATATATATATATATATATATATATATATATATATATATATATATATAAGAAATTTTTCATTAGTTGCTTAAAAGAAAATTACTCTATTTTATTAACAAACATTTAAAAATTATTAAGACAAATTAAAAATAATAGATGCATAATTTGTGTCTATATTGTATACATGTGTATATGTATGTGTATGATGTATATATGTATAGGGCTATATATGTATTTGTATGCGTACGTGTACATATATATGTGTAAATGTAGGTATAGTTTATTTTATTTTTTGTGAAAGTTTTCTTCCATAATATTTTTTTTGATAAATTTTGTTTTAAAAGATTTTGTTTTAATTTTAAACTTTGCCACAATAGATTAGAACACGATTTTTTAAAAAAGTTTCTGTTATGAATTTAACTGTCTTGGATTTACCAATTCAAGTAAATTTACTGCGGAAATTATTAGTTTTTAAAAAATTATTTGGCAGATACTTTAAATAATTAAAAAATTGTTTTTTTGAAAATGTATTTTTTAGTAAATTCTTTAGTTTTGTAATTCAATCAATCAATCAATAGTTTGACTGTTATAACAAGGTTATATCGTGCCATATTGGAGTGTGATGGGCACAAATTTTTTGTTTGAGGTATCAGGAAAACTTCCTTAGTTTTAAAAAAATGTTTTACGTATGAATTAATGGATATAGATTATTTTAAAGTTTTTGTTTATTTACTTTGGTATTAATGTATTTGCTTTCGTTATTCATCTTTCTAATTTGAAATTCTCTGTACTTTTCAGAAATTTTGATAATTCTTGGTTTATACCATTAATGATAATACAATTACTGAATATGTGATGGTTGAATCCGCCAAACTAATTTAACACATTTTCACCATCCAAAATATGGGGCAGTATTTAAATTAAATTGTCTCCATTTTTGTTTTCATTAATTATTTTCTCTTGAGATTTGTCATGTTTTCAATAGCTTTGTATTTAACTAGGTTGTATAACTTTGATTAATGGTTTATACATTATTTGAATTAAAATTATCTATAATTTGTATTTCAGTAAACTTGTGGCTTATTTATTACAACGTTTTGTTTGTTTTTAATTTAGAATATTTTCAATTTTTTAAATTTGGTTATTGTGACATTTTACTGAATTTTTTCAATTAATTCTGAAGTTTTTATTGGTTTTTATTAATTTTTAACTGACAGATATTTTAAAATTAAAGGAAATGAGAACAAAAACATTCTCCTTTGATAAAGCCTCTAAATATGTCTTGAATTTCAGGAGAAAAAAATATTTATTTTCAGATTTGTTTTTGTAACTTCTTAATGGCTTTCTTCAGACAATTTTTATTTTAATAAACTTAATTATTAATATTAATTTAGAAACAACACTTAATTTCTTGTCAGTAAAAATAATTTCATTTATTACCATTTCATTCATATTATTCACATATTTGAATTGATAAATAATTAGACGCGTTGTTAAATGGAAAAGAAAAGAAAGTGAAAAATGGCTTAAAAAAGAGTGTTCAGGTTTTAAAATGAATTTTCAAATTTTTTTTATTCAGTATTTATTCAATAAAATACTGAATATATCCTTTTACAAATACTCGTATTTGTCGCATTGTTATTATTATTGGCTTTTCTGCTTCCATATTAGAATTCGAAAATATAATTCTATGCTTTATTTTAAGTTCATTTAAGTCATATTTTTTATCTTAGAAAAATCTAGAAAACTAAGCATAATGAACACTAACGAGTCATTTAAATGAATTAGTTTTTTTTTTTTTTAAATTGTGATACGTGGTTTCTTAAAACTTGAAGAATCCAATAATGAAACGAAATTTTGTTTTCGGCTGAAATTTTCAAAGTTACTAAAATAAAATTCCTCTTTAAGACTTTGTAAATTAAACAAAATATAATTATTTTAATTTTTAAATTTTTTTTTATATCTTTCATAATTAAAATTTATTCTCGAAAAATTATCATGCTTGCAATTCGACACACCCGAGGCGAATGACGACTTTTATGTGGGTCAAACGTTTGACAAGATATAATGATCCTAGAACTAGTTGCGATCTCACCATTTTTAATATGAGCAAAAACTTCCAAAAGAAATAACTCTTATTATTTGTGACTTAATAGATGATTGTGTAAAGGATGTATGAATGAGGCGTGTACAACAAGTTATTCATGTCAGTCAAGAGTCTGAAAAGTTTGCTACATTTAAAGATTTGCGTACATTTGTAACTAAATATTATGCAAGAAATAACTAAATTGTAGGGTTTTTTTTTTGCTTAGTGTTCATTATAAAACAGAGAATTTTAAGTCATAATTAAATTGTTGAAATACAGTCTGTTATAGTTAGCTACACCTATCTCAATTCGACGAATTTAATTACCAAAGAAAAAGCATGAAGAAAAGTACCACCCTTAAACTAAACAGATGCATTAAAATGTTATTCAATAAATATTGAATAAAAATTCCGTTTGAAAATGAAATTTAATACCTAAATGCTGTTCATTAAAATGTCGTTAAATAAGCCCTTTTACGCTTTCTTTTTTACTGAATTGGTTAGTAGAGGAAATATTTTCTTTTTTATGATTTTAAAATATTAATCAGGTGATATTTACTTATTTTTTTTTGTTATTTTAAAGTTTACTCTTTATCTCTCTTTTAAAGTCTTAATATTTTTCGCCTTATTTTGTGCAAGCAATGTAATGAAATGAAAAATGGTATTAAACATTGAAAACGTATTGAAAGCAGTTAAAAATATTTAATATATGTAGGGATGTTATTACAAAAATAAATATGAAATTAATTAATTCACCTTAATTTTTTTCCACATGCTTGTTGCGGATGAATATGTTTTTTTGTAATAGATTAGTAAGCCTTTGTTTAACATTATAATAAATTAAGTATAAATACATTGCAATAAAGAATTAATTATATATACTTTTTAAGTAACTTTCATATAATGTTATTTTATGAAAGTCATAGTAGTAAGAATATTCATTCTATTACATGTCCGTAAAGGTAAAATTCTAAGAAAATATCTCCTCGGACGTCTGTTTCCATCTCAAAGCAATAAAAGATTTCAATGTAGATATAGAGGTTTCTGAGAGATATCTTTTGAAGTTAACGTCACAAAAGATAAAAATATGTACAACATTCTAGCTCTTATCTTTCATTTGCTAGCCTTTTTTTTTAAAATGTATCTTTTTTAGTGATATTTCACAAGTGAAGATATCTGCAATTTAAATAAATAATAATCGTAATAAAAAAGAACAGAGTTCGAAAAGGAAAATTTATGATATTCTTAAAGTTTCTTTTATTATATTTTTACCAGTTAATTTCTATTTAATGGCATATTTAAGTGACAAAACTATCAGATGATTCAATAAACCCTTTGTATAAAATAAAATACGAATAATATGTATTTAAAACCTTTCTTGTATACTTCTCTCTCTTGTTATTTTATACTCCTAAACTTAAAGTTTTAGTCAGAATTTATTCATTTTGTATAATCATTTCTTTTAATATTTCTTAATAATCTTTCTTTAGAAAAAAATTAAGAAAAGAACACACAACTTTAGCTGTACAATGAAAGGCAAAACATAAGTCAACTCTGCCCAGACAGAATCAAAAAATGAATTATGCATTTTAATGCATTAAAGTTATTAAGTACTTATTATTCATATTTTGTTCGAGAAAGTGATTACATCAAATAGACAAGTACGTGCAAGTTTTTTCCTAAAGCTATCGTAGTTTTACCTATCGAAGTAGTCATGTAGCGGGACAGCTGCACGTTAAATCTGTCAAGACTCAATGTCCTCTCTTTGGTATGGTATGGAAGTTAGGAGAGTAGGGAGACAACTCAGATGTCGTCTTCACCACTTGATCGAGGCTCAACGAGGTCCTTAGCCAATAGACCTTTACTTACTTCAAGTGCAACGTTAATAAATAATCAAGCAACCTTTTGAAGTTCAAATGAAGAATGCCCAGATGTGCGGAGACGAACATTCAAAGATATTTATGAGTGGGTTTTCCTTCTATGAACGCTATGGATCTGTGATTATACGTTATGTAATCCGAAAATACAAATCTAACTATACTAAATAGACAAATGAAGTTATAATTGCTAGTTATATGTGAAGCTACTGCTGTGATACAAGCAGGCATATCCAAATGAATTTGGAGAGTTCATTTCCTTACTTGGGAATGAGTGTAAGCCATTTAGAATAAAGCTCACTGCAATCAGCGTTTTCACTATTTATGACTATGTCATGTATATTATTGTCTTCCACTGTAGACAATGTGCTATTTTTCAATCATTTTATTTATTATTTCTGTTTCTCTCAACAAGCCAAATTTTTCCTCGACTTCTTTTCATAAGACTAACATAATTGGGCAGCAAAACGTTATTACGAGTAACTTTTCAAGATTCGTAAGGGTTTTAATGGTTAGAATGAACTTTTATTTCTTTCGCCAACATTTTAAAGACTTATTAGGAGTAAATAGTGATCGAATTTTATATTTAAAGTATAATCAATAACATACTGTCCTTCAACATACATTTTTCATTGCTTATTTCCAAACGGGAAAAAATATTTCTTATTCTACAAGATTTTTAAACCTTATTATCTTTTTTTTTATTTTTTTTATTATTAAATTTTCAATTTGTGAAATTTGAATGCTGTTTAAAGTAATTATTTTGTATTTCACTTGGAGGAGCTATCTAGATTTGCTGTTCAATATTTATCACTGAGTACTTGATTAAAATGTAGGAATACTTGATTGAAAATATGATGTACTGTTGTTATAATGTGAAAGAAATTTGTAGACAGGTTTCCAGAAAATCTGATGAAATACATTTTTTAATGATAAGTAATATATTTTTTTATCAACACAAGATCTGATGACAGAATATCAGAACTTTTGAAATTAAATATGAAAATTGGGGCTTGCACATGCAAAGTTTCAAAGAATTCTAATCTCGCAGTAAGCCAATAGAAAATTACATGAAAGTTCATTTTTCAAGATGTAAATATTGTGTTATATTTTACTAAATAAGCCAGGACTCTGAGTACTAATAAGAGTTAAGATTTTAACTTTTCTGGAGCCTTACTTTCTTGTAAGTTTGATGAAATGGTAGGAATTAAAAGAAACACATATATTTCCAGATATCCAGGAGTACGTGTGAGAGATTTTCACAGAAGTTGGCGTGATGGGCTGGCTTTTAATGCTCTTATTCATTCTCATGTTCCTAATCTTGTTGATTTCAACTCTCTTAAGCCGCAAGAACATAGACATAATCTTGAAAATGCATTTCATGTTGCCTCTAAACACATCGGGGTACCAAGATTGCTGGATCCAGAAGGTTTGATTTTTATTACTTTAAATTGGTATCTAAAAATGTTTATAGGCTTAATTCTTACATTGATTCCACTCTAATATAATTTGACATAGTAAAAATTTATATCGATTCGTATATTTTTTATTTCAACTTTGAATAATATTTTATTTTTATTGTCTACAACTAAACACAAAGGAAAACTAAAATTTTTATATCCGAGTAACAAAGTTTTTGCAATCTTCCTCAAAAAATTAAATTTAGTACTCTTCATAAAGGTACTTTTGTGAATTGTTACTTATTTCACTATACTTGGTAACATATATACAGTCATTGAGGACACACTTTTGTATTGAAAGATTGTGTTTTGACATGTAGTAAAAAGTATAATATACAATAAAGAGTTTTCATGAAGTTTATGCATCCTTAATCATAGGTAATAATTAGGAATTTGGTAAAAATACTACACTTAGAGATAAAAAAAAAGTGCTAATATTGGCTGCCTCAAAACTGAGGTAATAACTTTGAAATTGTTCTTAAAAAATCAGTAATTTTAACAAATATCATACGATGTAGTTATATAATGTGCTAGCATGCTAGTAAAATCTTTTCCATTTTAAAAGTGTTATTTCAGTACTAATTGGAGGAAATGGGATAATAGGAAAGATACAAAAATGAAGGAGAGAAAACTTATGATCACAATTTATGAAATGAAAGTAAAATTTTACGAGAATTTAATTGAAAATCAAAATATCAACAGTTTATGTATTGGACGAAATTTCAACTGCATTCAAAAAATTATTTAAAAAAAATTCAAATCAATGGTATGTTAAAAATAAAGCTGGAAGAGGCAGTAGGAAATTTTGAATTCAGTTGCAGAAAGAACATTTTAAGTCAGATAAAGTTTGACCCTAAAACCAATGTACCAGAAATTCCTTTCAGCAAGTCAATAGATTAGGTAAGCCTATTTCTATTGAAACAGTTCGTAGAGCTTCTTAAGAATAGGTTTCAATGGCAATGAAAACTCAAAAAAAAAAAAAAAAAAAAAAAAATATTAGCAACATAGAGACAGGAGATCCAAATTTGCAAAGGGACACATTTGGAACTCAGAAAAGTTTTGGAGTGATGTTTTTAGTAACGAATGCAAGTTTAAAATTTTTGGTAGAGGAGGTCAAAGGGAAAATAAACTATTCCAACCGTAAAACACAGAGATGGATCAGTATTGGTGAGGAAGTGAATGGTAGCCACAAAGGTTGAAAAAATTGTATTATAGACGTAATAATGAAAATATGTCTTTACTCCATCACTTGTAATGGCCGTAGTAGCCTAGTGCACATGATCGTGGACTTGAGGCCGGCGTTTTGTTGAGTCGTGGGTTCGAGCCTTGATGCCAACAAAGACCCGCCGTACAGCGGAGTTGATGCACGGTTATTCTGTTGAGGTCTCAAATCCTCCCGTTGACGTGGTGTTGCAGTTAGGAGAGGGAGGTGCCAGTTTTGGTGTCATCCTCGTCACTTGATCGAAGCTCAAAATTATAAGGCCCGTTGCCAATAGCCCTTGAATTGCACCTTAGTGCGACGTTAATAAACAATCCTATCACCTTTCATTAGTGTTTGTGCTGTCTCTAATCAAATAGTCACAAGAATAGAAATTCAGAAAATGAAGGAAATTAAAATAATTCATTGAGATCTACTAATATTCAAATTTCAAAATCTTAATAATTAAATCTGTGAATAGGTTCCCTATACGTATCCGCTACTAAAGATTAATAATTTAAATATCTACTTATCTTTCTTTCAATTGCTAACTGAGTCCGAGTTGTATTAATAATATTTGTAAGGGGATTCCGATTCACTGTCTGCATTCAGATCTTCACCTCCCACTAACTTCTAATACAACTTATTTCTTGCATCTTGTCAGCATGAGCACAAGTCTATCTCCGATTATCTCACTTTCGATCACTCTCTCTTATCTATAACTCTCCTATTAAACTCTTTCTTGCTTATAAATGTTACCTCATCAAAATCTGTTCCCTACACTTTGAAAATTTCCATGTAATTTACATATGTCATGGTTAATTTACCAGAAGAGATTCTCATACAGTATAAAAGTCTCCAATAGTTAAATGAAGGGAAATACCCAAGAGTACCCATTATAGCTTGCACACTAAACAATTTATATTTAAACATTTAGTTAATTAACGTTATATGAAGTTAAATTTAATGAATAAATTTCTTAAAAATAATTTAGGCTTTAAATTACTTGGCTCAAAATCCTGTTTAAATTTTGAAACTGAGAATTTCAAAAAATACGGATGAGGTTTTTATTATGAACTAAAAAAAAAATTAAACTCTGAGCTGATTCTGTCTCTCGCTCCAGACATGTACACACACTTTTGGCATTAGTTTTATAAACAGTGTTATAATATAAAAATCACTTTTATATATAAAAAAACACCCCTCCTTCTACATTTGTAGCAGGATGGCGGAATATTGTCTCTTAAAAGAAATTTTAATAAGATACTTCAATAATGAATATATAAGGGTCACCCAAATAAAGATGGACCTGCTATTGGTTTGACAAAGAATGTAATGGAAGAATTGTGTTAAGTGCACAGAATGAAGAATGATACATACGGAACATAAGGACTGTAAATAGTTGCTTTGTAGATTGATACAGATATTGCTGCAGTCCTAAGCCCGATCGTTGTTTTAAGAGGATGAATACCTTAGAACAGAGATATTCAAACTTTTAAACTTCGGGGAACTCTTTGAGCTTATTATTTTCTTGAAGAAACCCCTTGATCAAAGAGAGAGAAAAAATAGGATATAATAGCTTTATTCTACTCAAATTTATAAAATTATTATTGCAACTCTATTTTATCACAATATAAACGTCTCAATAACATAATTAATGGTAAAGTAGCTAATGGGTATTGGGAGGGAGAGTTTCTAAAATATATTCTATGAATAATAAACAAAAGGAACGATATTTTAAATTATAACAAATTAATAAAAAAGAAGAAAAAAATGACTTGGCTGCGATCAATAGGTTTTCACGATTTTCGCATACATATATTGAAACATATGACATTAGATGACTCTTTTGGAAATTTCAGGGTATTCTTTTTTTATGCCAATCCAATTATGCATAATATCAACTTGGTTAAAATTCAGTTTCAATTGAGTGTCGGTCGATATATCAATTTGTTGTTCTCTTTCTTTTATTGGGAGTTTGGAGATGTCACAATCTTGAGAAGGTGTTTGGATCCGAAATAATTTTTTCTTTTTGAGCAAGGAAGTATTAAAGAAGTGTTTTTTGCAGATCTGATTAATGTTGGACCAAACTAATTTTTAGATTTTTTTTTTATCGGGATTAGCGTTACAGTCTACTAAAATATGCAAATTAGGAAAGCATTTAATATTATCTTTCAAATGCAATCAGTCCAAAATATTAATTTTGAAAGAATGGTGTCAATTTTACTTTATACCTTGAAAATAGTGAAATAAGTGGATAAATAAGTGAGAAATTCTTCACCTGAGCAAAGAATGAAGACTAATAGTTGACCTCATGTGTCTGTGTTAATGTATTTGAAGCACATGGCTTTTACGAAATTTAAGATTTTATTTAATCCATAAAATGTTTATTTATGTTTAATTTTACTATCAAACTTCCTTTAAGAATTCGATTTCTTATAAAAATTAAAATTATACTAAAATTTTGCCACTTTGACTAAACAAAGAGTGATCTCTTGCGGAACCCCTGTCAAAGTTTTAGGGAACTCTATGATTCCGCGGAACTCAGTTTGAATATCTCCGCCCTAGAAGAAGAAGTTTTATGTTTATTTGAGCAACTATTCCATCTCGGACGGCATTATCATCTCCGAATTACAGTCCTTACAGAGCTTTCTTGAGTAGATCAAAGACATGGTAGCCTTAAGACGAGAAGTCAGAGCTTTGTGAGGGAGGTTCAAGGATTTCCCATCGAAATCTCTGCAATAAATCTTTGCAGTCTGTAGCAACATGAGAGCTGGTGTTGTTATGCAACAGAATAATTGCTTTGAACAATATGCAAGATCAAAGATTCTTGATTGTTGATTTCAACTTTCTTTTGATGTCGCTGTAGCTGGTTGCATTGACTTTCATGGAGAAGTGTGAGAACAGTTTTTATACTATCTCGCGTGCAGTGATTACCAATTCTGCTTCACCAGACTGCAGTAATTGTTTCTTAGGTAATGATCACGTGTGCGTTACCTAATCGAGATCTATTGTTCCTACTGATTCGTCCTTCACGAAATTCACTGTACCATCGAAACTCGTAAGAAACACTTCTACTCCCATACACATTTTGCAGACGATAATAATTCCCGAATTGACTCTCCTTTTCGTCAATTAAAAATTGCACGACTGCACGTTGACTACGTATGAAGGCATCCACAATCCTTCCAGAAGCGATATTACTTTGCTTCATTTAGTCACAGATGTGTTCCGACGATACCGCCCTCTTTCCTGCAACTCAGAGTTTTCTCTTGACGTACGCTCAGAGTTCTGCTTTTTCATGAGACGGCGCACGCGTGACAGTTCCACTTTCCATTGGGGCGATACATACACATCAAAGTTGGTAGTAAATTACATATTGATACATGATGAAAATCATTCTGCCATTTGGTGAAATGATATCCTACATCTGTTTGCAGCCTCTGATCAGGTGCTGTATCTAATGCTGAACAAATAGCCGTTTACCTCGCTAAAATTAACTAATTTAAATTAAATATTATGCAAATGTTAAAAATCATATTCTCTTTTATTAATCAAATGATTTCCTTGGCTACATCAAATGTTTTTTGTTAGCTGGGAAGCAAAATTACTAGAAAACGGACTTTAAAATGTTTTCTTGTGTGGTTTGTAATAAATTTCTTAATTTTTTCCATTTTTTCTTCTGTAGCATTTACTGTTATTGTTGTGCTTTCTCTTTAAATAAAATATAAGCAGTTTTCAGACACCTGTTTCATTTTCTTAAGTCTCGATGATCATCGTGAATAAAATTCATCAAAGAGCTTTAGAATAATTTTGGGATTAAGAACGTTTGTCCAAAAAAAAAAAAAAATTTCGAAAAAAAAAAATTCTTAAAATTTTTTTAAATCTTTACAGCATTTTTGCCTTTTTACACCTTTGAATCTTCCAAGGAACTCTAGGGGATCCAGATAATGACATAAGGAATTTCTAGCGTTAAAATCAGTATTTATTTAAGGAATGGGCCTACTCAAAAATCACCATTTTTGTGAAAATTTTCGAAAGCTACTTTACTACTTTTCAAAAAAATCCACGTATTTACGATTTCAAAAAGGGCTTGAATTTGTTTCTAGGGTAGCTAGGAAAAAGGTTATAGCTCAGATTTTAAATCGGAAATTCAATTTAAAGCGACCGATTCTTTTTTTATTACGAAAAATCTTTTTTATCAAAAAGTATATCATATATTCAAATGAAATTTTACTACAATGTTTTGTACATCTGTAGGTATGTTTTGAATCTCATAGTTTTTAAGTATATAACTATTTATTTTGGAGCTATTTTTATTTAAGAAAATAATACATTTTTTTTTTGTAAAATCGTATTGTGTTTATAAGTTTTGGTATAACTCAGTAAGTTTAAAAGATAACTGCATTTTTCTGCTTCACAACACAGATGAAGTTTAGCATAAATGTCAATTTTTCTTAAATTTTAACCAAATGTGGCCAGAATTCAAAAAATAATAATAAAAAAAAAAAGGTTCATGAAAACGACTTTAGAATTTATCATTTTATAGACCATTGTAACCAAAAATGTAAGTGTTACACAAGAATTTCTTTTTTCTTCTTTTTTTTTTTGAAAAAAAGTGCTCTAAAGGTAGACACATACCTTAATTCACTAAAAATTGTCTAGAAGAAAATGGTGCATGCATGCCTCATTATGAATATTTAGTATTCAAAGCTTGTCACAGGACGTAACAAGTGCATTGAAAAATGAAAGGGAATATTCAAAAATAATCTATTGCATAATGTGTGTACTTGCTTAAATACAATTTACACCTATTTTGAGGAGATTTCAATGTAGAAATCTCAGATTCAGTTACCTTAAGATATCACATCACAGTATATTTTTCTATGAGGTTTGAAAATGGTCAGAGGTCAAACTGAAGTGAAGACATGAAGAAATATAAAATATTTTTGAGAGACATCATTCGCTATATTTGTGGCATACATTAGAAACAAATGAGGTATAGAATTAAACATTTTTATACAGTTGTTTTGGAACTTTTTAAGTTTGTGAAACATGTATCATTCCAAATACATTCTGCGTTTATGTTTGATATAGAATGCTATGTTATTTGAAAAAATCCTTTTATTGTAGGATTTAATGACTCAAGACTCAAATTTGGCTATGATGCCCACAAAAACTTATGTTATAAATAAATATTATCGAATTACAAGCTATATGGAAAACATTACTTAATACAGAAGCTATTTTACAGCAAAGCATTATTTTAAAAAATTAAATTCAAACATATTTATGGTAATTTGAAATAATAGCAAATTCTTGGTGCCACAAATTCTAGATCAAATATTGAGGATTTCATACTGAAAAAAAATTGTTTTTTTCAGATCGAATCAGATAAAATTAGTATATGATTTCTTGTTTTCAGGGATTTTTAGCACTTAAATTCTGACGATATGGTGAGATTTTGTTTACATGAATATAATCAACAGTTTTCAATAATTTTCATATATTATTGTTTTCGAATAGTTTTTCTCCACAGAAGTAACGGTTGTTTGAAATGTTTTGCAGATGTGGATACAGATAACCCTGATGAAAAATCTATCATAATTTACGTTTCAACGTTTTCGAAAGGGCTCGCCAATGTAAAAAAAGGAATGACTGGTGGGAAAAGAATAACCAATGTGAGTATTATTTACAAAAAATTTGTGACATTCAAGCAATTCTTGTGATATATCTGAGCTTTTATTCGAAAAAATGTTTATTTTTTCTGCAGATATTACTAAAAATGATGGAAATTGACGCAATGAAAGACGAGTACAATAAAGAAGCCTTACAACTTTTAGATTGGATACATTCAAAAGTGGAAGACTTCAAGTCAATGGAAACTTTAACATCACTGGAAGACATACAACATGAAATTCACAAATTTAAAGATTACAGAACCAAAGAAAAACCATTAAAGTATTCGTTACATTCCTCAAATATTATTTTCTCAACAGATATTACATAAATGAATAAAGTTGCGTCAGATTGCGGATTTTAAATATTTGCACACACGCACACATATATATATAAATGTTTATGTTTATGTTTATATATATATATATATATATATATATATATATTAAAGATGTTAAGATTGTCTTCATTTAATGTCAAAGAAAGTGAACTTAACTCGGAAAACTTTTTCTTATAGAGAAATATTCCAATTTTCAAATGAATATGAGATGTCATAATACATACATCTAATATATATTCTAAGTCTTTAAAATCTCGAAACCTTCGGTATATATGCATTTTTTCTCTTTAATATACGAGTGAATTTAAATTTTAAGCTCCATTTAGCATTACAGTATTGAGAATGAAGTACGAAATACATTTTAAACTAGGAAGAATTGATTGACATAGACCGAAATATACAGTGATATAAAATATGTGGCTCTACATTCGTGAGTTAAATAAAAAAAAATGTAATATTAATATTATAACTATTTTATCTGAAAAATTGATCCAAGTTCGTGTTCTGTTCATTAATACTGCATGAACATAGTATTTAAATGGTTTGAAAGTTTCTTTTAAAAGTTTTCTAAAAATAAATGTGCAAGTTTGACTGTAATTATTCATTTTCTTAGCTTTTGCCTTAATATTTTGCATCATTATGTTCAATTTCAAATCACGAATTTGTAAATAATGGTACAGAGATTTCTTTAATTATATTTATACTGCCTATATTTCACATTCAATACAATATCATTTCGCTCATATTTCTTTCGATCCCTATTTAATTTCCTTTATTAAAATAATTTGATATTATTGAAATTACTGGATCTTCATTTCATTTGAATAAATATTATACACACGCATCTGAGTTTTATTTGCTCCTCTTTTTATTATGAAATATAAAATATATTATAATTCTGAATTAAAATTGCGTCAAAAGAACATTGACTGATATGTATGATTCAATAATACTGTATGATGCGAGGAAAAAGAAATTATTCATTGCGCCGGAAATAATTAAATTTTAATCCCTATATTAAAATAGTAATAGTAATATTCGTTGATAAACACAAAAAAGTATGATGACTTTTATGGGTCTTTCATATCATAAAAAAAGAGTGAAAACATGTGATTTCTTGAAAAAAATAAGTTTCGATAAAAGATATGGCTTACCGTGACGGAAAATAATGGAAATCTCGTATGAGATATTTGATTCATTTATTGACGTCGCACTTGTGAGCAACACGAGGGCTATTGACAACGGACCTCGTTATTTTGAACCTCGGTAAAATGACGAGGATGACGCCCGAGCAGGTACTTCACTCTCAAAACTTCTACACCTCACCAACAAGAGGACTTGAGGCCTCTATAGATTTAACGTGCATCAGCCCCGTTACACGGAGGGTCTTTCATGCCATCATGCTCGAATCCACTGCTCAACGGAAACACCACTAATCGCGAGTTCGCGACCATGAGCACTCAGCTACCAAGGCCTCAATGCATTTGAAAGATTTCTATATCAAAAAATAAAACAATCGTAAACCGAGAACTGTGGGGCCTGATATTGTTGTCCATGAGAAGGAGTACCTCCCCTAAAATTGCAGTATGAGGGAACTGAGTAGGTTTGAGTTTCTGATCTCCGTGCTGCTGACGCCATTACACCCCCGCCCCTAAAAAACAGAACGTTCTTATGTAGAAGAGTATAATTATTCTGCGTATCATTTCTCCAGATTATAAACCGCCTATTCTCAGGAGGATCTCTAAAACTAAACTTGTCCGTTAAAAAAAATAAAAGAGCATTGTTCCATTTATCTCATCTCGGTTCTTTAGAGTACCTTATGCGCGTAGCATGATAGCCCAGTGTTAACAAAACTTAAATTATTAGTCTTCGAGCATTTAAACCATTATACTGGAGCCAGTTTCGAGCAGTTTGAATAAAAATTCATTTTCTGAAGGTAAAGTGAAGTGGTGATCATATAACAGTTATTTTTTTAACGTTGGTGATAAATAATGATCATCTTTCAGCTTGAGGTATTGTTAGAAATGACTCCGTGGGACACTCCGAATGTGTTCGCTACTATGAAATGCGCTTGAACAAATAGACCGATTCGATTGCATTATATTAATAGGACAGCATGTTCATTTTTACGAAACATTTATGTCAGCTTTTTAAATCTTTTCTTACATGAGTAATATTACAGGTTGCTCTTTCACTCCTTATCTAGATCGTTTAGACGTATAGACAATTTCAATTTACGGACACGTTCTGCATGAGCCCAAGGTTAAAAATTTCTTTTTTAACCTATTTATTCCATGGTTGCTAAAAAGATGTTTGATTATATGGCTGTTTCAAAACGAAATTTTAGTATTCAGTCCTAGTATTTACAACACAAAATGATTCAAAATATATAGTTTAAATTATATGAATGTTTGAATTTTAAATTTATTTCATTTTTATATTATTATCAATTCATATTTTGAATTTATTTCAAATTGCGATATTTATTGCTCATTTGGCACTACATTTTTAGATAATTCAAGAGAGTTACTTTCTATTTAAAAACGAATAAAAAGATTATTTTTATGACAAATGTTAAAAGAAAATTAATGATAATTTAATGTTCTTTTTTACACATATTTTAAAGTTTTTGTAGGATAAATTTTGGTTGCTTAATGTGCTTTGTCACCTTACAGAAACGATCAGAAAAATGAAATCGAAGCCTTACTCTTCGCGATTCAAATGAAACGGCTTGGTCAAGCAGGCTGGACTCCACCAGATGATACTTCTCCAGCAGAAATTGAAAAGTCTTGGGAAAATTTGGAACGTGCTGAACATGAACATGAGACTCAAGTTAGAAATCAGTTGGTAGAGCAAGAAAGATTAGAAAATCTAGCTTACAAATTTGAGTCAAAGGTACGTACTCCAGGTGAAAAGTTTTTAAATTTTTACTTTTCGAATGTTGCAATATTTGCGGAAAATTCTTTCTCACGGAAGGACAACAAAGAATATATATATATATATATATATTCCGCCGCACTCACATAATGCCATAAATATCCAAATAAAATAATAATAATAATTCATACTTCTTTAATTTCAACAAGCATATTTACAATTCTCAACTCGAGAGGATTACCAGAAGTAAGCCTTCATGGATGACATCATTAAATATAGCTCTCGGAGATATGAAGCAAGTAGGTTAGACTATTATTATATTGATGTGTAATCATAAATCTGGACTCGATGTATAACTATCAGTGTCAACAACTTTGTAAACGAATTGTAATATCTCATACCCACGACTTCAGCTTGGTTCAGCCAGTCCATTTCACCTTCGATTTTTAATTCAATCTCTTCTTCTCACCATCACTCTAGGTGTTAGGTATGACGATAACAAATGCAATGCCGGAAACGTTTATTCTATTCATTGCCTCCACTCGAAGATATTTCCATCTTGATGATGTAATATACAGATCCAGGATTCGTCTGATAAAATGATTTGACACCACTCCCTTATCCATGATGGTCACTCAGGAGTGTAGAAACTGTAGGCGCGGTTGTCTCTGCTGAAACGTCAAAGGAAGTCACAATAATGGTTGCTGTGCTGATATTCCGTTTTGTAACACACATCATCGCATCTAATTATTCTACAAACGAGAGAGCTAAGTTCGTAACTTAAGAGTAAGTGATGTGCTGTACGAACCCATAAGGACGCACGAAAGACGTCGGTTTTTTCGAGCGTTAGTGATCGGAGCCACTGAAATCCAGCACGATATTCTGTTTGGCTCTCCTTGACACTTCTATCCCATAC
>BMAW01083860.1:0-86419 GCA_019974015.1 Nephila pilipes | reverse complement strand
GGAGCTCAAATTTTAGAAACTTTAAAAATGCTATTAACATGGGCTAAAGTGCGGTTGTTTTGAGAAAATGGCGTCAATAATATTAAGCTCAAAACATTGTAATGCATTATTATCATAATAATTATATTTGGTATGTTCAAAGTATATTTACATTGTTGAGATATATATTTAATTGAATATCTTATCGTCTGCTTTTATTTTAATATCCGAACAGAATATCATCGTCTACTTTAATTACTTATCATTTGCTTATATTTTAATACTAAATTTCATAATTGATTTTTATGTCTGAATCGTGTATTTTTATTCTTTTCATGTTGTTACGATGGGCATCGGTTTTGTATTTTAGAATATTTTCTGTGCAAATAAAATACATTAGAAATTTGAAAAAGGTAATCCATAGAGCTTCGGAATTAAGCCTACTTTACGCTAATTAATATTCATATTGGTGAATTGGTAATATAAATTAAAATGATGATGGCTACCCAACATCAAGACACGAAATTTCCACTATCAAATAATCTCGCTATCAAAGGTGAAAGCCTTTCACAACCCGAATAAATATTTATGAAAACATTAGCACATGTTAAAATGAAACTGATAAAGTTAATAAAAAAATTTTTAAAATAATTTAATGGAATTAATTTTATTATAAGGCTCTGGGTTTTAAAACTTAAATGCTATGTGAGATGTATCCTTTAAATAACGAGACTGATGCTGTAATACATTTTATGTTGTTGTCATGCATATTTATTTATTATCAACTTCAGTGTACACCCCTCTTTTATCCACAACGCTCCAAGTGAATCTTCCATTGTTAGAAACAGTACTGGAAATCTTCTGTCAGCTCCTTCTGGACGCGCGCCGTTTACTCTTTCTGCCTTCAACGGACTTAATGCAGATTTCGCCTAAGGAGACTGATAGAAGTCGCATGGCGCAAGCTCAAACGAATAAGGTGGATGGTCTAATACTGGGATGATGTACTTCACTAGAAACCTCTTGACGGACAATGTGGAATGAGCCGGCGCATTGTCTTAGTGGAAAATTTACCGCACAATTCTTCGCCAATTTTTACAATTTCAACAATCACACGAATACTTAATCAACAGTCAGATCGAGCCAGATTACCGAGTTTTTCCGATATTGTCATTCGTTTTTGACGTGGAAAGGCGATCCGGGTGTGAATCAGTTTCAACATCTCCGCAATAGTGAAAACGCTTAAACCACTCAAAAACGCTTAAATCACTCGAAAACTCATGCACGTGGTAAACATTCATTGCCATATATTTCTTTCGATAAATTATAAATTTTATTTGCAGTTTTTCCAACTTTTACTTGAAATTTCACAACAATTCGTTGTTCACTTACCATTTTTCCAAAAAAATGGCTCTAATGTGAAGGCTACGGCTATACAAATTTGTTCACAAAAGCGAGAAGCATTGCATTCGAAAGAGAAAGCTTAAAGCTAAACAGCTGTTGGTCGCTGGCGTTTGGTTTATGCGTACTTCCTTTGCAACGCCAATCTCGTTATTTAATAACCACACCTCGTATATACTTAACGTGGCTATTTATCCCCCCCCCCCACAAAATGGAACACATTTTGAGAAATAATCTTTAATATATGAACATATATGTTTCCCTCAACACAGGGCATGTACTAATTTTCATACAATAGCATGTCTTTTCAAGAAAACGCATATTTCTTTATAATTTTTATGCATTATATTGGAAAGAATAGGATTTAACACACAATGTGAACATATGTGGGGTATTTTATATTTCTGAGAAACAAATTTTTTAAGTATATTTGGTGTTAATTTTTCAAATGAGATCAAAATTCTTGATTGGATTTCTTGAAGTTTACTTTTGTATTAATATTACTTTAATAATTGTATCTAGCAACTGTAATTTTTCGTTCGTTCATAACTCATTCATAAGAATAAAGATCTTTTTTTGGATGCTTTAGTACCGGAAAGATATATCACATATTCAAAAATTACATATAAGTTCGTAATATTCAAAATATTGGCGTGAAAGTGTTTGAGCAAATCCAAACAATGGCTTTTGTTTGGTTAATGAGTGAATATTCTTTCCCAACCAAAGTGAGGATTAAAGGTGAATATTCCTCTTCTGTATCTTGGTTGCAATTTATGAATCCCTTTCAATCAATACATTTATTACACTTTGAATTTCTTCCCTTGTAATCAGATTTTTCATAAAAGCATTTCCTGCATTTTTTTGATATTGTTACGAATCTACAATGACGCTTACCTACAATGTAATTCTGATGGTTTGAAAAAAAAAAAGACATTTATAGAGGTTATGTTTAATACCGATTAAATGATTAGGCAATGACCCCCAAACTTGGCGACCCTTTTGGTGACAAACTTGGAGAAAAATGTGATGACTTTGGTGGTAAAATAAGGGTTCTCGGAAATGGTCGAATTTTCCCGATATCACTATTACGAGATAAGTTATAGGTTCACTGTAACTTTCTCTATGATGTCACACCTGAACCGAAACAGTTATAAATACCCGGTGACACTGAAATGAGTGAGTCACCCTTTGATGTGCAAAATATCATTTTGGAATTTTGTCTACAGTGCAAATTAGAAAGCTGGTGAGCTGAACGCCATTGAAAGTGCTATCACGGTTATTACTAAAGATTTTCTATCTATTTGTGTTGCTAATATACAAGTTCTGCTTTTGTACCTGTTGTGTTGCTAATCTATACAAGTTATGTTACCTGTATTTAGCCTTTTTCTGAATATATATGATTAAAAAAGTGTTATTCTCTATTATCCTTCTTGTTGGACTGTTTTTATTTTACATCCAAGGACGACTTTCGTAACAATATCTTATATGATTTGTATAATAATGTCTATAAACATGGCCAGTGCTGAGTGTAGAGGCTACAAGTTAGGCTACCTAAAGTAGAATGTTCCTTTTCGAAATGGTCACATTAAGGTATACAATTGACATCATATAAAAATAATATCATGATGAAGTTCAATTCTTCCCTATAAATGATTAAAAAATTTTATGCTAGCTTATAAACATTTATTTTCTATCATTTTAGTTATTTTCCCCCAGAGTTTAAATCCCCTTCACCTTTTATAGAACATCTTGTTTAGTGCATTAAAGTTTGATTTTAGGAACTTTCCCTTTAATCGATCCCTTAAATTCAAGTTATAGAGGTTGATTTTTGCTTCCATAAATTGACAAGAACTTTTTATACGAGTTTGAATTTTAGATCTTAATTTCTTAGCCTTTAAAAATAAGTCCCTTTCAGTGAGGTCTTGCCCTTCAGTCTTTGAATAGATTTGAAACTTTTTTTTTCATATCATTTTTGGAATCTTCGTTTATGGATGTATACTAATTGATATCATCTGTTTTGCATTATGTAAATGAATTACTTGTTTATTCTCAGATATCCTACACCGTATTTATGCTTTGAAACTCGGAATTTTTTTGAAATTATTTTCTTTTGAAAATGTGTTATTTATAGGTACTTCAATAGGAAATGTAAGGTTTTATATCGTGTGAAGAACTGTAGTGGAGCAAAGGAGATAACTAATATTAAAAACAATTTGATCCGTGCAATGCGTTACGTAGAAATAGATTTCGCCATCAAAGGGACTCTTTTCTTTGTAATGCATGAAATAGACTTCGTTTATTGCATCACGCGATCTTTTACAAAAACCCTTTGTTGGATTATAATAGCAAATCACTATTTAGGTCATTTGACAACAAAACAATCCAAGAAAAAAAGCCAAATTAAAAAGAAATTGTTCAAAAATGTTGGGACAACTGTCTTAAGATTCCGAATAATTTTATTTATTTTTAGTCATTTCTTGATTCCTGATTACATATGATTTAAGATAAATAAAATATTTGATCCGTAGGTAAATAAAATGCTTAAATTTTATACATGCTTCATCTGAATTCTATTAGAAAAATTAGGAGAAATTTATTATGATATATACTAGTATTTTTGAAAATTAAGCTATTTTCTGAAAACCTGCTCAAAATGTACGTTAAAAATTTGATTACATGCAAAAATGTAATCAAATTTCGAAAAATGATCATTTTGTAGTTAAGTACAACAAATGTCCCCTTAGGTGGTTAAAAATGGAAGGAATGCAAAACAATTTGGATGGAAAGGAAACTATTCAACATTTTTTATCCGTGAACATGCTATGAAAAGACTTTTTCATAGTATGGTTTGCAAAGATGGGCTGTTCGTACTTTTTTATTAATTACCTTGGGGTCAATTTATAATTCGGCTTCATTGAAAATAAAGCTTCGATGCAATCAAAGGAAATATCACTATACAAATTAGTTTGACGAAAGAAGTGTATTGAAGTGATCGTAAAAAAAAACAGGTTTATTAATAAGGATAAAGTTAGTAGAACGATAGCAGAAGTGAGAAGGATTTGAATTGTGAGCGGAATATAATTGTGCATATGCAAAACATCATTTGATACTGCAAGAATGATGTTCTCCCTTTGTTTGGTTAAAGTTGAATAAACTTTGGTTTAATACTTCGTCTCGAACCTGAGTATGTGGGTAAGCTTGATACTTCACTTTTTAGTAAAGTATGTTGATAAATGTATTGAGAGACCATGAACGGGTAGAAAGCATTTGACTTATATAAATGAGTGCTTTGAAGAATAGCTTGACTATTTTGTTTTACTGGATATATTTGTGCTTAGATTTACAGTTTTAATTTAAGATGACGGAAGAGAGTAGAAATAAGAAGACATCAGAAGCTAAGAAATTGTTTGAATATCGAAACCAAAATGGTAGCTTCAAACATTTTTCAAAAACATGTTTGAGTCCATAATAAATTAATTATTTCATTTTTGTTAAAACTAAGGTGAAATATACCAAAATAAATGAAATTATACTGTATTTTCTACATAAGCTTTGTTTCAATGCATCCACACAGCCTTAAGATAAATTTCATTTTAAAAGCAAAATTTTCTGTGTTCTCCTTACAGGAATGTTATACTCATGTTATGTTGATGATCTTTAATGGAATGTTTTAAATATTCGAAATGTACACGAAATAAGCCTTTTTTTTATTCCAGCTGTATTAACAGTTACAATGTTTTAGATTGTTCACTCCTTTTAATGTATAAAGAAAACTATATTTTGAAAAAAGAACTATATTTTGAAAAAAAAAACTATATTTTCGAGTAAATTCTAATTTCTCTTTTATATCAAGAAAAGAGAAGAAAAACAAACTAAGAGGGGAAAAAATAATCTTTTAAAGTTTTAACAATCGAATTTTTACTTCAGGTAACTCGACTTAAGTGAAAATAATAAAAAGCATATGCTTTATTACTAGACTATCAGATTTTGATGATACTACATCTCTTCAATGATGTGCATCTCAGTTTTCCACCAAGATCGCATAAAGTGCTAGGAGCGAGAAAAACCTCGGAACAATTACATCTTAGACACTCTATAATTTTTGTGATAAATATGGAATGAAGTATGACGTCTTATTTGGATGACGGGGAGTAAGTCTTATTGGTAACATTTAGGTGACCAAATATTTTTTAACTAAAGGAATACAAATGGAATTTCATTGGATATGGTGAGTAGAGTTGTGAAAATAACTGAGCCTGCTCCATTTGGCTACATATTTTCAAAATAACATACAGAGTAATTCTAATATTTTAATTCATATGAATTTTACTTTCTAAAATCATTTTTATCACATAATTTTTTTTTGTTGATATTTCTCCTTTTCAGATTATTAACCATAGAATCATCATTTAAAATCTTCTGCTTTATAAATTTTCATTAGAGCGTTTTCTACGTTTCCTTGAACCACTCTCATTGCATTCTAAAAAAATATTTTATATTTGCGCAGGTAACATTTAGTTAATAAAATATTAAAGTTAAATACAAGTAAGTTTGAAGGAGAACTACTGATTTGAAATATATATATATATATAAAACCATCTACGTTTTATTCAAAAAAATAATTTTTAATAGTTTTTAGAACATACTTTTCCTTAGAATTACTTTAATTCTACTTAAATTAGAGTATTTAGCAAGTAAATAAGGCTTTTATTTTCAAAGAAACTCAATCAAACTATGCATAATCACTTTTGTTATGCTGTAAGAGGAATTCCTGCAATTGTGCAATCCTCATTCGGTAAACAGCAATGAACTGTTCACCGAATGAATGAACGTTAAAGCATATGCATAGTCACGCACGCACCTATCATCATAGGCAACTTAAAGCACGCGAAAATTTAAAAGGTTGCATAAAATAACCCGTGACATCTCGCGATCTCTGTGCTTTGACCACCGAGAATATGAACCGGTATTGATTGCTCCCATATAAACGAATCGGTCAAGCGTTTGAAAAATCCTATGCTGAGAGATAAACTCATCCCCTTTAATGGAATCTTCTCCAAAAGAACACACACATATCCATTTGCCGAGATCAACAAAAGGAATATTCTGGTTATTTTTTTCTCCCACAAAAAGAGATTTATGCTATTGTAAAGAGATAAGCGCGATTTAATATCTGCTTTAAATTATCAATATAACACGTATCAATGTAATTTCATCTATAGTTCAGAAACCAGCTTGAAGGCTGGACAACTCCATTATGTAAATACCTTATCATCTGTTGCTATAGCATGTTCTTTCATTATAAAAGAATCTTATGAAAATATGCTTCATGAAATCGACTATTCACATCATAATTCGAACATATCTGCAGATATTAAAGTAATCACCGTCCTCATTGGTTTGCAACAAGGTTATACAAAGCGCTGCTGTTTCCTGTGGAGTAGAACAGCGGAGCAAAACATCAACGTTATATCAAACAGAAGTGACCAGAGAGCAAAGATTAAGTATACAAAACGTTCCTAATCCATGAAAATAAAGTTATTCTTCAACCTTTACCTATAAAGTAGAGATTGGTGCAGAATTTCGTTAAAGCGGCGAATAGTCTGGATTTCAATACCAACGAGAATACTCATAGAATCCATAGCTTAGCTATGAAAAATTGAGAAGGGCATTTCCGTTGTTCCACAAATTAGGAATCTTACGAAGGACAAAAATTTTGAGGGTACATAAAATGATTTAGAAAAAAAGCCCCTTGGGTTGATTTTAAAAATATTACTACACATTTCTTAGGAAATAAGTCCTAACTATGGAAAATTAAATAAAGGTATATAAAAATTTACACAAATTTAGAATATTGAATATTATTGAAAATTAATTTTTTGGCGTCTCATTAAAATTTTTTTTCTCCTGTAAGTCAAAAATTGTAAACGACGAGCATGGAGAGAGCTTCCACCAGGATATTTCTGCAATGGGAGACCGATATCAAGACAGGTGGACCATTGATATGCTCGGAAATGAACAGTTGGAAATTTAGTAAAGAAAGCATTGATTTAGTGCATAAGATATCCATAACTAAGATATTTACAACTACATATAATATGAAATTTGGGAAATTTGTTACGAATATCATTTTTCATAAAATTTATCTTTAATTTTTCCAAAGCTTCATAAATTATATAATTTTTCAGTGTTTTGTATTAGCTTAAAGCTTTAACTATTTATTAATACTAAAATGTCAAATACCAAAATTTATATGGTAAATGTATCGAATAAATGTGATGAAAATAAGATTTTTAAAATTCTGATATTTTTGAAAATCTGTACAATATTTATAATATTATATACTTTTTCAACTCCCCCTAAAATATAAAAATCACCTCTTTTTTTTTAATGAAGAAGAGAAACCGTGTTTACAGCATTATCATTTTCTAAATGTGTAAATTTATGCATTTCGTAAGAATGAAATCTGGAAACAAAAAGCTTTTATTTTATTCTATCTTTATGTTGTAACAAATAGTTATATTGATCTAAAAACAATTAAATTAATCTATTGTAATCTTTAAAGGAGTCATTTTTTGTGAGACTTGCATGAAAATTGAATAAAAAATTACCGGCTAAGTTTTGATTTGACTTTGATAATTTAAAAAAAAAATGACAAGACGATGTAACTTGTAAATAATTCGAGATCAAAATCAACGTTTTTAAAAACAATGTTTGTATATGGTGGCAAAGTTTATTAAAAAAATTATTGAAATATTAGTTAAAAACTTGTCGCAAATGTCTAAATATTGCATTGTTTGGCGAGTAAGAACGATTCCCAAAGTTTCAGAGCTCTAGCTTGATGGGAAGTGGGTTAAATTAACGATAGAAAATTTGATGACGCACTGACACACACCAAGTGAAATACATAAAAACGTTGTAAAAAATGACAAGGCGATGTATTTAAGTATCATTTGATTGATGACAGATTTTTGTTAACATTTTGTATGATCGTGTTACAATACATTTTATGATACAATCGTAAGCGATTTTATTTTCGCGTTAATTAATGCTTCACACGAAGATATTTTTTTAGAATTTTAATTTCATGTCTTTTTTTAATAAACAACTTCCCATCTGCTTTCCGTTTTGCGTTTGAGATTATTGAATTTGCTAGGCGCAACTTCTTTTTTAAAACATAATTTAATACTTTTTGATCAGTTTTTTTAAAAAAAAATCATTAAAAATTTCTCTTCTTTTGTTTTTAAAAAACGCCTTTTGTTTAACTTCTAATTTTAGTATTTATTTAAATAAAGTACTTTTTCAGAACACGAGCATGACATTCAAGTAGAACTAAGTATATTTTTATATCAATTTTTTGGTAAAATCCTATTTCAGCCCACACCTTGGCGACGTGATACAAAATGGCGTCAAATCACTCTAAAATAGGATTACAATAGGACCTAATTGGATTGCATTATCACATTGCCGAAATTCGGTGCATCTATCGCTCTTTTTGGTGCCATTTTGTTTTCCTTCGCCAAAACGTAGACTAAAATAAGATGCAATCTGATTACCCATATTCTGAGTTAATATTTCATGAATTAGTTATTAATATAAATTGATAACAATTTCGATAAAATAATAATAATTAGTATAATTTTTTATTTGACTCTTAATGCTCATAAGTATTCATACCACAACTGAAAATATATAAATTATAATCACATAACTAAATTTATATAAATATTTTGTTCACTTTATTTCTTCTGTGAATTTATAAATTGTCTTTGTTATAACCATATGTGGAGTAAATTTTAATAATCTTATTGATAAATCATATCGAAACAATTAAATGAACAACTGTTTTATCGCAATACCTCTTACTCTTATTTTTTTGTGTAAATAAATGCGAGTTTAGGGCGAAGCAGTTACTTCTGTAAACACAGATTCACTTATCGATTCGAAATACGAACTGGTTGTTTACTTGGGAAGGGAACGTGAAATGTATAAATGATATTTGTACATTCGCTGCGTAAATGGAAACCAAAGTAATCATAAATATGTAAGTTAAAGAGAAAAAAAAATTCAAAAAGGTTTTCAAAGTAGATACATACTACGGTAATAAATATTATTTAATGTTAGGAAAATGGATCTCCGAAAAAAACTATTGTTTAATATTTATCAATAGCTTTTGTTAAATTTAATTCAGGATCGTACTCTATCAGGTGAATATTTATTTAAATTCTTTTTTATTAATATACGCCTTCAGTTTGATTCCAAAAAATATATTTAAAGCACGAGATTTTCGTAAAAACTGAAATAAACTTCTTAAAAATAAATTTAGTTTCATTTCTTAATTCAATCGAGTTATTTCTCAGAAACTACAGTTAAGAGGTTGCTAATAATAAACGACTTTCCATTACAAAAAAAAAAAGTCCTAGAAGTGTTGTAAACACATTCAGGGTCAAAGTTGCTTTAGCCCTGAAGTGCTCAATTCCTTTTTGAAAATTAATTATTAATAACACTTCACAGGAGAGGTGAGATACAAGTTGTAATGATTCATTTGAATAATTACTACTTTAGTTTCTTTTTTTATATTTTTAATCAAGTGTTAATGTGAATATGTTGACAAGCATAACTAATTGGTAATTTACGCCAGGGAGACTTGGAACCCTGAATAGCTACAAGTTGTAAATTATATTGACTGGAAAATACGTTGGAATGTTTTGGGAAAGCTTTTATTGCTTCGGTTTTTAACTAACTGAGGATATATAATCAAATATAAAGTCAATGTATTCTCGGAAATTCCAATTCACACACACGTTGGAATAATAAATGTACAAATAATGATTATTCATATGTGCAAAGATTAATTACTGGAAAATTGCAATCATAAAAACTAAAATATTTCATGACACATTGAAAATAAAGCTATAAATTACATATAACCTAAAAAGGTAATTAGAAAAATTTTAGTTTTTAGTATTTTTTAATATTTTTGTAATATTTCTTATATTTTTAAATGCCAAATTTATACATCTAAAGTTATGTTAAATGTGATCTACTTATTACGTTATATACATTTATGAAAAGCAAAATTAATTGAAATTTAAAATAGGTCTGTCAGGTTTGACGAGAAATTCGATGAATATGTTTATTATTATATACTCTGCAAAATATAAAATAGCATGTATTTCTATTTGCACCATTAAATATTTTAACTCTCATTTGAGACTCGTTTTCGTAATATTATTTGAAAAATTTCGACCTTTAACAGTTTTGTTTTTGGAAATATTTCTCAGAGATTGCTTATGATCCTTATATATCAATTTATTATAGTAAATCATTATAATTAGAAACATTTCAATACATGTCAAAATGTTTTTTTGTCACTTTAACTCAAAATAGATTAATTATGTTATATTTAACACAGCTACAGATGGGGGAAGAGATAAGTGAAACAGGTTTCATGTGAGAGGGAATAAAATGATTGCTTCAATCAGAAATGAGAGATGAATTAAAACATGATCTGTATATAATGTTAGGGATATTGTGAGGCTTGTTAGCTTTTTTATTTTTTTCCCGGTCTATCGATTCTATATCTTCCACAAAGCCCACGTTCATTTCCCGAATATGCTCAGAAGAAGGAATACAATTGAGATTTATGCCATTATCAGGAGATAAAATTATGCATCATCTCAAAATAACTAACATGAATTAAACTTAAGATTCCCCGATAGATTGATTGATTATTAGTTTTTACTTGGAAACAATGCAAGCTCTATTGGCAACACATCTCATAATTCTGAATCACATTCAAGTGACGAAGCCGATACTTGAGCTGGCTCTCCACTCACTAAATGTTTACACCGCACTTATGTGAGAGCTTTCTCTTTTCAGAAATTTAAAGCCCATCAGTCCCACCACAAGACTAGTCACTTTAGCGGTGTCAAGACTTGAATCCATACACAATGGAAACAACGTCGATTATAGCGACCATAGTCACTCAAATACAATGGTCGCTAGGATGCGCCGAATATGGTTTTGTAGAAATACGAGGTGTGGCTATTATATAACGTTACTGACGCTGTAAAGCATTTTATTTCGATGTCATATATATTTACTTATTATCACCTTCAACATGTACTCCTCCTCTATCCCTACAACGCTCCATGCGAATCTTCCATTATCCGAAGCTTTCTTCAGTCAGCATGGTGTTATGACCTTTTGAGGAAATAGAACACATCGAAATTGTTTTTTTTTTCCTCAAACGACATTTTTTAAAATTTTTAATTTGTTGTCATTGCAATATGTACATTAGAACATTGGTTATCAGTTCCTGTGAAGTCCGTAAACACTAATTCTAATACTTTTTTTTTTCGCATGGAACCTATACAACGCAAAATTTAGAGTAGGAGTAGCCAAGCTTTGTGAAACGAAGAGCGCAATTTAAAAAAAAAGAACGCTGCTCGGAAAAACTGTGTTGTATCTCTCTTACCCGACTCGTATGTCATCTTAAATATTACTCTAATCATAATTCTACAGTTCACGTTATTTCCAAACACAGATAACGTAATTAAAATAGACACACACAAACAGTTCAAGAATGTAATCAATTATTGTTTAAAATTTTATTTATTGTTTCTCTAAAAAGAGGAATGCTCCCTCTTAGTTCACTGTCCCTCCAAGAGGAGATACTTACAACTACAATAAAATATCAAACATTACTCCAACCGGGATACCATGCGAGTTAATATACAATGGAGAAAACTTCGACCAGACAGCGTCGGGTCCTAGTCTCTGATCACTCAGACTTGCAAGCCTCTCTCGCCCACTATTCAAAGTCTTCTTCTTTTCTCCCCCCCCCTATCTTTCAACCGCCGCAGTCATTCTATTACAGTAATCTTTCTATGCATCTGTAATCTTTCTCTGATCTCTCTTATACGACTTGATTACATCTATTTACTACATTTCTAAAGTTTATTTAATTCGCGTAACAACGTTTCATTTGGTTGGAAAGGAGCTGGAAACTTATATATAAAGACAAAGATACTCCATTTCCCGAATAACTCATGTTACAAAATAACACAATTATCGAAGTAGAAAAAAAAAAAATCCCACCGGAATCATGTCGTGGGGTCGGACACCCCTGCCTCAAAATATTACTTTTATAAAAGAATAAAATACATATACTGATTGATGCAAAAACCTTTCTATAAGAAATCACCGAAATTCGATACTTACAAAGTAAATTAAAAAAATGCATTAAAAATTTAGATTTTCTGATTCTAATAGCTAATTTTCAAAAGAAACAAATTTATTTCCACTTATAAAAATGGTTGTAAAATGTTATTTCTTACTTTAGAAAAACTTGAAATATTTGAAATTTTGCCCATTTTTATTGTTGAAAGAAGGGCCTTAACCTTCTGAGAATTAAAACTTAGAACAATTCTGATTTTAATCAAAAGTTCTTCATTATACATTTTTCTTGCTTAAAAATAAATTTAAAAAAAGGAATCACATTTTCTTATAGACTAACGCCTAAATTCAGTTTTACTAAATATACGTCTTCCTTCATCATACCAAAAAAGAGAGGTCATCAGTGAAAAAGATCAAAGGAAAAACACCCTCTTCCCACCAAAAAAAGAAACATTTTAAAAAGTAAAAATAGACATGACAATTTCTACTCCCACCCAGAAATTTTTGTGGAACCACCTATAACAGTCAACTGTTATTTTTTCTCTTGCATACTGATAAATACAGAAATATGTCGAAAATTTTGTGGAAGGGAAAAAAAACCATTTTCTGACTCAGTTGAGATCTTGGTTTTGTGACCGCAAATAGAAACTTCAAAGAAACCGCCATAAAGTCAGAAAATATGTGTTCAAAATAGGTCCTCCATTAGTAGGATTTTTGTATTTTATCTCTGCCTGTTATTACCTGCAGACTAGCCGGAATTCTATAAAAATAATTCAAAAAAAAAGCGATTCAACTGCGGTGTTAATAGCATATTTAAATAGAAAGTATCAAGCCTCTTTTATTTTTATAGAATTTCCAAGAAATATGACAGCTATTTTTTTTTTTTTTTTTTTTTGAGGTTGTGATATTCAATTATTCGCTATTTTCTATCCCCTAACCTCAAAAAGTTTTCGTTAATTTATTTGAATTGCATGAAATAAAAACTTTTTCCCAATCCAAACGAAACATGATTAGGTAAATTAGATGGAGATAAGAAATGCAGTGAACTTAATTAGAGATAATGGTATGTAAGTGAAATAGAATTGAAAGGAAAGAGAAAGGGAGACAGAGGATAACGACAGGTTGATAGATATTTGCAAATTGGATTGAAACATCTCAATGAATCTTTTGGTTTGTGATTATAATGTGATTGTGTTTATTAACGTCATATTGAGAAGCAACACGAGGGCTATTGGCGACGGCCCCTCGTAATTTTGAACCTCGGTCAAGTGACGGGAATGATACCTGAGCAGGCACCTTCCTCTCCTAACTTCCATACCACGTCCTTGGGATGACTTTGAGCCCCGACAGATTTAACGTGCATAAGATACACGATGCTCTTTAGTTGAATCAGGGCTCGAACACACAACTGAACGAAAACTGCCATCCACGACAGTGACCACTAGGCTATCGCTGCCACTACTTTTGGATTGAAGCGAATTCGAGTTAAAGTACTAAGATACGAATCGGCTGTTATGGAGAAGTATTTGAATCAGAACGAGGGATTTGGTAAGCTAAGGCTTTATTATTAGATTATAATGTAGGATTGGCCAAGTTAAGAGGGATTCAAGAGAAAGTGACCTTATATATTCTTTGACAGTTAATAAAGTGTTTTGTCCTGCTCTTACATGTATCTTCATTTGGAGTTTTTGTAATTATTTACTATTTAATTAGACTGAAAGATTAGGGTAAAATTAAATAATGAAGGAAGCACGATATAAGATAACCGAAGCTCTAAAAAGCTTCAAATTTTGCATTTTTTTTATACAACAGGTAGAGGGTGCTTCGTGGATTTTGTAGCTTTATTATTTATTACAAAGTGATTAACAGAACATTTGAAAACAGAATTTTAAAATTGTAAGTAATTGCGTGCGCCCCCATAGAGAAAAATTTAAATTTCATTTTTCTTATTGTGATTTTTAGGATTCTTATCTACATTCAAAATCTACATTATATAGAGAACTAATATTAAAATTAAATTAATTCCTATTCAATGAATGCAATTTTTTTTTGATAAATAGAATTTTAAAATTCTAAGCAAATGTGTGCCACGCCCAAGCGAAAAATATATTCTTTTGCATTCTTATCATTGTGTATTTTAGGATTCTTATATATATATTTCCCTCAAAATCTACAATATCAATAGCACTAATATTTTCCACATTATAAAATGAGAACATTTTCTATTCAATGAACAAAATATTTTCTAATACTCTCTCCTAAATTTTAGACGTATCCCAGTATCTGTATACAAATTAAGAGAAATTTGATTAATAAAATAAAATTTTTTAAAAATTTAATTTAATTCAAATCTTGTAATTATAACTATATTTTATGTATGGAATATTATATTTGTAAATACTTGCAAATTTTTAAACTCATAAATGCAACGGAATTTATGCATAATGTATATTTAGAAAGGTAAATACAGGTATTAATTTTTTATTCCGTATACATAATTAAGTATGTGTTTACAGATTTCTTTGAATATATATATATATATATATATATATACGATATATATATATATTGTTATATATATATACAATACGATTTCCATTGCTTTTAATTCTAAAATGTGAGGATTATTTAAAATTGGCATAAAATAAACTCCTTTTTCCTTATTGAAGGCATCTTATTTATCTTGATGAATTAGGTAAATAATTGAGTGAGCCACTCCATTAAAAATACAGATGGTAGACCTTTCAATAATTCAGATTTCCTTTAAAAAATTGGATTCTCCATTTTGAAATCGTTTAAGAAGTTAATTGTCAAGTCACGATTCCGGTTTTGAATGATAATAAATTATAAATGAGCATCAGTATTTTTAAGCAGTTTTGGATATAAAATTTTGCCACGCGCGACGTTGATGAAGTTTCTTGTAGACAGACCATCAGCAACTTAAAAATTTATTAAAAAACTTAAGAGTTTCTCTGTAAAAGCCATTAAAAGTCTTACGGAATTCCCTTTGAAAGCAATTTAGGTCTTTATTTATAATCAAACGTGCAGACTTAGGGAAAAAGTAATGAAATTAAAGCAAAATTATCGCTTAATTTTTGAAAGGAAAAATGCTAATTCATATTTCTAAAACAACTTATTTGCACAACTGGGAAGTATTAATTTATTTCTAGAAATTCCCTTTCATTCCTTTATTCATGGAAAATCGATGCAGTTAAGACATTGGTTATATTTAAATGAAAAGCAAAATAACTATTACTTACGAAGCTCCTGGAAGTGTTCGTCTAACACTTTCTAATCGCTGCTAATAAATTTAAAATTACTTAAGGTGACAGAACACATTCAAAACACAAGTTTTGTTCAATATATTGATTATTTTATTTTTGGTTTCACATTAAGTTTAAATAAGTTATCTTTAAAAGTTTGTAAGAACTTTGTCCTTATTTAGAAGCTTCAATATTACTTGATTATGAATTTTTCTGAATTTTTCTAACCGAAAGGCCTCTAAAAACGACGTTTTTCATTATTGCAAATCCCCAATAACTCAAAATGTTATGCATCAACGAACCTGAAATTTTATATATATATATATATATATATAGGATTTTCCAGCTAATTACTAAGCAATTAATTTTATTTTCCAATTTTTCTGTAAAACCAGTTCTTCCGATACTCAATAGATGGCACCACGAATCAGAGTCATGTGATAAGCTCATGCAGCGCCACCTATTCCAGAACAAAAACTGAGTGACACTCGTTCTCGCTCTCTTTTCCCCCCACTTTCCGCTTCTCTTCTCCTTCGCATTACCCACGTCGGAAGTAAACTTCAAACGCCCGAGCGCGTTCCAGCACCCATCGCCGATATGGGATAAGATTAATTAGATTGTCATCTATCCGTCTCGGAAGAACTGTTTACTCCTAATAGAGATAATCTGTATATAGTTCAATGTGTAAATATCTTCATCTCTCCAAATATTAAATGAAGTAAAACAAGTTGAGTCTCATCAATGAATTCCTACGAAATCATAATAGAGTCCGGTAATGGAATTACCCCCTAGACAACCAGCCCTTTGCCTAACAGCAAACCATTGTAGATTCGGGATGAACAATCACATCACCCCACTTTCTATGTTTTTCAAATACTTATACGTAAGCAAATCATGAATTTCTTTTTGAATGGAAGTTTTTTATATTGCAATAAAGAGAAAATTACATTGTCAAAGAAAATTTCAATGCTCACAACTCGAACCAACATAGTTTCCTACGTAAGGCAACATTATCGAATTAATAGTCTATACCTTAGATACAATTATATTCTGTATTACTCAATTTATAAAATGTCATTATATTAATTTATTTGAATTAGCATGTTTTGTGGAAAGTTTTGATGTTTACTAATATTTGTATAAAATGCCCTTTTGATAATAAGAAAATACGCTAACAAAACATTTCTTGGATGTTTTTCTAACAATTAATTCCCATAAGGTGATAAAATACGCATTGGTAGGCAAAACTTACGTTAATTCAAAAACTTTTCTTCGAAGGTGGACTGTTACCTTAACTTAATACTATTGCGTAAATTAAAATTACAAGCTATAGTAATAAAATAAGGGATGGAGACTAAATTTACTCAGAAAATAGAGTGACATTAGCAATTTGCCATTGTAATTCCCCAAATCGCAACTTAGGATCTGATTCACCGAAGCTCAGTAATCATTCAATAAATAGTCGGAGAGGAAAATCTTTAAACTATATTTATATTGTTTAAGAATGATCAAAAATAAAAGTTTTATTTCGAATGTGGAGCGATTGCGAACTCGCTTCCAAAACCAAAGCTTATAATTCAAAATTTTACTTATCTCAATTTCAGTAACACTGAATCCAGGAACAATACTTATTTTCTGGGTCCGAGTTATTCGACGACAGCTATTCGACGACAATCGTTTAACTTTCTGGACCCAACACTATGTGTATTATAATCTTGCTGACCTTCTATTTTCTCTCAAATAATTAGCACATAAAATCTTTCAATCTGATCTTTAACTAACTATATATATAAATGTGTGTACGCACACACACGCATATATATATGTAATTATTTGTCTTAATTCCCATTAATTTCTCACCATAATAATTTAATTTACTAAATTTGCCCATTCTCTCCTTTAAACGATAATATTCATTCGTATTTCCTGATACAATTCCTTATTCTTTTTAATTAATTCAATCACACGTTCTAAAAAATTCGCTGACAATGCTCTCTTCCCATCGGAACGGACCTGAAGGGATGATCCCTACCAGACTTTAAGTCTATACTTATCTTCCCTGGAAGTCCCTCCATTCAGACAGTGAGGACTCTGACATTTAATTGAATTTTCCCTCATATAAATAGTAAAACACATCGAAAAACGCGCTCTTATGCTTCTCTCCTCTTCTTACTGCTCCTCTCTTACGCTCGTCCTCTCTCTGATGATCATCTGAGATTTGTATGGTAATTTCGCTTCGGCCTTTGGTGGTCGAAGCCCGACTAAAGTCTGCTACAATATGTAAATAAAAGTATTTCGGCCATGTATGGAATGATTCATTAATATAGAACAAACGTTAAAGTAAATACGTAACATATATATCTTTTTGTGGTTGAATTTCTCATTTTTGGTTTGGTACCATCTCTGATACCAAAATTCATTGAAGTGTGATGGTTGGATCTGTAAATATTGGTATAAACACACATTATTCAGTTACAAAGCATGGAACATTATTAATTACATTTTTTCCATTTTTCTAAATTTTGACTTTTCCATCATTTTGCTTTTTTAAATTGTTTGATTCTTAAATAGTTTGTTTTGAATTTTTGGGTATTAGAGTTTTTAAATTTTACATTGATTGATTATTTAAGTAAAAAGTAAATTTTTGTGTGTGCTTTTCTTAAATATTAATGTGAGTTTTATTTATTTCTTTAACTATTTAGCTTTTTTCTCAGTTGATTGTTTTATGTTTAAAAAAATGTACTATTTATATATTTTTTGTATACACACACACGCGCGCGCGCACCCACACCACACACATATATATCGTATCATAAGTCCTCTTTTCTATATTATTTTTTTCGTTTATTGAATTCTAAATATTAAAGGTTCTGGAAAGGAAATCTATAATGCTACCTCTAAAATCGAAACCTGCTTTAGAAATATGAAAATAATATCTTTGATACGATCGTAAAATTCAAATGCTGGTCCACGAATGAGAATTCCTGTTTTGAATTCTAATTTGATAAAATCTAATTTCATGTAATCTTCGCATTCACTTGATTTCCAGTTTCCATCTCTCGTATTCCGAATCCTAATTTGATAAAATCTATTTTCATATAATCTTCGCGTTGATTTCATTTTCGGTTTTCATCTTTGAATTCATTCGATGCAACATTACCGAAATGGATTCCGCATTTTATTTCAATCATAAATCTCATAATCGACCGGATTATTAATGCATGATACCATGTAAAACTCCGCTGTTGTAAAAAACGTTCAGACATTCAGCCGGCAACTGGGAAGAATATCAAGCACAGAAATTACTCTTCTAAAAACGCACGAAAAATCAATGAATTATAACATGTATGAAACCAAATTCAATCAACTATGAAATATAAATCAAAAAATTTCCTTTCAGTATCCATTAACAAGAAAACATCCCACTCAATTTTCTATTGAAATTTCGTCCATCCTATACATATACGAAGAATAAAAAAATTACTCTTTTTTTTTTTTGTAGATTTAATAATCCACAACATTAAAAAGAATCAAAGTATATCGAAATTTATACAGTCTTTCTCAAAAGAATTTTAGTAGTTTCTGAAATAGTTATGGGATGAAATCAATAGGTCTCTGAATATTTCTGGTTGGATTAAATACGTACAATATTGATTTGCTTTGTGTTTATCCGTTTTCAATACTAACCTGGAATCCATAAAGTTGATTCAGAGCCAACACATGGAAGAATTTTCCTTCTTGCATCTTAACAATTGATTTGTAGTGTTGTGTAACTCGAACCCGGTATTGATACAACGTAACCTGATCTTATTTGCATTTGTGAAGCAAATGCAGATTTATTTTGAACGAGGAAAAGTAATGAAAGTCGAGATGATCATAACAAGTACTATAAAAATATTATAGTCAATTCCTACTTAGGTACAAAGAAAATTTTTATTTTAGTTACTCTTTTTATCAAATAATTACAATTAATATAAATATGTATATACATATGACAGTATCATAATATCTAGTAGCAAATTTTTTCTCCCATACAAAACTAAAATTAATTAATTCATCCAATAAATTAAATGTTTGGAATGCAGTTTAGCCCAACCACCCTTGGCGACAGGAATTATTTGGCGGTATTTTGCCAAATGTGGCTACCCGCGGACTTAACGTTCAGCCAAAAAAAAATCGCCGAGTTTGGCAATTTTTGAAATTGTGCCAAGTGGTTGGGCTAAGTTGCATTTTCACCAATTAAATGAATTAATATTTTTTTAAAAAAAATGGTATTAACATCAAGTGTCAACTACTACAAGTTTTAAAAAAAATGTATTTAAACTTGACTGGATGAATAAAAAGTATTTTATTAACGATTGAAAATTTGAACAAGATAGTTATATATAGGGAGAGTGTGAGTTAATAGTAGGAATTTAAAAAGAAAAGTTTTAAAAGAGTCACCAGTATAGTTTCGTGGATACTTGCCTTGCATAAAGGAATTAAATGCTTATTATTACGATAATTTAAGGCCCCGGCAGCCTAGTGGTCATGGTTTCGGATTCGTGGCTGGCGATTTTCGTTCAGTGGGGAGGGGGGGGGGGTTCTTGGCCGCTAAAGCCCAGCGGAGTAGCCGAGGCTGATGCACGTTAAAACTGTCGGGACCCAAAGTCCTCCCGTCGGCGTGGTGTAGAAGTTAGGAGAGGGGGATGCCAGCTCAGGTATTGTCCTGGTCACTTCACCGAGGTTGAAAATTACGAGGTCCGTCGCTAATAGCCCTCGTGTTGCTTCTTGTGCGACGTTTAAACTAAACAAAAATTTAATTATAGAATTATGCATACAAATGAATAAGTTTTACCCTATCTGTAGTTCGCTTTTATTTTTAGTTTTACATCTTGTAAATGATTTATTCATCTATATGTGTATATATATATATATATATATATATATATAGATGAATAAATTTTAACTTATCTTGTGTAATTCGCTTTTATTTTTACTTTTCCATCTTGTAAATGATTTTGTTCTGTTATATCAATTTTATTTCTTCTAAGAAGCCCATTTTCATTTCTCGAAGATGTTTTGTGCTGGTTTTCCGTCACTATTCGGCTCTTGTGCCATATCTCAATCTAATATAATAATCCCGAACTGCAATGAAAAACACACACAAATAGATGAGATTATTTATTATCGCGTGTAAAATATCTAAAGTCGCTATTTCCAGAATCCCAGCCTAACTTACAATCCTAATTTGTGATTTAAATAAGAGATCTATCTTAAATGTCCACTAGTTCTTAATTTCTCAACTTTCTTCGACAATAACTACGTAGATTACTACTGTATAAAAGGGAATTTCTTTAATCTACCAAACCAACAGAAGAGTTTCGATCTCAATAACAATTCTCTGACTGCAAGACCTTATCTTCTATCATCCATCAGTTTCCTTTAATTTCAGTCATATTTAAATCATTTCATTTCACTTCTATATTCATTTAATTTACCTAATCACGTTTCATTTCGGTTGGTAAAAAATTGTAATTTTATGCAACTCAAATTGATATAAGTCCCCGAGGTTAGTGAAGAGAAAATCGTGAATCTCCCAACGCCACAGTTTGTGATAGAATGTAGGAGTAGAAATGAATTATATTTTCTAGATTATCATATAACAACGTTCTTGGACGCTATCGAGAGCAGAAATCCAGCAAGGCGAATTAAAAAACTATCCGAAATAGAAATAGCCTCCTCGGCCAGTACTGTAATTTTATGCATGTTTAACTCTGAGTTTGTCGATTTAGACTAGGGGTGCTAACTAGTTTCGAAGGATAATAGTTTTTGTTACTTAACGTCCCTCATAACTCACTTTATCAATAAATCTAGTTTCGATAATATCTCTTTGCAACTCGTACAAGAAAAAGCCATCAAAAATTTTCTTGCCAGTCCGTAATCCAGGATAAGTAACAAGTATGTCACCCTGAAGCCAGAATTGCCGATATTTCCTTCTAAACATAACGTTAAGTTTTTCGTTACCGCTTATTCCAATCAGTTCTTGTAACATGACATTCGATTCTTCAATGTCACTGTATGATATAATAATCCCTCTCTGTTGTATTTTCCATAGTAAAAACATCTTCAAACCTGATTTTAAAGCCTATGTGAAGGACATTTAAATGCTGAACATAGGATGAAACGTCATAATCCTGACAGTTTGTATGTGACAAATTGGAAATATTCACGCCGGTTAATATTTTGCTGCATTAGATTTAATTCTGATAAGAAAGGCTGCAACGATGAATTTTGTTTTTATTAATTTTACATTGTTCCCTTGTTACATCAAGTCAACCTCATTAAATTTAGTAAATATACCCGTTAAAGCAATGTCTGATTTCTATTTTAGTAATTTTTTTAAATGGAGCATTTTTCATCAAAAAACATTCTAAATTTTTTTTTAAAAAAATCGTGTCAAATATAAACCTTTTGACAGCTCGCATACTTTAGCTTTAAGTAGTAATTGATGAAAGAATTCGTCATTTTCTTCACACAACTGCGCAAATAACCTAATATGGCAAAACATTACTCCGAGTTTTGTTTATTACGCTTAGAAAAACTGAATAGATTGGCGCAATCTATCACTTAGAATTTTAGCAACTAAATGCTGTCGATGGATGAAGCAATGAATTGTAAACACCTCGGGTACATTTTGTTTTAAATGCGTTATAAAACCATGAAAGCGTGCAAACATGGCAGGTGCTCCATCTGCTGCTTCAAGCATTGTATTTAATAAATTAGTCACTCTTTCCATGAAATAATCCCTCAAAATATTGAATATTGATTCATCTTTAGTGTCTCCTGTCAAAGTTTTCGCGAAGAAAAACTCTTCGCGGATTTCTGATCCATGACTTATCGAGCATATGCCAAAAATAATGATTCATTACCGAACAAAGTTGACTTGTCCAAAACTATATGGAGCAATGGGTCGATTGAAGATGATTACATTAGAAGTTTTCATCATCATCGCTGAATTCATAAATACATCTTTGAACAATGTTGTTGCTCAGAAGAATTCTGTTGAGTGTATTACATGTAAGTTTGTGTATTAGAACTAGTTTAAAGCCTTGTAAAATTAGCTGATCTTCTACAGTATGCGGTTTTCCTGATTTTGCTATATGTAGTGAGATATTGCTAGAACCAGTGAGAGAGAGAGAGCGATAAAAATTCAGCAATTTAAATATAATAGCACATATTGGCTCAAAATTAATACCCTATGTAAAACCTTATTTTAATCTTAAGATAAATATACTGCATGTATTCAATTTTAGACATTTAACACGTTTTAGTACTCACCAAATAAAGTTACTCTGCAAAATTTACCAGATATCAAAGTGTTAAAAGAATTGAAAAAATCCACCTTATGTTCATCATGAAATGTCTTACTCTATTGAAAACCAAAACGTAATTAGTTTCTCGATCTAAAATTGGATTATACTCGTTATAATGTGAGTTTTAAAAAAAGATGCTTCATTCACCACAAGTAAACAATTCGCAGAACTACCTTTGCTGTTATTTTTAGACGCGTCCACTTTAAATTTTAAATGCTGAGCAGGATTATAAACTCGATGAACGTATCTAAGCAATCGGAGCAACAATAAAAAAGGAAATTTTATGGGGAAAGAATATCCTTGTTTTTCTAAAATTTCAAAGAGGTGATTTTGATTCACATTAAATTTATATGTTCCGAACTAGTTACTTAAAATTTGCAAAATTTACTTATCACTTTTCTTCTCAAAATTTAGAAAACAAAAACAGTGTTTGTCTCTGACACTCGTATTTATCATTGACGATTTAAACAAGTTAGAGTAAGCAAAATTTGTACAAGTCTAGCCGTCCTTATAAAGTACATGTCTGCATTTCTACTGCGCATATATGCACAGTGCATAACTATTAGTATTAAAGTTGCAAGTCTTTGCAAGATACACAAGTACTGTGATCACGAAGAAAAATAAGTATGTACTTATACAAGTTTGCGAAATATACTTAATTTATATATAATTGTTTAATTTATATACCTATTCTGTAAGAAGGTATTACGTAAGAACATAGGTAAAATCTACGTACGATGCATTAGAGCAGGCCTGGCCAACCCGCGGCCTCCGGAGCTGGGTCATCTGAATAAAGATTTAAGCTTTTATTGTACATAAAAGTACCAAAGAACATTCCATCATAAGTCGTTCGTATCATACCCTACTACCATGGGAATATCACACTACCCGACTCAACTGTTAACACAATTTTTCTTTAATCTTGTTCAGAAACAATTACAAAGCTCGTTTTAAAACGCACAAGGTCCATCTAGTGCGATTGGGCGATACACAATGTATAACTAACCAGCAAACGAAGAGCGCGGGTGGGCATTACTAGACATAGAGAGAAAATGCGACACGCGGAACAAGCGAAATAGCAGCAGCCAGTCTGCATACTATATTTGAAGCAGAAGCCTATTGTTCCAGACAGATTTACTCCTCGGTGTCTTTTGATCAGCAATAAATTAGCGCCAGAGTTATGCTGTAACTGAAGGACTGTTTTTTAAATTGAATTTTTTGTGTTAACATAACACATCAATCAATAACTCCCGAGTCTAACATTGAAATCAACATTTTTTTTTGCAAAATTTTTTTTTATTCATCAACATAATCACCTTTTGTTAATCACCTTTTAGGGTGATACAATCGTTCCAACGCTTTTCCAAATCTTCCCCCCCCCCCATATTTTTTTTTCTTTTTTTCTTTTTTTTTTCGCAAGAAATCTTTTTTGTTGCGAGTAAATAGCGATAAACAGCTTTCTGAATCATCGACTCGTTGCTGTTTTTGTTCCATCGAAAGCAATCGCGGCACCCACTTGGAAAAAACCTTTTTCACTTCACTTCAAAAAACCTTTTTCCTGGTCCGATCGACTTAAAATTTTGACACGTTTCAAGCAAAGGTTAGTACTCTAGAAAGACCTGGTTACTGGTTTACTACGAGCGCCATCTCTGGGTTAGTCTCGGGAGTTATTGATAGATGTGTTATTTAATTCAATAAAATGTAATTTCCCGTAATTTAAAGCTGAATGTTCTTGAATGATTTCTTTAATCAGGTTCGGGAGGATTACTCGCATTCCACGACTCGAAAGGTGAAAATTTTGGTAATCTTTAACGTGAAAATTTGAATCGGCATCGAATTCATCACTTGCGTACGTGGTCATCCCCTACACACACACACATACACACACACACACACACACACACACGCACGCATATAACACATCAATCAATAACTCCCGAGACTAACCCAGAGATGGCGCTCGTAGTAAACCAGTAACCAGGTCTTTCTAGAGTACTAACCTTTGCTTGAAACGTGTCAAAATTTTAAGTCGATCGGACCAGAAACAGCTGAGTTATCGAGGTTGGAGTAAAGTCGTTTTGTAGTTTGTTTAAAAAATGGAAAAAACCGAGTTTCGTGTTCCGATAAAACATTGTTTTTTAATGGGTAAAAACACCGTGCAAGCGAAACAATGGATTGAAAAATGTTACCCGGACTCTTGTCCATCAAAAGCAACGATTTGTCGGTGGTTTGCCGAGTTTAAACGTGGTCGTACCGACACAAATGACGCGGAACGCTCGGGTAGACCTGTGGAAGCCGTTACACCGGAAAATGTGAGTGAAGTGACAAAAATTATAATGAAAGATCGTAAAGTGAAGCTCCGTGAGATTGCTGAGATGACACAGATATCATATGGAAGTGTATTTACTGAAAAAGGTCTTTTGAAGTGAAGTGAAAAAGGTTTTTTCCTAGTGGGTGCCGCGATTACTTTCGATGGAACAAAAGCAGCAACGAGTCGATGATTCAGAAAGCTGTTTATCGCTATTTACTCGCAACAAAAAAGATTCTTGCGAAAAAAAAAAAAAGAAGAAAAAACAAAAAAAAAAAGATTTGGAAAAGCGTTGGAACGATTGTATCACCCTAAAAGGTGATTAACAAAAGGTGTTATGTTGATGAATAAAAAAAAAGTCTCGAGACATACAGTCTCGTGGACCTCATTTTTTTTCTTTCGTTCATATAGATCTCTTTGCAGTCGAAGTTGTCCCCTGGGAATAGATATAAACCACTTTGAGAATCTATAGCCTCACCCATGACGGGTGCCGAGTTCACTTCTAGGTTATGTATCAACATTTTGTATCTGAAAAATTATAAATCCCATAATTTTCTTTCTCTGGTATCGTGTGGAGGTGCTAGTTTCTAACCCTTCATTTACGTTTTAAATGTAAAATACATATTTTTTGTCTGGTAAGGATTTTGTCATACCATATAGTTTTTCTCCGCATTAGTGAGATGTTAAATAGAGCGTACGATGATGTAAATATTTTTAATCATCTCTTTTACTGCAACCACACGATTATAACTCAATGGTTGACTGTTCATATACTCTATACAATCTCTTTTACTGCAAAGTTAAGAAGTTAAGAAAATTCGCAAATTGTAATGTTTACTTTTACAAAACGTTTTGAACCCAAAGTACTAGTTATGCCTCCAAAGAATTGCACAACTATTCTGAGTCGGAGGGTATATCAGAGCACGAAAGGATTACACAGCAATTTGTATACTCGTACTCCTCCACGACATTACCCATGTTTCTTGTTACATCTGGGTAAATTTTGTACGGTGTCAATAAAATGAGTAGCTATGACGTTTGGAAGATGGAATGAGGTGAAGAATTGTCTGTAGACCGAAAACAAACCAATCATAAGGGCAAGTGGTTACGGAGCTCAGTGTAACACCCAGTGTCGTATACAATTTGTAGAAATAGTTTCAAGACATTAGATACATATCAAGATACATGGACAAGGACGACCAAGGTCCACAACGGAGAAGGATCGTTACTATGTGCTTTCAGCGTAGCGACACAGTTCTGCTACAGTTTCACAGCTCTCATGTGAGTTGCATGCTTCCCCTGGAACCAGAGTTACACGGTCTGCAGATCCCAGAAGGCTTCGTGAGAAAGGATTATACGCCAGAAGACCGTTTGTTTGCGGCCCGCTCACTGCAGAATACAAGAGTTCACGTTTAGCATGGTTTAGACGACATGCACCTTAGACTAGACTTCAGCGAAGCAACGTGCTTCTTACAAATGATTCGAGATTCAGCCTGAACACTGTTTCTTGGGGTTCCTGTATCTGGAGAGAGCCTGGGACACGATACCATTCCTCTTTCATCTGGAAAAAGGATCAGTAAGCTGGTGAAATTGTACTATTTTCGGCAAGCCTTATGTTCGACGGCAGAACACTTCTGCATGCGTTAGACAAAAGTTTCTGAACATGAAGCACAAAGAAGAGATATTACAGCCTATGTACGATTTTCAGGCGTACAGTCAATCTTGGTTCCAATTAATGGACGACAACGCTCGTTCACAAAAGTCTCAGCTGGTCGACGATTAGTGAGGATATTCACAGCAAGGATTGGCCAGCCAGATCTCCAGACTTTAAACTTACAGGAATGTCTGGAACGCCGTTGGGAGAGCAATTGCATCTCACCATCTCCCTTCAAGAATCAACCCGAATCTAAAAACTACCGTGGTATAGGAGTGAGATCGACTGCCATTTCTTATTTAAATCGTTAACTACGTGTGTAAGTAAGGGTGGAGTTCTAGAGAGAGTGACCTTGGCTATATTCTGTGTTGATAATAAATAATATCGCTTGTTTAGTCTCATGTGTCCTCAAAAAGAGTATTATAGCTTTTGTTTAATATATTAAATTGAGATATGGCGCCAGAGCCGAATAAGGATCGACTAACGCCCCAAATTGGATTTATTTAATGGTAACAAACATTCAATTTGTCTTATCAATGCGTTGTCTTTCTCTCAACTCGCAATGATCCAGTTTTCATTCCATGCAATTGTAAGACGCATTCACCCAAAATGTCTTAGACTGAGTCTAATCGCCGACAATCCCCAATTCCTTTTCGCTTAATTACTTTTAATGTTGTCTACCATTCATTTTTTTAAAAATATTTCATTTTAAGTTTGATTGGTTTGTGACGTTGTGATAATCGCAATTTTCTCTTCGCTAACCTCGGGACCTTAATTTATTGCTAAAAAATACAATCCCTTCTCAACCAAAATGAAATGGAACAAGGCAAATTAGATGGAAATAAGAAGTATGGTGATTTGAAGGAGAGATTGAGTTATACAAAGGAAACATAATGGAAAAGAAAATAAGGGAGACAGAGATAACGTCAAACTGATAGCTATAAGTAAATCTTTTGAATGGAGGGAATTTTTAGTCTTTCAGATATACAAAGCTAATGTTAGTGAGAATTATTGGAATCAGAGCGAGTGATTTGGTAAGCTTAAATCAAATTCTAGAATTGGCTAGTTAAGTGGAACTCGAGACAGAACGACCTTGTCTGTATTCTTCATTGATAAAAAGAAGTATTTTATCTTGTCCTTACGTGTCTTCAATTGGGGCCTAGTACTTATTGACTGAGCAATTAGAAGGAATACAGTTGAACTTTAAAATGTGAAAGATGGGCGTCACAGGTTTTTATTTTATTCCAATTAATTTCATTACAAACTTTCTCGTGTATAACTGTTTCTAATACTTTCACTTGAATCAAGAACTTCTGCATATGTCGTATAATTATTATGGCAAAAGTAGTTTTTTTAATTGAGACTTAAAAAATGGTTTAATGAACGCATCGCTAAATCTTAAATACATATTTATAGTGATTACTTCTTAATCAATGTTCTATTCGATCTCGGAAACCAGACAACGAAGTCCTTTGTTTTGAAATAAATCTAACCGAAGAAAAAATTGCTATTATTTAATCACCATAAATCGCCGTAAATGAGATCATGCAAAGACATAACGTGCAATTGCATTAATTTCTTTCAGTTTCGGAAAATGAACTACACGTTTCTTCTTTTTGCGATTACCAGCTACACTTCAAATAACGCCCACGCAAAAAGTACTTGCAGTGCAGCGAAATAAAAATCACTCCGACAGTAATTGTATCTCCTCATCGAAAAAAGTTCTTAATTATTATTCGTTATTAAATTTCTTTTTCTGGTTCGGTCTTCTGCAGGGTAACGAAATAGAGGGAAGTGATATGAGAACGGAAATCTATACATCTCATGTAATAGTCTCTTAAGAAATCTAATTTTTTATAAGAAGAAAATAAGTGGGATTCGGGTTGTGTGATCAGTTACATCGTTACATAATGAAATTGATTTCATTGCCAGAAATAGAAAGAAAATAACGCTCTCTCGCGATCAGTTTAAAGGTACCACGACACGTGGGAGATAGTAATATGTGGAACCTAAGACTCCTTGTTTTTATAACATAACGTTTTTAATTAGCTATTAGTAGAGCTTATATTCATTTTACGGAATTATAAAAGTAATTCTTTTAGTCAATTTTTTTTTTTTTTTAGTTGAATATGGAAGTTTTTAGATACATTTGCATTCAGGTACAATTTTTCCTTAAATATACAATTTTTTTTTTTTTTTGCTCTTTATATACAAAACAACGCACAAAAAGTAGTGGACCAACTTTTTTAATGATATCACTGCATATTATTTTTTTTAAAAAAAATTATAGAACTTTGCAATTTTGGAAACTTTATTTATTTATTTATTTTTTTTTTCAAAAAAAATAATTATTTCTTAAAATTTAAGTATTACACAGAGAAAAAAAATATCTTTGGCTCACAATATGCATAAGTTGTGACATTGGGCTATTCGCGGTTTTCTCTTCACTATCTTGGGGACTTTTAATGAGATTGATTGCTGAAATTAACGATTTCTTCCCAACCAAAATGAAACGTGTTTATGTTAATTAGATGCAGATAGAAATAAAGCGAAGTGAGATAGATATGACGGTATATAAGTAAAGGGAAATTTTGAGGTTAGAGGACGAGTGGGATTAGCGCTGAGCGAATTCCTAGCAAGAGATCGATGATATCATGAGTTGGTGCTGGTGGTAACTGTAGCAGAGGATTTAGCAAATCAAAGTAACCTGGACTGGAAAGGTTTTGGTAAGAGTGTATTATAGTAATAATATTTGAATAGGTAAATTAATCCAAGGGGTCCTCAAAGAGAGCGAGAACCCCATAGACGTTATATTACAGAAATTGATAAATAAAAAGTTGTGTGATTCTTGACTGGTGTATTCTAGCGTAGGTTATAGACTTTTAGAGTTGTATTTGACTGAGTTATGACACAAGATTCAGGGTAGAAGTGCCTCGCCACAAAGTATCCTTTAAAAAGCATCAAAATTTGGAGCCATGTATGTAATAATTATTTTGATGGTACCTAAATGTAAATGTGGCTCAAAAATTATTGCAATTAAAGATTCGCAGTGTAGAGGGATTGATGCACGTTAAATTTGAGCAAAAACCCAAGTGCTCCCGAGGACGTGATGTGGAAGTTTGGAGATGGAGGAGTCAGCTCAGGTGTCATCCATTTTTCGTTTGATCTTAGTTCAACTTTACGAAGTCCGGTTTATTGCTCCAAACCCTTTGAGTGAGCTCAGTCCCCTTGGACATTCTACCAACAGTCTTCGAATTGCTTCACAGTGCAAAGTTAAGGAACAATCACATCAAATCACGTCTCAAAAATCATGCCCATATACAACTAAAACGAAAAAACACAACTTTTTGTCTAGTAAATTACTCTATAGTTTTGAAAAATGATTAAAATATCACTATTAGCCACACAAAAAAAACATCTAAATTTTACCAATAATAGTAAAAGATATACACGCATACATACACACACATATATATATATATCAAAATAAAAAAAAGATAAAGATATAAAAACAAGGAGTCTTAAATACGGTCTTATACTATACCTAAAACATACTCCTAGCTTTAAGCCTACTTTCGTTGTAAGTATTTGAAATAAAATACAAGAATAGTTTCATATTAAATGGGCTAGTGATCAGTTATTTTCTACTTTATGATCATTTATTATTATTGTTATTTATTTATTTGTTTTATTTCTTACTACCTTTTTTAAACCTCTGCGTGAAGAAGTATTTAGTTTTACATAAAAAAAAAACCGTTTACAACGAAATACTTCATTTTCATTTCTCAAAACACAAGTTCACTTTATATTTCTCAAAATCGAATATCATAATTGAAGCTTCATTTTCCCGCAGCAGTGTTCTTAAAATTTGGAAGTAATTTCTTGATTAATTTAACTCAGCAGTTGTTTTTACTCCAGTCTAATTCTATCTGAGTGTATGATTGTATTTTCCCTCCATTTTCGAAGATGTTTTAATGGTTTGTCCATTGTTTTCTAGATCTTTGAAAATGATTCAAGAAAAAAATAAAGAAAATAAACAATCAATCTGAAATATTAATTATTCTTCATTCTATTGTTCTTATTTTGTTACATTCCAACAAATAAAGCAATCTAGATTTGTAAAGGTAAGTAAGAGTAACATTCAATAAGAACTAAAATCATAGATTCAAACTGATTAGTAAGCGAGAAATGTACTCGTATGTAAGTGCCAAAAGTCAAGGGATACTTCCTAATATCATGTGAATGTGGTACCACCTTTCGCCTATCGAGGAGCATAAACTCGATTTGGAATTGATTCAACAAGTCGTCGAAGCAACAGAATAATTCAGCCATGCTGCCATTACAACCATACATAAATGCAAAAGTGTTTCTGATGCAGGACTTCGAGTACGAATTGTTCTTTCGATCATGTCCAATGCACTCATACGCTTTCCAGAACGAGTTTAAAATGAAGGAAAACTCCAACATTTCCATTTTATTACATTTAAGGCTCCCGTTTACCCGACATTTTGAATTCGTGGACGTAATATTAATCCTATGGAATTTTGACTTTAATTCTCACATCTTTGCTATTTGATCTATTTGAATGCCATAAAATATAAAGATGGCTTCTGTGGAATTACTTTTTCCCTCCTGTTTTTAAAAATATTTTAAAATATCTTTTAAAGACTGGAAAACTCACAAACGAATCATTAAAATAAGAGTAAAAATATTTTTAAAAATCGGAGGGGGAAAGTAATTCAACAGAAGGTTTTGCTATTTTTTTGCTCTTTCAGATGCACTTTATTACATTCAAACAGATCAAATAAAAAAGATGTGAGAATTAAAGTCGAAACTCCATAGGATTAACATTACGTCCTTGAAGTCAAAATAGCAGGTAAACGGGAGCCTTAAATGTCTTTTATGATTTCCTCGAATCACGCGGACAATGTCTAGGCAATAGTCTATTTCGACATTTTCATTACTATCACTGGACACACTACATGTTTTTGCTGTTTGTTTCTTCAAGCTAGAGTGATACCACTTAAGAATGTAAGCCTATCTTTCCAAAAGCATCTACGAAACGCATATTGGACTAAAATTACAGATTCCGTCTTTGTTTCAAGTTAATATGAGACGCACAACATCTTTTCAGTCCGAGACGCCATTTTTAGTTACAGCGATATTAACGTGGCCACAACTTCTGTGACGGCCAAGGGGAATAAGACAATGTTTGATTTTTCCTTCATTTTAAGTCCATTCTTATTGTAACGAACGATTATTTCTACCCGTACTCTTATGTTATAGTTCAATTAAATGTACTAACACTAAAAGTCAATTACTGCCCCAAAGACACACAAGTCTTATCCAACTTAACTATTTATTTATAAATTACTATAATTTATTATTTGATGAGTTATAACGCTCTTTGGACTCTAAGATTAGCCCACCAATTTAAATATCACAGAAATAATACACTCTTACCGAACCCTTCCAGTTGGGGTTGCCTTTCTCTGTCAAATCCTCTGCGACAGCAATAACCGGCAACTAACTCTTGATATTATCGGCCTCTTGTTAGAACTATACTCAGAGTTAACAACACTCACTCTTTCTTCTAAATTTCACTTTACTTATATATTATCATACCTGAATCACTTCACTTTATTTCCCCCTGCATCTGATTAACATAATCACGTTTCATTTGTGTTGGGAAGAAATTGTTATTTCATGCTATAAATCTCAATTAAAGTCATCAAGGCTAGTGAAGAGAAAATCACGAATAGCCAAACGTCACATGATGAATGTATGCTTAAAAATGAACTTATTATAGCATTTTAAAATACTGTACTTCATTTTGAATTACGCTATTTCGTAAATTTATGGGAACCTTTTTGAAGCATTATCATAGCAAAGGAGAAATGGTTTTTCTCTTTCTTTGTAACATTCCGTTCGTACTTCTCTTAATAAATTGCTCCATCATTTATTAATTTAGATCACACAGACAAGAATCAGTAAATAAGTGAATAGTCAGGAAATGAGAAAAATCAATTTGATTTTATTTGAATCTTCGAATATTGAAAATTCAACAATTGTACTACTATACACATGGTCCCTATACGCGGCTGAACCTAAAGATTGATATCATAAAATGTAACTTTATCATACTACCGGACAATTCGGATCCAAGTAGGTAATGAGAATGCTTAATCGAGATTCGGGTAGATATCTATTCACTTAGGATCATTTCTCTCTAACCGCACAGTCAGCACTTCCGATCTCTCTCATATCACAAGACCTCTGATTAAATTTTCCGCAGTTTATAAATGCTGTTGCATCAGTATTATTCATTACTCTTCAATATTTCCAATCTAATATACATAAGTCAGGGTTCAACTCCAGAAGAGGTTCTGAAATCAAATACCCTTAATGAAAATCCCCAACGGCTAGTTGAATTGAAATAGACTTGAGTACCCAGCTATAATTTGAAACTTCTCATCTATATATAAAGCATACTAGTGAGCATCGCGAAGTCTTAATTATTACTAAAAAGAAACCGAAAATTACGGATAAAATTTATTCTGCATATTAATTGATTCTAATGTACATAATACTATAAATTACAGCTATTCGAGACGATTTGTTTGGTCCAGGAAGCCGTGGATTGAAATAGTTCTCGGTACTGAGAACATAGCTAGAGCCCGATCTGCGACAATATCAAAGAGAACCCGTTCGTTTTTTGCATTATCCACATCTTTAAAATATGTAGCAAGATTTTCAACATAATCGCTTACTTAATATGTATTTAATGTGAGAGCATCATTTTTTTCACTATCTAAATGCGAAAACTCGTTTTTTAATCATAAATTCGCTTGAACATCATAAGTAATTTTGAATACATCGTCTGCTTCTTTCAATGTTTTTATTATTTTTTTGAAAGCTCATTTCTTAAAGATTATGAATGACAACAATAACAATCGTCTGCATGAACTAATTCTTTGATTTTAATCAATACCGAAATGTACTTGGACATAATTCCAACTTTTATTGCTTCACTGGAGATACAGGACCGTTACTGCTGGTTTCAGTGAGACGGAGCCACTCCACACACGTCAAACCTGTCAATAAAAGTGCTTAAGGAATTCTTTGATGACCGTTTATTTTCAATAGACCTCTGGCCACTAAGGTTACCAGACCTCACCCCATTAGATTCTTTTTGTGGGGTTTTTTCAAAGATAGGGTTTTCCAGAGAAATCCTGCAAACATTGATGAATTAGAACAAATCGTAACTGAAGAAATATCGTTAATAACACCAACAATGTTGCGAAGTGTGTCAAAGAACTTGGTTCAACGTGTTCATGTTTGCATTCAAATTGGTGTCGAACATTTTCAACATTTACTGTAAGGAATGATAATGCAAATAATTTTAATTGAACTATGTGTTTTAAAAATAAAATTATCACAGGATTACGTAACAATGTGCGTCTCAATTTCTGTTTTGCCTCACAAATAAAGTTGTAACAGTCCAACAGTGTCGGAAATTGTCTCCAACACTTAAGGAAGATTCAAACACTTATACTTCAGTGTTTGAATAGTTACCACATCCGTCAGATTTAAGGGTGATAAGAAAAACTAAAAGGTACTCTTTTAAATTGATCACCCTGTGTGAAGACGGACTTTGAAAGATCAAGAAATATAGGGATAAATGTATAACTCAGGATGATGACTATATGGAGAAATCTTAAGAGTAACAAATAGTAATAAAGTCTATATCTCGATTATGTTTTGTAATAATAAAAATTTTACGATTCTGCGGGTTACCTCTATCTACGATTTCCTGAAAATGAGCAAATCAACATAAATAGCCATAATTTACAATATTATGTATACAACGATCCATACATGTTTAGAATAAACTTTATCCAGATACCATGGTTAATTCTCAGTAATATTTAAATTTTTACGACATCCCTTCGCATTTTATGCTAGAATGTATAAATAATTATTTCATTCCGAAATATTAAGACTTCCTGTGTTCTAATTTTTGCATTTCTTTTATTGCCAAAAAACAACCTGAAATTAAAATTTTCGTCTGCCAGAAAAGTAAGTACTTCTAGAAAAATCTTCTTTCTCCCAGACGTATTATTTCCTTAAGTACTTTTATGTTGCTTGTTTCTTTGGCATTGTTAATGCAATTTGCTGCAAATGAAAATACAATAGTCTCGTCACACGACGATCATTCAAGGGCGGACGAAATGAGGTCACGTGATAAAACGGTCGTCGAGTTGAATTTCAGTTCAGAATCTAGTTTTCTTAAAGGAAGACAAATTAAAACTTTAACCGAAAGTACTTTCACAGCAAGAAATGTTACATAACAGTTACATATCAGTGAAACTGTTAAGCTGAATTGAAAAAAAAAAATCAGTAATATGATACACATAATTAAAACATTATGCAATAACATCGTGTCAAGAGTTCTAAGAATAGATTTAAGGATTTTAGCGGAATGTTTCATTTACTGTGCTTTTATTACTAATTAATTAAGTGCCGAGATATTGAGTGATTGGTTGTATGAAATTTAGAGGCCCCGAAACTCCTTGAGATATATTGTGCCGAACTCGAGTTGAAGATATTATTATTTTTCTAGATCAGACAATTTCAAATTCAACCTTATGAGAAATAGCCATAATAATTAGAATTAAATGATACTTTAAAAATTATGTCGTTCGTCCGTCTCTATGCGGCTCTTGTTTCATATCTCAATCTCATATATTTATCAAAAACTACCTAACTCCAATTAAAAACACGCAAGAATAAAATAGAATTCTTTAATAATTACTATTATAGAATATCTAATGTCGCTCTCTCTAGAATTTCGAACTAACTCACAATCTTAATTCATAATTTAAATAAGAAATATATCTTATTAGTCCTCTCATTCTTAATTTCACAACTCTCTTTGAAAACGTAATATTTTTACTTAATTTTCTACTTATGTAGTTTAATATTTTCAGTGGAATTCTATTAGGGGAATCCACAAAATTTCGAGAATTTCAATCTGAATAACAATTCTCTAACCCCGCAGACCCTTTCCCCTTATCTCTCTTTATTTTCCATTAATTGCATATCAATGAATAAATCATTGTCTCGAAATCACTTCACTACTGTCTTCATCTAATTTACGTAATAACGTTTGTGACGAATGATTATTTCTATTCGGCTCTTGTGCCATAACTCAATCAAATATAACTAACACTAAAAATTCAATAACCTACAAGGATAGACACTAGACAAATCTCACACAACTATTTATTCAATGGCCTTGCTATATAATGTTTGATGGATACCTACTTTCCTGTATAACACTATAGATAGATTCATTCGTTCAACTAATAACGAATTAAGAGTGTCTTACCTAAGTCTTCCCAGTTCAGGTTGGCTCGATTTCTTGACTCCATTACGATCACTATTTCCCGTAGCAACTCTTGATATCGTCTACCACCTGTAAGGCATATACTCAACGCTAGTGCCACTTGACCTCTATCGTCTAAATTTAGCTTTGCTTATATACTCTCCTATCTAACTCCTTTCACTTTATTTCTACCTGCCTCTAATTTGCCTAATCACGTTTCATTCGGGTTGGGAAGAAATTGTTATTTGCAGCAATCTCAATTAAAGTCCTCAAGAATAGTAGAGACAACCACGAGTAGAAAAACGTCACAAATTATGTGAATGGAGTAAAACCAATGTCATATAAAAAATTAAAAATATTTGGCTGGGGCTGAGGTTTCCCCAACCTAGTCAATTAATAAAAGTGAAAATTATTTAAAACGTTTAAAATAATCAGAATTAAAGGCAGAATGCAATCTAGATGTGTTTTACAGTCAGAAGACAAGCACAATGATTGACACAATACAAGCACAATATTGGGAGACTATCCCCAGTGTAAGATGTTTGTAAGCCTATCTCGTGTGCCTATATCGTAGATGTGTTAAAATAATATCTTCTGTATAAAAATGAATTTCAATGAGAAATGACTAGTTTTACATGACGCAGTTTATTGTCTATTTCCAGATTCAATTGATATTGACAATGCTTATGAAACATAATAGACATTATGAAACACTTTGTTAATACAGTGTAACGTAGCCTTTTGATAATTCCCGACAGAGACATCTGTAACGAAGTTTATTGGTAATTCTCCGTCAAAGGCATTTGTATTGAACTTCTGTTTTTGTTTCCCTACTCCCTATTCAAAGGCGTAATAAAAGGGTTTATTTCTCCAAAGCGGACAATAAATGAGTCACACCTGGAGCCAGCTACTTTGGTGCATTCTTGAACACATGACTCTACTACACAGATGTGGCAGGGATGATCCACCTGTTTGAGGAAGTGTGAACTATGACATGGGGATTTAGGGCCTAGCTATGTGGCACCTGCTTGCCCGTGCGTTAAACTGGATATTGTCCTATAAGAACGAATGGTGTTGGGGGTCAGAGACGGAGGTTGTCTGTGAAAATCATTGGGCGTCCAATCGGAAATGAATATGAATTGAAAGGGGCGTGAGTCAGCCCTACCTAGGGATTTAAAAGGGACGGAGAAAAACAAAGAGGTGGCAAAGAGAGGATCCGATGGAGGGCGGAAGAAGGAGATCCCGCAAGGAGTCAGCGATAGAGGTGGTGATTGAAGCTATTCCTCTGCTCGTGCGATTTTGATGAATTCTATCCCTTTATGACAAAATGCAAAGGGATATTTTCCTATTCGTGATAATTTGTTCGTGACATTGTGCAAAGTGTAACAAGATGAAAACGCTTTGTAACTTGAATATAACTCATACAATTGTAAATAAAAGAAATAATTTTACTTAAGCTGTGTGATTCCTTCACGCTACCGAGCCATTCCACAAATTCTGGGGTCATGACGTTGCAACAGTATATAATAGTGGCAGAGATTTCAACAGTTGAAGATTTAGCTATAATATGAACTGCTTCGTTTCTCTTGATACTCGAGTGAGAGGATATCCAACAAAACGTCAGCTGGATGTTTTCAAACATTTGGTTATAATTTTTTAGAGTATCAGTAATCAATAGATGTGATAAGAATGATTAGGATGACTTAAAAGATTGTAATGCTTTCCTAGAATCCCAGGGGGGGGGGAAAGCAAAGTTTACCGAGATGTTAGAAATGCAAACGTGAATGACATTTTTCCGAACCTCAAGCATTTTGATTTTTTTTCCCTTTAGTTGAGGAAGCTAAATATTGATTGGAATATTTAATGGAAATAGAAACTCTGTTTTGGGTGTTACAAGCATTAAAATTAATTATATTTGTTTTAATTGTTTGAAAATGCAATGAAAAAATGAATCATTGTTAAAACATTTAGAAAAAAAAAGTAGTTTGAGTGAAGGTTTACAAAATGAATAAAAAAAAATTAATCGGTAAAATGAATACACATAGGGGGATCAATGCAAATCGTGCAATATTTAGTTTAGTAGCAAAACGAATGACCCCTAAATACGAGAAAAAAATACTAAGAGAATTTATAATTAAATAGAGCGAAACATCGAAAAATTCTCGAGCAAGCATAGAATCAAACGACTGGCTTAACAACCTTCAACACTCTACGATTGAAGTTGCGTTGAAAAGGAAAAATAAAAACTTTAAAAATCGTTTTCTTGAACACTTATCAAAAGAGTTATACCATTCATATGGAGGTGTTTTTATACTTTTGATCATTTCTGAATGTGCAGTATTTGAAAAAAATACTCGGTGGTCCAACCCTCTAAAATTTTCCTTGAAGGTAGAGAAACTTAATATTTTGAAGTGTTCAAAATACCTGTCTTGTTTATGTTTAGCTCTGTTTATATAGCCTCTTAAATTAATTTCAACATTACAAAGAAAAACAAAAACAATTTATATTACGAGGTATAAATAATAAATAACAAGACTGACACTGCTACAGAAGAAGTACGCATGTGATAAACGCCAGCGAACGCCAGTTTTTTATCGGGAAACCTTCTCTATCGAATGCAGTGCCTCTCGCTTTTGTAAATAAAATGTGTCTCTCCCCCTCCCCTTCGTTCGCATCGTTTTTTTTTCCGCCGAAAAAATGATAAAGGAGCAATGAATTCAAATGAAATTTCACATTAAACTTAGAAAAACTGCTACTGAAACTTATAATTTACCGAAAGAAATCTATGGCAATGAATGTTTTTTGCGTGCACGTGCTTTTGGATGGTTTAAGCGTTTTCAAGATGGCTGAGAAGACGTTGAAGATAATTCACACCCTGGTCGCCCTATCGCGTCAAAATCGCTTGACAAAACCAAAAAAGCTGGTAATCTGGTTGTATCTTATCGTCCAGTTAAGAATCCGGTGCGATTGCTGAGACTAGGAATCGACAAGGAATCCGTACCTCAATTTTACATAATAATTTTAACACGCAAAAGTGTGTGCCAATTCTGCCTAAAACTCTCACGTTTGAACGACAAGAAGCTCGCAAAAATGTTTGTACTAGCACTTCGATTGCCAATGAAAATGACCGAAACTTATTAGAATACTTAATAACGTGTGACAGATCTTGGTTTTCACTTATGGAAGATTCACATGGAGCGTTGTAGGGATAGAGGAGGGGTATATATCGAAAGTGATAATAGGTAAATACGTATGAATTCAACATAAAATGTCTTACAGCGTCAGTCTTGTTATTTAACAGTTACACCTTGAATTACCAAAATAGCCTGTAATTTAACTTCTTACGATTTACATATTCCATTATCAAATCGGTCTGAAAAATTCATTTATTCATTTAAATAAAATAAGGATTTGCATAAGGTTTGTATTGTAGAAGGAAATATCGTAAGATTCGCAAAACCTTTTAGATAACAGTAAGAATTTGCATTTCTTGTCTATTCTGTGGGAAGTTTCTAAAATTAAAGTCAAATGATGTGTTTCTTCTATCTCTGGTCTTTATTTAAATGACTTCAGTTTCCATCAAAATGCATACAAATTTTCGAAACAGTATGCAAATGCTGTGTTAAGAGAAGTTGTTTAAGTTGCAAAATCAGTGAATTCTTTCGGCATCTTTAAACAAAAAAGGCCTTTCAAATCCTAAAGAATAATAGAACTGGTTATAAAATGCAATAAAAAGTATTTAAAAAAACGTTTCAAAAAATTTTCTCGTTTTGTTTCTTGTGAGTTTTTATGAGGAGGATATAAATAAAATATCTAGGCTCTAAATATATAATTGAAAATAGAAATTTATTCTCTTAAATACCATAAACATATGTAAGAATATAATTTAAATCATAAAGAATGATTTAGCTAGTTATAAAATGCAATAAAAAGTATTTAAATAAGCTTTTCAAAAATGTTTTCGTGTTCTATGGATTTGTTTTATGTGAATTTTTATGAGAGCAATATAAATAAGATTTCTTGCTTTAATATATATATAGAATAAAATATTAATTTAATCTCTTATATATAAGCAATAATATATTTATTAGAATATGTACCGAGACTCGTATTCTTGATTTTCTATACATGTGTTAATAGAATATTTCTTAAATAAGCAGAGGCTGTTAAATATATTTTTGAACAACTAAACATGAATTATTTTAGCAATTTTCTTCTTCACCTATTTGAATGCATCAAACAATATAATATACTTATATTTATTAGATGAAAGGGAGAAACAGAATGTAATTTACCAACTATCTCTCCATTAAATAAAAAAAATAGAAGCAATACAATAATAAAATAAATATTATATCCCTATTTATAAATATATAATGCGTTTTAGAATGCAATTCAAATATTGTACTGATGGAAACGAAAACTTTTATATTTTGCATATTTTAATATGAAGATATTACAAAAACGAAACTCAAAAAGTGATAGATAGACAGATTTACGCCCTATAAAACATTTCAATTTTATGGAGCTTATTTATTTACTTTGAAAGATCTCGCAATAAATAATTTTTACTTAAATAATGATATATTTAATACATATTTATTCTCTTTCGTTTGCTATATATTTTCATTAAAATAAATCTTGCCAGACATATTTGTTATTATACTTGAAGAAAACAATATCTAATATTTCTTGTGAGTACAATACATATATTTAAATTCAAGTACCAGGTAAAACTCCACTGTGGTTGCCAATTGTCAGTTATTTTGAATTCGTGAACGTAACATTAGAAATGTAGATTCCCTACTTTTTCGCTAATTTAAAGTATTGCATCTATTTAAATGAAATAAATGTATTAAAAAATAATGAATTCGGAAATATATAAATGCTTTTTCCTCCTTTTTTTTAAAAAAAAAAATTATTTTATGTCTAAATTAATATTTAATCTATAAGCATCCAGATCTTAAAAATATTTGCTAAGACCTAAGGAAAAATGCAGACAGAACCATTCATCCTTCTTTATTTCTTCAGATGCACTCTTATGCATTCCTTTTCTATAGTCTATATTTGTTATGGCAAATATAACTTCCATAGGATTAACATTACGCAAACGAATTCAAAATAGAAGACTCTCAATCGAAAAGCTTAGCTATATAGAATGTTATGGAAGTTTCATTCCAAATAAAAAGTTTTATTTGATATTTGCAGTTTTATAATTGTAATATACATTGCAAGTATTGCCACATACATTGCTTAAACTTATTGCTACAAAAACTTCTGAGTGTATGGGATTAAATTCAAGCCCAGCTAGTAGGATAATGACAAAAGACGCTTTTTTCGCTAATCTTCAGGACAATACACAGGTAGCAGAATATGGGCTATAATAGCACAAACAGATACACGCCACTTTTAAAGATTAGTGATACTGATACAGGAACAAAACAGCTGTTGTAATGACAGTTTCAGTTATATCAGTAACATTCAGCTCTCCTTCATACTGGTTCGCGTTGCAGATAAGCCTCCGTAGTAATACTCTGCATTTCTAAAGCCGGCTTCTCCCCCTCCCGGAAGAAACACGCTGCTTCTCCGCAAACTCACCTGGAACGCTATCCGCTACCAAGTGCCAACGGCTTCCCAATCGATTTCTTGATCAATCACCAAAAGCGGATTCCAAAGACAGACAGACTCATTGACTCATGTTCTCGGCTTATTTATACCTGTTATTAGGTATGACGTCACACAAAAATTCAGGAAAAAGTCAGTAAATTTCTTTCCAATCAAGTTTTCGCCTAGATTCAACACTTACTGCAATTTTCGATTTATCCTCCAAGTCGCCAAATCCGTCGTTAAGTGAAATGGATCACTGCTTAAACTTTCTTGGCTGACTGAGGACGTCTCTGTAAATGTTTCTTTTCCTTCATAATAGAGCCACTGCAAGGAAGCGACATCGTATGTTCGTAACAATATCAAATGGTAATCAACAATGCACAAAAATAAATTTCCTAAGCTTAAATACTTATATGTTTCCTACAAAATTATTAAAAGAATCTACATCAGTTTGTTTCATATCAGAGACGATTTTGAAATTGTTTACTGCTTGATCAAAATTTATTGTAGTCTTTTATTGCTGTACTTACAATAACGGATCAAAAAGTACCCGAGTTAGAAATGTGAAGTGGGAATGAGCAGCTCACAGTAGTATTATTCATTTAATTATTTTTCATTTTTCAATGAAGTTCATGAATATAACACCCTTCTCATTCAATAAGAACGGTGCCATAACTTTTCGAGTCAATGAGACCGTCTCGGCCTTCAGGGGCTTTATCCCCGTGGAGAGGGAGAGCTGTTGTTGACTTCAGTTGACCACGGTTGTTTCGAACCCTGATCCGATGGGTCAAAGAAAAGATGATCGGTCGCTTTTTGATGCGCCTCTACCTACTAGGCTAAAAGAGATATCTCCCTCGGGATAGTTATTAAGGCGTTTTAACTTCTGGCGCTGATGTTGAAGACAGTCGTAGCTCTGGAGCATATTAATCGGAATGAATGTATTGTTCTTATTGCTGTTTGTGGTGAAAAATGAGGATTCCAGGTCTCATAGACACTGATAACTCGACAAGGTAATAACAAAATTTTAATTTTGCTGCAAATGACTGTAAGATCAAAACTAATCTAGGAATCAGTGTAAATTTTATTTTCGTACCATTTAACATATTACAGTAGACAATAGTAACACCTAATTGCCTTAGAAACGCCATCTGTTGTTAAAATTAGGTAATTTTTGAACCACTCTTGTTACTACCGTCCTTCAATATTTAATTCTACAGCCCTGCCATCTTTCCCCTTCTGATTGCATTATCGTCGGTTCGTTAAAACAAAAAACATACGCACAGATATATATCTATATATAAAAGATACTGCCAGATTTTATAAATTCTTTTTAGAATCCAACAATGCAACTGTAGATATCAAATTTAAATGTCTCATAAATGTTGGCAAAAGCAAGTTATTACATTTCTATTATTGTTCTCCGCTTTGACTTTGGAAAACATTACATCTGTAATTATCAGTATGAACACTTTAAACCTAAAAAATTCTGCATGAAAAGAATGTTAATGTTTTGATTAAAGTTTCGGCAATATTACGAAACGTGAAGGGAAAGAAAAATGAAAGACTGAGTATAAAATTCGTTTGCGATTTCTATTTTTGTTGAAAATTTTTGAGAATGGATTTCCCGAAGTTTATACAATTTTTTTTTTTTTTTTTTCATTTCTAGTAAATGTTCACTGGATGAGTCACGTAAATTTTTATTTTAAAGCATGTATAATAAATATGTTTTCATGAATTATTACAATTAAGAATGGTTCATATCCAGAATAGATCTGTTTTATCCCGGAATGCAGAAAACGCGTGACACATTTTAACTGTCCAAATTCCTTTCATGTCTTAGAACTGAATCTCGTTTCGTTTTGTTTTGTTAATGAGGGAAGATTACGAATGATGAATTATGATGAATGAAGAGAGATAAGAATCTGGATCTTTTTCCAAAAAAGAAATTTTCAATTTCACGTCTCGTACATCTCCTTTTTTGGTGTTGCTCCGTTCTACGATGGATGATAAATTACTGTTTCAGCATTAAACAAAATAACGTTTAATGCTAATCAATTAATTTAAAATTTCGTGTTATATTGTATACTTAAACTTCTGCGTGAAGTTTAATATAATGTTTATACAATGCTTTTTAACAGTATTATTACAAGTACTATTAAGTAGATTTAATTTTATTAAAGAAGGAAACTAAAGGAACATAAAGGCAATTTGAGTAGCGACCGACTGAGGTCGCTGTTAGAGTAGACATTGAATTTTCCTAATATTTTCATCGACCCCATCTAGGCCTTTGAGATCCTGTTCCATTTAACATATAAGTTTAAATTGTAATAAAGATTATATCAACATATTTGTTTAGTCTTTGAAAAATTTCAACTAGTAAATTGATAAAATGTTGATACATCTTACTCTTAATTATGTTGTATTATCTGAAAGAATATTTTTAATAAGTCGTGTTCACACATGTTGAATAAATGAGGTAGTAATTAGCTTACTCACATGATCAAAGTAGTAAAACAGTAGAAATATTTCAAATTCTAGAAAAATTACACAAAAATGCTCGTATATCTGGTACATAGATACACATGTGTATCTTCTCTATTCAATGTATCTGTGATCTTTTTCAAAAATCTGGAATCATACAACACATCGTTACGAATGATAATACAGTTAGTTCTCTCAAAAAATTTCGTTTGAACTATTGGAATTTGAAGGTAATGTTGAAATCCTTTTGTGTATTCGTTTCAAAATATTGAAGAATCCGTTGAAATACACATCAATTCAGAATTCACGCATCTATCTGTTATGGGGAGCCGATACTTGCTCAAAAGAATGGAAAGATAGACCGTGTATCCAAAAAATGAAAATTACTGTTCATTGAATAATATTACTCCTACCAATAAGCAACAAAAATTCAATATTCATTGAAAAATATTACCAATAAGTAATGAAAAATCACTGTTCAATAAATAATGTTTCATATATGTGAGGAGGAAAACAGAATTTATCTTTTTAACAAACATTAAACCCCAGATATTTTCTGAAATTCTATAATTTGAGGTACAACATACATGGAGAATTTAGTTACAAGTTATGATATTGTAATTACAAGCTTCGGAATTTTAACACTGCCTCGGTAGCTAAGTAGTGATATTACGTGTTGTTTTCTTCAAGTCATAGATTCGAGTTTCGATTTCACTAAAATTCCATCGTATAGTGGGGCTGATGCATGTTAAATCTATCGGGGCTCCAAATCCTCAAATAGGAATTATGTGGATTTTGGGAAGGGGGAGGGCCAGCTCGTGACTTAAAATAAGAGATTTTCTTTGTTTCTTCTGAGTGCGACTTAAAAATCAAAGAATCGGAAATTTTTATGGGATACTTCAAAGTCGTTTTAAAATCATATATCTTATAACGAAATCGTCTACTCTAATATTATTCGACTCTTCATACAAAACAAAATCATTTTTTTAAATTCTAACAAATTTTGTAACTTTTAAAAATATCTCATTTTGTTTGATAGAGCGCCACTAAAAGAATATATCATTGGACAATGCCTGGTTTTTGAGCTATAGATAAATTATTGAATATATAAAGTAGCTCTTTGAATAAAATACAGCCAATTTTTACTCTCCGTAATTCAATTAAAATAAGCCTTTCAGTAAGTTAGCTAACATCGAAGAAGTGAATATAAATTATCTTATTATATTAGGCTCCTGAAATCAAAACATCTTGTGATAAGAGATAAGATTATCACGTTTCCAAAAACTTATCCTTGGATTCACAAAAATGTGGAATTTCGGAACTTGAAGAACAATTTAGGAATATGAATTCATAGCTGTTTCGGCCGAGCGTAACATCACATGGAAAATTCAGGAAAAATCTATAACTTTCCTCCTAATATGAACAAGATATCGACAAGATTCCTGCAATTTCAATAACTTCCATTTTGTCGCCAAAGTTTCCAAGTTTCTCGCCAAGTCGTCAAATTCATTACCAACTCGGGGTTCGTTGCTTAAATTTTCCTTGGTGACCGACGAAATCTCTGTATGTACCTCTTTTCCTTTGTAAGAGTAACATTGCCGAAAAGCTTTACGACATCGGTGCCTGAAGGTTGAAGCCATCGGTACACACGATATTGGTGTCAGAAGATTAAATGTGGAAGATTGATATTTGACTCGGATCCCAGAAATAAGTTTTTTTTTCCTGACTAAGATCCACTTTAGCTGTTTTTGAGATAAGAAAGTTTTTAAGTTAATTTTTTGTTGAGAAAGTGAGATAGTTACAGCTGCAGTATTGATATACAAACATTTACTTTTGATTATTATTAGACGGAATAGGCATAGTTAAGTATTCGAATGTCTGACTATTTACGGACTGAGTGCTTATTAAGTTTCGTGGATCAGATTCATGGTGGGATCATAACGGGAATAGTTGCTTCCATTAGGGAACTATTATTTTCTGTGTCTGAAAAACATTATTTTTAGGAGATCTTATTACTGAAAAAATATTTAATCAAAATAATAACGAATTATTTATTAACTTTTTAACTCACATTATAACTTTATCTGGGTCAATTGTAACTTTGTGCGGTTCAAAACTTTAAAAGCTTTATTCTCACATTTTAAAGCGCTCAATTGAGCTGAAATTTTCTGAAACGATTTTGGATGACGATACAATAATTTATTTATAATAAATAAAAATTAACTTATTAAAACTAATTGATTTGTACGCCAAGTTTCTCCCCAAGTCGCCAAATCGTCACCAAATCCGTCGTTTAATAATTTATCGCTTTCTTTAATTTTTATTACATGTAGCTTTATTGATTAATATAATGCTTATATGAGCTAAAAAGTTTTACACGCATTTATTTTAGATGATAAATTTAATGAAAGTCGAATAATAAAATAAATTATTAAAACTAATTATCGAATAAATTCAATTTGACTCAAAGTTCCCTTTTGCTCTTAAAATCTAATGTATAAAAAATTATGTTACGCAAAATGGGAAGTTTAAAAGAAAACCCATGTTCAAAAAATTCGTTTCTTACTGATGTTATTTTTAACAACATAAATGGATAATCAAAATCAAGTTTTAAGAACATCAATATCTGACTGAAATGGAATTTTAATTTTTTTTTTTTTGAGAATAAATAAGTTTTGTCAAATGATTTCTGCAAAAACAACGCTTATTTCTTGAAGAAATTTAATTTTCAAAAAAATTTCGGAAATTAAAAAATAATTACAAATGTTTTTCATTAATATTCATTTAAAAAACAAATTAATTTTTTTAAATCATTTTCGAGAAATTGAATGTGGATTGAAAAAAATATGTAAAAAAATTTGATATACGGAATTAAGAATTTGATATACTTTATTTGAAATTATTATATCACACTGAACATTAAATATTTTAAATAAAACTATATAATGTGTGTGTGTTTAAAAAGTAAGATTAAGACATGTATAAATATATTATAAAATTGAAAAACCAGTTTAGAAAATCTTTCTACATCCAAATATATTATCATTATTAAAATGAATCAATTCTAGCATCATAAAAAAATCTTTAAGAACTGAAAATTCTTCGATATTTAAAAAATAATAATTTCTTTTTCTCCAAAATTTCCATAAAAATTTATCTTTTCAGTTACAGAACATTTCAGCCATAATTTCCGTTATTCAAGAAGAAAAAAAGTGACCGAACCCAGGTTATCAAGTAATAAGAAATAGGGTTATGTTAGTATAAACTAAATTTAATTTGAATAAAATTCCATTCCTGTGTTATAAAATCAGAAAATCACGCTTTTTCCACAAATTTCAATTTCAAGAACTATTCTGGCTTGATAAGCATCTAGACGCCCTCGAAAAAGATTAAGGTTTTGAACTTGTATAAAATTATAGATGTTATCTATATTCTCATGATTCCAAAATGAAGATTGAATGTGGTTTTTGGCTTATAATCTAAAGATTAAAATGAATTATAGAAATGAAATAAGGACAAAAAATGAAATTCTGCTTGTTATATACGTTTTAAATGTACCCCTATTACGATACTTCTGTGGAATTTTAAATTTAAATATATATAAAAATTCTACAAATTTTATAATCATATAGTTCTGAAGAATATTTTAGTTATAATTGATTAAAATTTAATCCCTTTGTAAATCACGTCTCCATATACACTTCAAAGTTATTTCTTTTTCCACTTATAATAAATTTACTTTAAGTATATTCTCAGCAACTTGTATAGAGTTAACTGTATGCGCATTAAAAATAGATGTTGTACAGATTTAAAATTAATAAACATAGATATTTAATACATAAAAGCATAAATATAAAATATTCGAATACTTTTTTATTTACAAGTGAATAAATATATTTTTAAAATATAAATAATAAAATATTCTGAAATACTAAAATTTGAATCATATAAAAGTTGTTTTGCTAATATTTTTTTGGAAAAGGCTCAATTAGTTTCGTTAAACTTATACTTTTGTAAAAGTTTTCAGAAACATACAAATTTATTGTTTGATATTATCGTAATAGTTCATATATATCTTTAAACTCTTTCTAAGAGAGAGAGAAAAAAGCGTTTCTAAAACATTAAATTCCAAATCGTATCAAACAACCAGAATCGAAAATAAGTAAAGTTTTTCTTTCTGATGTGTTTCGTGTATTATGAAAAATAACAAATCTCGTCTGTGTTTTTCGCTACATCAACTACAAAAATACAACTCGATAAGGAGGGAGGAGGAATGTTGTTTGAGACTCATGTTCTTCAAAATATTATAATAAAATTTTGTGGAAAACTCCAGAATATTATAGTTTACCACAATAACTAATAAAGAAAAATGAATTTTTTCCCCTACAAATTAGGTATGTTATTAATAAAGAACATACAAATGTAGCTTCTATTTACATTCCAAACACACACATGCTGTTTTATAAAATATTCCAAAACTTCTTTTCGAAGTTTATTAAAAAGGCATTTTCATTTAAAAGATTTTAACTTTCTTTCTGTTAGAGAAGCATAGAAATATTGTTAATAGTTAGTTGTTTTTATGTTACTAATGATACATTTCGACGATTCAACCAGTTATTAGAGACGGACTGCATATTTGTCTGATTCCCGTCTGATGACAATAGATCCTTCACCAAACTTCCATATATTTAATCTCAGTTCATTTTCCCGTTCAACAACCATAATTCTGCTATACAACCTTTGATGGAATCAGAATTCCAACCTACGACCTCCAACCATGAAACTCGAAACAAACCAAGGGTACATTTTCAGATCAGGAGCAAATCACAAAAGGAGATATCTAGATAAGTGATTGATTGTTTATTAATGTCGCACTTAGGGGCAACACGAAGGACAGTAGTGAGAACGTGAAAACCTCACCTGAGCTCGAACTTCCTTCTACAGAATTCCACATCTTGCCAACGGGTGGGCTTTGAGTCTTAGAACTTGCATCAGGCCGCTACATGGCAAATCTTTAATGGCATGAGGACTCAAATTCGTCCAAAACAACACCGGTCACAAATTCGTGACCGTGATTACTATGGTGCCGCAGCCACATCTCGACAATGGAAGGAATGTCAAGTGGAGAATATTTAAGCAGAGTTGTATACTGCTGTTTGGCATGAGGAAGAAATTGAGGTATTCTTGAAACATCAAATTTGCAGATGAGAAGCGGTTTGTTTGATAAATGCCAATATATTATTTTAAACATTGAAAGCTAAAAATAGCAAAATAACGCAACAATTCCTTTAAAGACAAAGCCCAGTGTTTTATTTTCGTTTCAACATACATTTTTATGATCCGGAATAACAATAAAAATTAAGTTGTTATACCTATATTTCGCAACCTTATACTATTCCCAAAACAGCTACATAATCATCAGTGTGTTTGGGGGTTTACTGTCCTTCGTAAAACTGAATATACACCCCATATTTCCATAGCGATATTTCTCTATTTTCGGCCCTTCTCCTTGTGGACTAATACTTAGCGCTTTCTTCTTTCTGTCACATCACGTCTAGATCATAGGAATACGTTTGCAACAATTATTTGCATGATATACTCCGCTTCCAGTAAGTTAACAAATATTTAGCGCAGTATGGCTAAATATGACCTTGGCGCCAGTAAAACCAGCCAATTTCCATAGTTCACGCTGTTGATTGAATTCGCTTCCTAAATGCAAATAAAAAATTTTTTTAAAGATTTCGCAATACGTTTTCGTGAAAGGGTTTTGGAATCATGTAACATTTAAAATTTTAATAGGTAATCTACATATCTTAAATTAAATCTTAAAGAAGAATATATATTTGGAAAATTAAAAAATTTTCATTGCTAAGGGAGAGTATATGGTGAATTTATGGATATTTTTGACAAATATTTCATTTTCTCATTTTTCATTCTTACAGAAAAAGATTTCTGCCATTTTCCCGAAGCTGTGACTCTGACCATATTAGATGTCCTATACATTTATAATGGGGTTATTTCGCATGCTTTCTTTCAAATATGCTTGAAGACTTTTATTTGATATTATTTGAATTGAGAACCTCTTCCAATAAATAAACCTTGACTATGTAAATAAGTATAGAATTATTTGTGCAATGAATGAGATTAATATGATAGAATTTATAAGCAGCATTGAGAAAAAGTTAATGGTAAGAGAGAAATATTGAAGGTGAGGTCACTGAAGATAGGAGCACGCTGCGTGTAATATGGGCTATTCGTGCCTTATATCCCATCAACTAACTTTCAAGTTTCTTTCTGACTTTATATTTAAGTTCCCAGTGGCCGCGGTAGCCTAGTGGTCATGGTTTCGGATTCGTGGCCGGCTGTTTCCGTCTAGTCGCGGGTTCGATTCTTGGACGCTAAAGACCCGCCGTGTAGCCGGGGCTGCTGCTCGTTGAATCGGTCGGAGCTCAAAGTCCTCTCGTTGGCGTGGTGTAGAAGTTAGGAGAGGGAGTGCCTGCTCAGGTGGCTTCCTCGTAACTTGACCGAGGTTCAAAATTACGAGGTCCGTCACCAATAGCCCTCGTGTTGCTTCTAGTGCGATGTTAAGAAAATCTAAACCAAACTAAACTAATTTAAGTTCCCAGCTTCACCCTAATCAAATGGAACGAGATGCAGATTTAGCAAACTTCAGAAGCGGAGTGAATAAATATCATCGAGTCGTATAAAAGCGACAGAGAATTGATTTGAAATAATGAAGCTTACGGTAATATGAAGATTGTCAGTGTGAAGTGCGCGGAAGTGTATAGAGGATTAGGTGACATAAGGAGTTTCGAACGTTTTCGAAGCAATTACAGGAGTTTCTCGGATCTTATTCCGGTACGAAAATTCTTTGATAGATTACAGAAGTTGTCAGTATTCGAGGATAAGATATTAACTGTAGAGAGCATCCACCTCACTTGAGGAGTAAGTATAAATATTTTGGATATAATTGACTATTTTAATTAATTGGTTTATGCTTGAACTTAGTTGAAATTTAGATCTTGTGATTTCCTATAAGATTCCAGAAGAGACGGGTAATACGAGTAATATGCCGTTACACTTTTATGCTGAGATGAAGGATTAGATTCTACGATTTCAATGTAAAATAATCACCAGTGAACGGACGAATTCTAGGATCCAGCACAGAAATTTGGTACTGACTTGGATCCGGTTAAGTATTATCTGATAATGAATAATTTATAATGCAGTCACACCTCATTAATTTACGGTTCGTTGACTCGGCTTAATTTGTGATTCCATGGCTCTCTTTTACCACGACTTCCTTTTAATAAGAATGAGATTATTTTTTTCCATGATGTCAGGATTCTTGTTTAATACAAACATTAATTTACTTTTACCATTCTATTTAATATGTCGTGGGGTGAATGTGATATGGTATTCCAATTTGCGATAGCACACTTATACGTCAAATGAGAGAAATTAAAAACTCGAGAAAGAAATAAGTCAAATGGTGCTTGAGCACTGTAGGTTGCACACAAAAAAGAAGTGCAGTAGTAGAGTAGGAATATTTTACCGAACTAGAACTCTGATCGAGAAATGCAGAAGGTGACTTTGTCAACAAAAGAGAGAAGATAATAATCCTACGAGCGGAGATAAGCTAAAGGTTGCCTTTGAGAAGTATCCTTTGAAAGTTTGGGTTGAGAGAGGGGAGACTATTTTAACTACCTTTTTTTCGATTTGAATGTTTGGATTGCAACGAATCCCCAATTCTCCGAAAGTAAAATGTTCCAGTTTGGAATTTTTGTGACAGATTATTTTCAAGATCTCACGGTCAGTGAGATGAGTTGTACATTCAACCAATTTTATTGATAAAATTTGAGAGTTGTAAGGACTTTTTTTCTTAAATAAATGATTTCTGTGATAATTAAAAATGTCGAAAGAGAAAAAAAAGGTAACGCAGATACTTAAAATCGAAGTTCAAATTTATGTTAATACTCAGAAAATCTAAAGAGCGTTACTCGTGGTACATTTAATACGTGTTTTAGTAAATATGGATCCCGAGGCTGGTCTGAAAAGTTTCTGACCTAACAAAAACACAAGAAATTATTTCTTTAAATTTATTTTTGTTTTTCGACATAGTCTCCTTGTAAATCTGCACACTTGTTTCCTTTCTGCTTCTCTTTCTCTGCAAAATAATTGCTTACGAAGGTGATGCCCTCCTCATTTGACCAAAATCTCTGTCCTCCAAACGCAGTTTTTAGATTAGAGAACAAAAAGAAATCGTTTAGGGCTAGATCTGGTAAGCAAGGAGGGTGGTCAAGCAGTTCAAACAGTAATTCGTGGAATTTCGCCATGGCAACCACTGAGGTATGAGACGACGCTTCGTCTTGGTGAAACAGAATTTCACTTTCTGCACATGTAGCCGTTTTTCCATAATTGTTGCTTTTCGCTTGTCAAGTAATGATGCGTAGTATGCTACTGTAATGGCTTTTCCTGTTTGAAGATAATCGATGAGGATTCATTCAATTACTATCCCAAAATACAATCATCACCTTCTTAGCCGAAAAAACAGTTTTTGTTTTTATTGAAGCCGATTTTCCCTTCGCACTCTACTGTTTTGACTGTATTTTTGTTTGAGGCATTTAATGGTGTATCTAAGTGTCATCTAAAGTAATTAATTGGCGCCAAAACTCTGATCTATTGAGCCTAAACTGTGCCAACAGAGCTTTGGCACAGTTTACATTACACGTTTTTGGTCTAACACACATTCGAACACGTTTTTGGTCTAACGTGAGCAAACGCGGAACTCAACGCGCGGATTGCTTTCTTATACCTAAATCTTGATTCAATACGTGACAAACACGTTCTTTGTGGACATATTCGAAACTTCTATTACCTCTCTCCCTCAAGGTATTGCCTATCATTAGCCACCACTTTCCCCCCTCTTTCTGGAAGCATATGAATTCCACGTCGGAAAAAGGTTGGCCAAGAATCGACCCATTCTTTGGTAAGTTCAAAAGAATGGAAACGCTGTTCAGCCATCGAACGAGATACGGGCTATGACCGGCCAATGCGAGGGGGGGGGGACTTTCCTTTTAAACGTTTCTAAGTAGGTTTTCATAGGTTTTACAACATGTAGTCAAAAGTTGTTGTGTAACATAATCATCTTGTTATGTCTCTGTTCCCATTTCGGACATTTTTCTTTAGGGCTCGGCTCAAACGCATCTATTGCAATCGATAACAATCTCCCGTAATAGTTTTGTTCGGCTTGAGCAGCCCATATCTAACTACACCCTGCTGATCTCACAAAAAGCGAAGAAGAATTGCTCTTTATCTCCAAGATCAAAATCATTATTTTTGAAGTGCCGAATTCAGTCTCTGTATGTCGTTTCCTATAGAGCATGCTCACCCTAAATCTCAACAAAAATTCTGTGTGATTCAACTGCAGATCGCTTCAACTATTGAATAAAATAGTTCAATTCCCCGTAAATACTTTTTACTTGGCACAAAATTCGACATCTTGATTAAAAACGTTGTTCATAATTTGGCAAACAAACATACATTTAAGTTCAAGCTTACCGCCATTGGAGTGATGTGGAAATTAGGAGAGGGGGTGCCAGCTCAGGTATCTCCTTGTTACATGATCGAGGTTCAAAATTCCGAGAATAGTCGCCAATAGCCCTCGTGTTGCTTCTAATGCGGAGTTAATAAATCCAAACCGAATCAAGCTTATCGAAAGTACTTCCTTGTAGATACGTTACCATCTGAAATTAACACATCGATCAATAACTCCCGAGACTAACCCACAGATGGCGCTCGTAGTAAACCAGTAACCAGGTCTTTCTAGAGTACTAACCTTTGCTTGAAACGTGTCAAAATTTTAAGTCGATCGGACCAGGAAAAAGGTTTTTTGAAGTGAAGTGAAAAAGGTTTTTTCCAAGTGGGTGCCGCGATTGCTTTCGATGGAGCAACGAGTCGATGATTCAGAAAGCTGTTTATCGCTATTTACTCGCAACAAAAAAGATTTCTTGCGAAAAAAAAGAAAAAAAAAGAAAAATTTTTGAAACAAAACAAAAACAAAAAGGTTGGAAAACGTTGGAACGAGTTAATATCACCCTAAAGGTGATAACAAAGGTCGATATGTTGATGAATAAAATTTTGCAAAAATGTTGTTTTCAATTTTAGACTCGGGAGTTATTGATCGATGTGTTATATGCACTAGGAAACAGCGAGAGCTTATTCAAGGTCCTTATATATATATATATATATATATATATATATATAGAGAGAGAGAGAGAGAGAGAGAGAGAGTATACATATGTGTGTGAAGCCATATTATTTCATTTTTAAACTTGCGTAATTTTAATTATAAAACTAATTCAAATTCCTAGCAAGCAACATTTATACACGCATTAAACATAATTTTCCCTCCAGCGATACAACTTCCATTTCGAAGAATCACGAGTATAATGCTAGCATCAACAATCCCCTTTCTTCTCGGGTATAAAAGCCATCGCTGGCCTTTGGCCGTTCTCTTTCGCCTTTCTCGTTTTCGCTTTGTTGTCATGTCATATGTTCCGCTGCTTCAGCTTCCGTCATTTGAACACTGCTTTCATATAAGGCATATACATTTATCAAAGGTAAAGTTATCCCAGACAAAAATAAATAATTTTCCTTTTATAAAAGGGATGAAGCTCATTCGATAACCCCACGACAACATTCTGTAATAGGATTCGACTTCTTCATTTATAACAGAATTTAAGAGTAAGATGTCCTTTAGATTTCGTTACACACACACATATCATGAATTATTTTGGTTATTTTGATTGTTTTTCTTATTTAATTCATTTTTAATGTTTTGGATTCGATTTCAGATTCTTTTCAACTTGCATTTTGGGTTTTAATATAACCATTTTTTAATAATATGTTTTTCGGAATGGGAAGTTTGTACCATAATTATAGAATAACCCAGCTTAACAGTCTAAAGTAGCTGACGATTTTAAATATATTATTTTCTAATTTTTTTAATTTTTTTCTTCAATTTTTTTAAAAAATTTTCAATTTTTACATCTTTTTTTGTTTGTTTGTTTTGTTTCTGATTCCTATTTATTTTTTAATTCACTTTTTTTTAAATTCTTGGGTTTTTTTTTCTTTTTTAATAAAATTTCTTTTTGTATTATCTTTTGTATTATTTTATCTTTTTTTTAGTTTGGTTTAGGTTTTATTTTTTATGTTCAGTTGTGATTTTCATTTTTTTAAATTTTAACTTCGAATTAACTTCTTTGTTTGTGAATTTTAAAAAGTTATGTTTCATCCAATTTAGTATGAATTCTAAATCATATACATGCATACACACACACATATATATAAAAGTGTGTATGTGTGAGTGAGTATAATTATTTTAATTTTTATTAAAAACATACCATATAAAAATAATCTGGATGTCATAGTGTATAGTTTATATATTTTTTTATTTCATAATAATGACAAAGCCTTTTTTTTCATAATTTCTCGAAATAGAACTAACCATTCCTGCGTTACGAAAATTGTCGTATTTTTTTTGTGTGTGGGGGGGGGAGTATTGAGAGAAGTGATATATATGTCTTAAAAAGTTAAAAAGAACATTTACTTTTTCAAGAACATTCGATTTTATTCTTTTTTGACAATTTTATTTTCATTAATCACGGGTTTTCTCTACCTTTATAGTTTATTATGCATTATAGTATTTTTAATAACATTGTTAAGACATCTCATTCGAAAAATAAAACTTCAAGTAAATAACAAGCTATTAAGAAAATATGATTTCCTTTATTTTTTAAATAATTGTTTCTCCGAAATTGCAAATTAAAATTTTTTTTAAAAAAAAAAAACTAATACGTTCTCCGAATAGAAACAGAATTATCTTAAAAATGACTTCCATTGTTTTGAAGAATCTTTTACTTACTCTAAAAAAACAGAATAAACAAAATTAAACATCTTTAAATGATAAAAGAATTATTCACTTATATTAACATGAGAAAGATTTACGAAGTAATTTAATTTGATTATTTTCAAATTATTCAAGAATCAATAAACCTACAGACACAATCCTATCTCGACAAAATATCGTCTTTGCATCTTTAAAAACTCAAAAGAATTTCAGAACACATTTGCATATATACGTTCGATAACGATATTGCTAAATATGACGTAAATCCTAAGCTGGGCTATTCGAAAAATGTAAAATTCTATTGTCTCTTTTCTACGAATTCGAACATATCTAATACCAAACGATATTGTTCGCCGGTATTGGATCCACTGCGATATCAATCTGTTTTTCCCCATCGACGCTAGAGACAAGGCCATCGTCAGATCTTTGAACTACTATTTCTATTTCCTTTGTTGGCAGTGATGCAGGGGATCGTTTGGTGACTGAAGAGACGGATCGAAACTTGAGGCGACGTCTTGTCTACCAGAGAATATCTTTTAGCCGCTTTCCAAATAGGGCATATTCATGGCGCCAGGGGCATAAAATGCATCTTCGGCAAGATTTTTAGGTTCCTGAAAATCACAACTCTTTTTTTATTGTTATTACTTGTTTTTCTCGACCGCCACTTCCAAAAGTTATGACCGACAGTATATTTTCTTAATAACTTTTTTTTTCGTGATTTTTTTTTTGTGTGTGGTGATTCTCGTTTCGTAAATCTTTGAAAATAAGGGAGTAGATTTACTGATACGAAATAGTGTGGTGTCGTAGTCGATTGTAGCTTCTTTTCTCTCTTGACGTAATCTTCCGTTTGATTTTAATGAATAGATTAAGATGTTATCGTACTTTCTTTAACAGAAATATTCATAAATGTCTCTTAAATTTTTATAATAATTACTTGAGTTGATATCGAATATTCAATGTATTGAAACCATAAATAATTGAATGTTATACAATTTTGCCTTGTTATTTAATTATATTATTGTGTGTATGTTTTTAGAGAAGAAAGTGAGTAAGAGAGTGGTTTTATTGACGTCGCACTAGAAGCAACACCAGGACTATTGGCAACGGACCTTTTAATTTTGAACCTCGGTCAAGTGACGAGGACGACTCCTGAACAGGCACCTCACTTTCTTAACGTCCACACCACGCAAATGGGAGGACTTTGAACCTCGACAGACTCAACGTGCATCATCCCCAGTTACTCGACAGGTCTTTAGTAGCACCGAGGCTCGAGCCCACAACTCCACGAAGACCTCCAGTCGCGAATCCTCGACAATGACCACTAGGCTGTCAAGGCCACTAAAAACGAAAGGCATGCATAAAAGTATAATTAATCAGATAAGTACACTATAAGAAACTCTCATAAGTTTATAATATTACTTTATAAATTCGAAAACAAAATTAAACAATGACACTATTTCCAATAAATATTAATTAGTTAAGTTTAAGTCTGTCTGGGACAAAAATGCCCACCAGGTGGTTCCCATCCCCGTTTCTGTAACTAGCAGGGCCTGGGATGTTAACTACAAACTAGTGTCCCGGTCGAGTACGTAGTCCGATGCTGGACTCACTGTTAACTTCCCAAGCGAACTTGTTTATTCATTTATAGACCCCGGAAGGATGGAGGGCTCAGTTGACCCATGACCAGCTGCATGAGCTGAAGCCACATGGAATTGAACCTGGGTCTGCAGGCAGTGCTCGCACTCAGAACATACTAACCATTACAACACCATTGCCATTCCAATTAATATAGTTTTAGTTTAGTTTAGTTTAGTTTTTATTAACATCGCACTAGAAGCAACACGAGGGTTATTGGCAACGGACCTCGTAGTTTTGAACCACCATCAAGTGACGAGGACGACACCTGAGTTGGCACCCCTCTCCTAAATTCCACGCCAACGAGTCTAATTAACATATAGCACGTAAATATACATAAAACTAACTAAATAATCTCAACTGGTTTGCTCCTGTTATGAGTAGGGGAGGGTGTTGCCCAATCAGTTGTCGTGCACATCACTTGACTGAGGTACAAAATTAGGCGGTCCCCCCTCAAATATTCCTCGTAGTGCTTCTAAGTTCGACGTTGATGAAACAATAAATAAATTGCTACACGCTGTTATGTTCCTTCTTTTTAGTATTCCGTTCTCTCTGCATCATTTCATTCTGTTCTATCAGTTATTTTTCTTACAGGTAACTCGTGTTTATTCTCCGAAGCTTATGAGATTGGATTACGAACTGAAGTGAGCTGCATCTTCTAGTTTTTCTATGTAAGGTTCCTTTTAGAAACAGTTTAGAGTTGAGACTACAGCAGAGGTATTATCAGATGATTTTTACACGCTTTTATTTCACTCTTTATGTTCGTACGTATGTCTTCCCAGCTCAGAATTTAGACTCAAATTGATACTCCTCGCGCTTAACAATTTCCAATTCAGTTGAAAGTTTGTGTTATAGTTCACCCAATTACTTTTCGGTTTCAAATTTCCCCTCTAAAAAGAATTAAATAAATATATGTAAAAACTTTTTAAAATCAAATTTTTATTTAAAGATGGACTAAGAGTTTAAAAAGAATTCTTTTGAATCTAAAATAATATAAAATTTATGGTGCAAATATTTTTATCTCGTGTATAAATATCTATGATCCCTAATTTATCAGTAATTACTAAGTTTTTTAGTTAAGCGCCTCGACCTTTTATATGGAAATAAATTTACATTAAAATTTTTTTTATACCTTTTAGTCGATATATAAATAAAAGTGTGATTCAAAAAAATGTTTTTATACCTATACAATGTGTTTCGAAACTCATGGGCACAAATTTAAGGGGGGACAGAAAACATCTAAACAAGCGATGTTCACCCTACAATACATAGGTGAAAAGCAAGCGGTGAACCGCTAGTTGGCGCTGTAATGGAAAGCATGCGGCGAGAATTTTTTTTTACACATAATCATTTCTACTGGGATTCCAGGAGGAATTTCACTTACAATAATCAAGAAAAGGACTTGCTTTCTGAAATCCACGATTGAAATGACGATGTGTAAAAAAACTCGCACTTTATATTTTCCATTACAGCGCCGTCCAGCAGCTCACCGCATGCTCTCCACTTTTGCATTGCATGTGCAGATATTCATGGCCAATAATTTATATTCTTGCGACGCATAAAGAATGATAAAAATTCAAGATGTTAATTACTTCCGCAGAACTAATCCTCAGCCACCCACAAAAGATAATCAGAAAATTGATTCTTATCTTATTCTATAAATTCGGGTCCGAATCCGGAATAATCTCACTTAATCTCAGCTAATTCAGAGGAGTAATCTCGTAAGTTAAATCTTCCAATCACTCTCTCATTTATTGCTATTCCCCTCCATTCTTATATATATACGATCTTATATATATATTAGAGGGGAAGAGCAATAAATGAGAGAACGTTTGGAAGATTTAACTTACGAGATTACTATATATATATATATATATATATATATATATAGCTAATTCACATAATTCAATGGTCACGGCCTTCCAATCTAAAATTCCCAGAAGACTAATTGAAGGAGTTAGTAAATCCCGTTATAAAGTTAGTTGAAGGAAAATAGGTACGAAGTTTAATATAATTTATGCTATGACCTCAAAAATTCTCTCAACTTGTGGGATGATCAATATAAAAAAGTTATCAACGTTGGAAGTTCCATTGAATATCAGTCTCTCTTATAAGCTACGAAAAAGGGTTTAATTTCGAAATTAAACTTTAAAATTTATCATGAAGGAGCAATTTCATCGAAAATATTTAGCTTAGAATACGTACATCAAAGTATATTGCACAAAGCATAAAACTTCATTGTCTAGGTTTGTACAAATTTTAAGACGACAAGCTTGCTTAATCGTGATCGTGTAATAATGTACAATTTGCATAAATTAGATTTAAAAAAAATAAATATATTTCAAGATTCAAGAAGTTTGCCAGAAAAATTTTATTATCTTAAAAGGCTTATTCATTTAAAAGGTCAGAACTAACAAATTAATTTCACAGTTTATTTCCTTTTTGTTGGATCAGTTTTTTAACGATTTTCTGCATTAATTCTTAATTTAATTAAAGTGAATATGAATTAATTGATTGTTTGTCCAAACGACTGTTCAATTAACCTCACTCTGTGAAGCAACACGAGAACTAATGGTGATGGATCTCGTAATTTTGAATCTCGGTCAAGTGACGAGGACGACACTCGATTTACCACCCCCTCTCAAACTTCCTCACCATGCCAACAGAAAGACTTCCGGATCTCTGCAGATTTAACGTGCATCAGCTCCAGTTACATGGCGGGTCTTAAGTAGCATAAGACCCGAATCTACAACTCGACGGAAAGAATGTCAACAGTGAGTTGGCGACCATGACCAATAGGTTACTATGGCCCTCAGTGAATATGAAAGTTGGAAGATATGTTGTTATTGCTCATATTTTGCTGGACAGTATCATCTCAGCAAGTCCGGGAACCCGTAAATTACGAGTAAGGGTAAGGATTGTTTTTGCGACTTCATTAGATCCGAGGATCCTATTCTCCAGAGGAAAAAGTCCGACTTTTGCCTTAACAGATGACAGCACCATCGCAGATATTCCGGAATTTTAGATCTAGATCAGGGTCCCAGGGCAACCCTGATCTAGTATACCCAGAGGTATTGATTTGTATGGAAACTTGGAGGACTTTGCGACCGTGTTTAACGTGCACCAACCGCCGTTAGCGTACACGGCGGATCTTCGGTCGGCGCGGGATTCGAACTCGCGATCTTCCGATCACAAGGTCGCAGCTCTTATCAACCAGACCAAATTTGCAAGGTCCGAAACTCTATCTATTGCACACACACGCACATATATATTGGTTCAAAAAGTACCTCTTTTATGACATATGGCATTGCTAAGGCGGAATGACGTAACCATTGTGTGCTGCTAACAAAAAACCGGTGCCAAAACAAATGTGACACTGATTCATAAGTTAGATTAATTGCTGCCGCTTCGAGATGTCATCTGACAACGAGTAGTTCCCTTCGCCGAAACTTAGACATGTACCCTTCACCAGAAACCAACAAACATTGAAAACATTGTGTTTCTTTCGATGAATCTGCTCCAAAGAAGGCAAAGGTGGTCTGAACGGCCGTAGAAGTTATGGTGACGAATTCTTAGGATGGGATTGGCATCATACTCTCAGAATTCTCAGAAAAATGAAAAAAATGATCGATGGACAATACAACCGTGAGTTGCCAGATTCCCATTTTCTGTTCCTAAAAATGATGCTTAATGAACTTCCCGCTTAAAGGCGAAACCTTAAATAAGAACTCCCTAGTTATTCAAGATAATGTAGCAACACTTTCTAATAATTATCGATACACACTATGGTTCATCTTGGGAATCACATTCATATACATCACTTGTAGATCGATCTTCATAAGAAAACTCCGTTCTAGTCACGTAGTGTCTAAATACAATTGTAGAAAAATTTGACTGCACCCGATTTTTCTACTATTTCAACTGAGCAAATATGGAATGCATCGAAATTTAGTAGCAAAAATTGCACTGTTAAACGTATCCTCTCTGTACTAAAGGCTTAAAAATAACAATAAAAATTCACTTTCATCCAACAGACAAATAAAAATTACTTTATTTATATTAGCCACTACAGGAGTTATTGTTTAAGTCAACGACAAAATTATGCTATTGGCCACCTTATAAAATAGTGAAGGGTACGAGATTTGTAATTATTGTTGCCGTAAATTGAAAATTAACAATTAGCTTAAAATACATTCCATTTAAAAAAATTATCATTTGATTTGATTTTAATATCCGAAAAGAATATTATTGAGCTCTTTAATATTTTATCGTTTCTTTTTTTAATTCTAATATTTAATTGATTAATTTCATAATTATTTTTTAAAATTTTAGCACTTTTGGTAATTACATGTATTATTTACAAAACTTTGCACTGAACAGTTTTTTAAATTTAATTTGTTGTACTTGTTTCAGTTTGTTATCTTTTTCTCGTATTATTGTTCATTATTTTAATTATTTTTCTCTATTTTTGCACGTAATAAAATGGAGACAAAGCCAAAGTTCTCGTCGTCTGTCAGTCTATGTATATAATTGCTAAGAAACAGCGAGAAATTATAGTAGTTAGGGAACATTCTCTGTGGTGAATAATTCAACAAACAATTTTCGGAAGTCCTTCAGACGAATTTAATTCTCTGAAAATATAGATCACTATAAATTAAATTATATTCTTACAAACTATATCGAAATAAAAATTATATTTTTTTACATTCTTTCATTGTTTAAATAAGACGTAAAAATAGATCAGTGGATTTAATGGACATTTTATATCAATTTTTTTAAAATGAAATTTTGAGAAATTATATTTGTTTTGATTAATTAAAAATGATAATGTAAACTATGTCTTTGCTATAACACGAAAATATTTAGTACCCCCCTTCCTCCCTCTGAAATTTTCTGCCTACTAATAGTTTCACATTTTCAAATTCTAAGCGTATACGAGAAAATAAAACAAGCGAATTTATGAAAAACTATACTTATTAATTATTAAACATTTAATTTGTTTTGTATTGTTTGATCAATGCTCAAAGATAAACAACATATGAATGAAAATTTTATTTTTCAGTATTTTTATTTCTTTAAGGTATATTCTCTATCTGTGTGAAAAGTATTTAAATAAGATATTTTAATATTAGCATTATTGGGCTATGAGGTCTTCAGATTTTATTTATATTTATATATGAAATTATTCTTACATTCTTCCATGTGTTTGCTTAAGGCATTAGAGTGATAAAAATGCTTTACAGGTGTTAATTACCAGTTGATACACTTATGCGACTATATAGGGGGGGGGAGAAAAGAAACTATGGAGGTAACGAAGAATTCTACATAATTATGAGAACGCTTTTGAAAATAAACATTTTTAACAACAACAAAAAAGAAACAGTTTTATATATGTGATGTAAATTAAATTCATCCTCTTTCTTTTTATTTAAATATTCTTAATGCAAGGCCGTGTAACATTAAAACTATTTTGTCTTCCACTTCTAACAATTGTAATTTCCTCTTTCAGAATCGAACAAGTTATGTTTTCTGGAAAGATCCCTAATCCCATTTAATTGCTGAATTGGTAAGATTTAGGGAAAGTATAAACCTGTCCCAGATACAAAAGCTGTCGCCAACCAATAACGAAGCTCTTTCATGGCTAACACCTGCTGCGTAGGATGTGTAAACCTGGTACTCTGTTATGGATGCTGCTTTACATTTAATGAACTATTAAATATTCATCAGGGTCTAAAAACAGCATTAAATCAAATCAAAAAATTGTTCTGTGCAAAGTTTTATAATAAACAAATTTGAGCCAACTTTTTTTAAAAAAAATATTTAATTTTTCATTTAAATATTAGAATTAAATCAAGAGATAAAGTATTGAATTGGACAATAATATTCTTTTTCAGATATTAAAATTAGAGCAGATGGAAAATTAAATTGAATATATTTTAGATAAAAATAACTATTCCTGCCTTGAAATGTTTTATCTTTTATAAATGTTTTATTTCAATCCAATAAAAATTAGGATTAATTTATTACGACATATTTTTGAAAACTAAATTCATTGCTGGTGAAAGCAGGCATCAAATATATGCGCAAAAAATTACACGATAAAAATTTTAAATTTTTTATTTTTATTTTTTGGAAAATTAAATTCATTGATTTGGTAATGAAATGGTGAAAGCAGGCATCAAATATACACGTGAAAACTTTTAAAAATAAATTTTTGAAAAGTGCGAGTGTCCATTTTGGCATCCACTAAAATAATTGCCCCTAGGACATCTAAAAAACAATAGGATTCCATTTGTTTCTAGTCAACATCAAGAATAACATCGTCAAAGTGTTATATACATATGCATTCACAAAAGTTCTCGTCTTTCTGAATTCATGAGTAATCATAGGGAACTTAGTATTCTGACTCCAAAGGTGGGCATGCAAAATTGTTTTTGCTTTTTTTCCTCCTTCTGCAGAAACAGAAAGAATTTTCTTCATTTCTTACATTGATCAAAATAATCGTGATGATTAGATCAACATGTTAAGATTTATTTTATATTTTTATTTTATTTGCTTTAATTTTATTATTTAATTTAATAGATTGAATTTATTGAACGATCTTTTACTTTCATTCTTTTTGTTGTCGAAAATTGGCATTGCTTTAATACTCCAGGAGCTTATAGTTTAGCTATAATGACAAAATATAGTGTTGGAATATGAAATAAAGAATCATTCGTAGAAACAGTCAATTTATTTTAGACAGAAAGAAAAATCAACTTCCACATTTCATACTGATATGGCAGCAATATTGTATTTATATATGTGTGTGTGCGTGCGCGCGCAAATATTTCATCATATGCTTTAATTTTAATATTCAATTTAACAGCTTGAATTTTATTCAACAATCGTTTGCTTTCATTCTTTTTGTTGTCAAAAAATTGGTATTGCTTTAATATATCTGAAGCTTATAGCTTTGACTATAATGACAAAATAGAGTTGGAATAAAAAATAAAGTAGAATTCGTGGAAAACAATCAGTTTATTTTAGAAATTATAAGTTACTCTTTCAGAACTGGACTATTTATGTGGATTAAGTAATTGTTAAGAATGACTGTGGTTATAGTATAATCATATCTATAAAGCTATCAGAAGAACTTTTTAGAATAAAACGATAACAATTGTTTTTTGTTGGCGAGGCGTAAAGACAGAGAGTGGGAGACTTACTTAAATTACGACCTGGTCTTCTGTCCGTTGTTCAAAATACCAGATACATTGCCTGTGCTTAGGGGACTTTGAGCCGAGCAGAAGTAGACACTAGAAAATGTTAAATAAACAGATATAGTTAATTCGGTTACGAATCGAAATCACGACATCATCAAGTTTAAATGCATATTTATTAGATCCATTTTGTTCTTTCTTATTTTACAATTTTACTTCTTAAACTTATATTTATTAAATTTTAAAGGAACTATTAGAATACTTTTATTTGAAATATCTTTTTAAAGTTTTAGTAAATTTAAGTTTGTATTTATATATTATGAATAAAAGCGTGATATATAATTCAGCTTCTAAACAATGTTACAACGTACGTTATTTGTATTATTATACTTATTTGTACGTTATTTGTATTATTACTTCGTGGCAATGTTCCTTTGTGTGTTTTTGTGAGGTTCCTACGAGAGTGGTTCAAAAAGTACTTGTATTTGAAGACAAATGGCATCGTTAAGGTAAATTGTTGATACCATTGGGTACTGCCATCTGTTAAACGGATCCGAAACAAATTTGACATTAATTCATAAGTCAGTTTTGATTTGGTAGTCATTTGCTGCCGAATCAAAATTTGCTGCGACGTCGAGTTTTCACCGTCGATGATAAATGGATTTAGCGTTATTCACCGTAAATCGAGCAAAAATCAAATTTTTGGGTTGCTTCCGGTGAATCTTTTCTAAAACAAACGAAGATGGTCTCATCGGCCGGATCATTATGAGGAAGAATTTTTGGGGGGCGAAAGGCGTCAAGATCCCAAATACTAGTTACTGAGATGAAAACAACTGTCTAGTAAGTCATTATCTTGACTAAAAACAGATCATTTAAGATGCACCATCTTTTGGAATTTCTAAAGATTTATTGAACGATACTCGTATTAAATTAAAACAATTTACTCTCCCATCAATTTTAAAATAAAAACTTTCAATAATTTACAAGGGCTTTACATAAATAAATTGAGTTTTATTCAAAATTGCATGGATAAATCATTTGCGTCTAGAACTATTATTTATGCTGGATAATAACGGGATCTATCCAAAAAATAGTGCGCCATCCTCACTCGAGAATATTCAAATACACTTTTTGATATATTACAATTCCAGAACGAATTGTCAAATTAATAAACGCGATTTTTGTTATTTATTCACAAAACCATATGCAATGTTGTTTTTATGCAATTTTCTTTCAAAAATTTTTTCAGAAAAAAAAAAAAATTAGGTCATTACTATCCAAGCCTAAGCACCAGCGTGACGTATTTATTGCCTCGATGTTTTGAAATGATGCCAACTTCACATTGAGATTTTGAATGTATTATTGAAATAAACAATACCATATCCACGAGGCTAGACGGGAAGTCGTGTCTTGTCCATGAGATAAGTGATCGATTAGCGTGTACTTCTTCCTTTTTCAGAGGGGTGAATTGCACTCAAGAGCGTGCAGATGTAAGATATTGATCAAAGCATAAACATCTGCTTAATTCGTTAATTTTTTTTCAAGGAACTACATATTTTTGTTGTTTTATATAAGTCTGATTATTTTTTTAAAAGTAAACTAGAATATATTTGTTGAGTCCGGAGATTTTTCTCGGTTCACTTTCAAATTTTAAGGGATCTAATAACCACAGGCTCTAGAAAGTGTAGGAAAAGGGTTTTTTTTTTTTTTTTTTTTTTTTTTTTTTCCTTTAAAAATTCTTCGCTGAAGATACATAAAAAAGTACGAAGTTTGATTGAAAAGTAATGTCACCAAGTTTTGTTTTTAACCTTTTAGTTGTTTATTTATTTATTGGTTGGTTAGTTTTATGAGAATCCCTATATATATATTGATTCGTTATAGATATAACCTCAAATGTTATGTATTCTCCCGTCAAAGCTGTATTGGTGGGTATTCTCAACACAATATTTTAAATCATGAATTTTTTTAAAATACCGAAACTTTTAGTTGGAAACTCGATTTAAAAAAAATTATTGCACCTGAATTAACTGAATGTTGGTTTTTCTATAACGTCGCACTTTAAAGAAAAAAAGAGGAACATTGACGACGGGCCTCATAATTTTAAGCCATCAACTACTTACTAACTTTCCATAGTTACTTTATCCTGTTGTCATTATTAATTATTTAAATAGCCCCTAGTCAAGAGAAGAGAAGTGAATGAATAAAAAATAACCAACGAAAAAAAGTCACGAAGTTGTAAGAACCAACATTTTATTAAAATCTGCGAAAAATCAAATCCCCTAACCAATCATATTTGTGGATATGATACTTAAATGCATGTGATTCTGGAGATTAATGTGATAAAAATTACTTTACCTAGCTAATCGGGTTTGAGTTCTTAGTGGATTTAGAGGTGATGATACGATAAACTGACCATATACAGCTCCTTTATAGCTGTGATACGATCACTCCTCACTTGAAAATACATTCACTTTTCCTTCGTTTATAATTTCCACTCATTTTCTCTACTACTAATTAAACTACCAACCATTGTATTCAACGTTTCTCTGCAAAAATGTGTGTCCTTAATTTTGTTCACTACGCTACATCAGTTCTAATCTAATCTACATAAGTCGTGTTTTGTTTTTTGGGAGAGGTCTTCAATTCAAACATCAATTAAAGCCCTAAGGTGTAACCTGAATGGAGAAGCATGATAGAGCCCACATTGTATACTTACAAGTGTGTGAACTGCAATATCTCCAACTCACAGCATAAAAATAATTTTAACTCTCCTTAAAACTTTTCATCCAAGGGAAGCATCTTGCATGCAAAAGATGGCACATAAAATATCCTTATTTTAATGATTCGTTTATGGGCTTTTCTGTCTTTAAAAATAATCTAAATAATTTTCAAAGATCAAGGAGAAAATATAATTCCGCCGAAACCGTCATCTTTTTTTGCTCTTTCCGATGCACTTTTTTGTATTCAAATAGAACAATGAGAAAATAATTGAGAACAGTAGTAGAAATTCCATTGGATTAACACTACGTTCATGAAATTAAAATGGCCGGTAGGCGGGAGCCTTAGTAGTTATGTTGTGGATGCCAAATATTAGAGCAATCCGAAAAATCACCGAAATCTCTGCTAAATATAATGACTTTTAAATTCTTGAAGGAATAAAATTTTTAAAATGAATATTTGTTAGCATACAGTAAGTGTACTTCCAAGCCCCACAGAAGCAATTATTATTAAGAAGAAAAAATACTTTTTTCAAATTCCTAATGTATTTTATTGTCATAGCAAAGCATTCTTAAATACAAAACCGTAGCTAATGTTAAGAACAAAAAGAATAAAAACGGACGTCAATTGCTGTAATTGTTAGTTAGTTGTTAAAAAAGTTATATTAGAGCAAACGATAAATTATTAAATTAAATGTACCTTAACAATGTAAATATATCATATGGAAATGAAATGTAATTATTACAATTGCAATGTACTGTAATGGTAATGTCAATCTCGCACACAAGCATACACGTACGCACACGCACACACACACAATATGTGTGTGTGTGTGTGTGTGTAACGATCGCATTACTGTATTAAAATTGCAAATAGTCTGATCCTGTTTTATGTAATTTTTTTTTATTATTATTACATATACATTAAAGTAACAACCATGAGGTAAAAAAGTAATAAAATATTTATAAGAATTTGACTATAATCCAATGAAAAACTTTAAGAAAAAGTTTTATATAGCATTTTTTTAATTGAATTAATTGCTGGTGAAAGCAGAGATAAATTAAGTGTGTTTGACACATGAAATGTATACAAGTATATACAAAGCCACAAAACTTTTATTTTATATATAAGTATTTATTTTATACATTACATTTGAAGAATCGAGGAATTCATAAGAAATTCGAAGAAACTTCTTATGACTTGTAATAAATAACCCCCGATCTTTTTAATTCTTTTCTATAAGGTTACCGGGTAAGGAGAACTAAAAAAAAATTCAACATATCTATGACAAAGAAGCTAAAAGACTCCAGTTCGGTGAAAAGGACCAGGATATAGCTTAAAGTACATTTCCTGAGTAGTGATTCTCGAGTTTCCTTCCAGAATTATGGTGAGCTACAATTAATGAATAAGAGAATCGATTCAGAGAAAACATTCTCGGAAGAAAACTTCGTTACTAAGTAAAAGGAATGTATAAAAATGATAGACGAGAATTTCATTCTTAGAAAGCAAAACATTAAGACCAGTAAGTAGACATTATTCTATTTTGAGCTGAGATTTAATGTGAAACCGGATTTACAATATTAATATATTAGTTTATTTCGGAAGGTGTGTAAAATACTGTATTTTTTGCCCTGTTTTTGGTTTTAACTAATCAATACTTATAATATTTCTAATTAATGTATTCCAAAATTCTATTTATAATCCTCCTCAAATTTAAGTGTACTAACTAATTCCAAAATATATAAATCATCTCCCATTCATCTTCAATCGCATAAAATAAGAAAAACCTTTCCAATTAAGGAGAGAACGTATAATTAATAAAAAAAAATGTTTTAATGCATTTTCTGAGAATTGCTACCGTTACATCTCGAAGATGAACCCATTTGTTAAGAGTATAAGAATCGTATGACGTCAATAACCATGATTAAATTAATTAAATGTAACTATATATAAATAATAAATAAGAATAGAATGTGTATTTCTGATGGTAAAAAAAGATTCTTCTTTACCTTAAAATTGGGAAGGGAAGGCACAAAGGGGAGAGTTCTGTTTGAAATAACGCTGCGCGGTTGGAGATTGCCTAGTATGTATTTCTCCCGCTAGGTATGTGTCGTACAAATCCTTGCAAATTCATTACTACCAGTGGCGTCGCCGGGGAAGGTTTTGTCAAATTATAGTGAGTTTTTTTTTTAACCCCATCCGTTTTATTTTCTGCTCGTGTTTTAAGATGATGGATGCGCGCGACACATTGAAATTTTGTTTCCAGCTCTGAAAATAACGTCGCAGAAAAACTGTTGTGATATTAAAGGCAACTTACAAAGTTAGCACTTGAAAAAGCTTAAATGCAAGAGGGTTTTTTTTTCTTTTCAAAAATAGTGACTTGTCGATTGCAGACCTATCGATGGACCATTGAATAGTTAGTTAACTGTTTTGTCTTGGAGACCGGTTCAGCAAATTTTAACTGCAGATTTCAGAATGAGAAGGGTCGCTATGAAATTTGTGCCTCAAGTTTTGATTTACCAGTAAAAAGAGACGTTAGCCTTTGGCTAAAAGAGGAAAGACTCCCTTGCCTCACGCAACTTACTCGCCTCACCTAGCCCTCTCTGGGATTTCTTCTTCTTACCGCGCATGAAAAGAGCATTAAAAGACATCAGTTTGACGACATAGAAGCGGTCAAGTTCTAAATGAGGAAGGAATCAGTCAACCACTCAGTCAGAATAGTATAAAAAATGTTCCAAACAATTGAATCACAGATGGGTCAAATGTATTAAATATTATGAAAAGTATTGATGGTTATAAAGTTGTTTTGTGAACAAAATTGAAATGCATTGTTTTTTATAAAAAAAAAAAGTCCGGATTTTTTTTGAGTACCCCCTCACACCCTCTTCGTATTTCATTAATATATCAGATTCAGAACTTAACTCATGGCTACTCATTTTGATTATGTATATATATTTTTTAAAACAAATTATTACGCTTATTATTTTAAATGCGTCGATTTTTACTGAGCAGTTACATTCTTATCATGCTTCTTATGTACTAAATTTATGTTTTCAAGGCTATATTGTGTTGACATTTCGATTTTAAACTTTCAATTAAATCCTTTTCAGTTAAGAATTATTCAAAAGGATTCATATTTTCGAAATATTGCCATTGATCTCAATTAACAACCACCCTTTAATTTAAAGTTATCTAGAGAAGAAAACGAAGTTATTTAGAAATTTCTTACAGAAACTTTATTTCGACTATTCTTTCTCTTGAAAAACTATTTCATTTACTTGAAAATGGGTTTGAAAGTATTTTTAATGCTTTTTGAATGCAAGTAGTAAAGAAAAAAATACTTTTTGCGTCCATTTTGATTCAATACGAAGAATTTTAGATTTGTAAGACAATGTAAAAGAGATAATAATAAGCCTATCTTCCTGAAACACAAGTTAATGTATGACCCTTTCAGAAACTTAACTGATTATTCATATTTAATGTGATATACTGACGATTTTTCCTTGTTTCTTGAAAACGACTCTATTAAGGTAATCGAGAAGCTTAAATGGGCTAAATTTTCATTTCTTTTAAAAATATATTTTGCTGAATCTGTAGATGTATTATCTATGAGAATTTGAGAATTTGCACGTTCTGAAATTCAAATTTAAAACTGTAAATGCGCGAACGTGATGCGCCATAGACACTAAGAAGTTTCACTCAAAACGTGTTATTTAGGTTTCTAATACTACCATAGGGTTGACGTTTTCCACAATTTAAAACGAGACTATTTTTCTATTCAGTGAGTGGCCGCGGCTCATGGTCATGGACTCGATACCGGCGGTTTGTCTCTTGACAAGAATTCTTGAACCTTGATGCCACTAAAGACCTACTGTGTGGCGGTTCTGATGCTCTTAAATCTGTCGATGTCTGCCATTGGCGTGGTGTGGAAGTTAAGAGAGAGAAATTACTTTCATATATCGTCCACGTCACTCATCTCATATATCGTCAGATATCGTCCTCGTCACTTGACCGAGGCTCAAAATTGCGAGGTCCGTCACCAATACCCCTTGTGTTGCTTCTAGTGCAACGTTAATAAAACAAATCCATTAACTTGTGTAGTGAAAGTAATTTTTTTTTCTTACAAATACTCACAAAAATTGAAGGTGTGACACAATACTCGCATTGGTATAAAATAGAGTGTTTCCACTGTATTTTAATAGTATGTTCGATTTTTACTTATGATCAACGAATACTATATTTATATTCAACCTTTCAAGATCTTGTGTTATATTAAACACAAGGTCTTGATCAAACGGTACTTTGAAGGAAAAACTTGAGTTACTATTCGAACCTATATAGTTCATCTAAACTCAAAAAATTAAACAGATAAATAAAGTTAGTAATATACTTTAATGTCAGTAGCAAGGGGCTAGTTTAACAAACTGAAATCAAGGAAAAGGAAACAACTACTTTCAAACGTCGAAAATTAGCAGTATGAGTAGAGAAATATTTCACACTGTAATAAAAATAAGTTCCTAGAATAATATTGTAAAATTTCTTACGTCAAAAATGATATGAAGGAAACAAGTTTTCGAGGAACAAAAGGAATGCATTTAAAGGAATAATAATGAGTATAAATGTGTTTATCAAATTCAAATTTTGAAGATGTAATTACGTTCACTCTATAGAAAGTTATATTTTTGAGTTCTTTGTACATTTTTAAAGATTTAAATACAGTGTATTTTACGCAAGATGTACCATAGAAGATTAATACATTACTTACTGACGTAATTATGGCTATTGATTATGAACTGCACACATATAATTACTAAGGTTTATAAACGTGATTTTCTTGGCTGAAACTGATACACAAATATACAGTTACGTCTATTTTAAACATGACCTGCATTGCTTTTTGTATGAGTTAATTAACAGCATAATGCGAAAACATCTTTTCTTGTCAACGGAGCAGGGGTAACCTAGCGTTCATGGTCGCAAACTCGCGGCCTGCGGTTTTTGTCGAGTCATGGGTTCAAGCCTTGGTGTCTCTAAAGACCCACCGTGCAACCGGGGCTGATACACGTCAAATCTGTCGAAGTCCAAAGTCCTCCAGTGGCGTGGTGGGAAAGCTTGGAAAGGGCTCAGGTGCCGTCCTCGTCCCTTGACTGAGGTTCAAAATTACGAAGTCCGTCACCAATAAACTTTGTGTTGCTTATGGAACGAAGTTATTAAAACTAATCAATCAATCAACCTTGTCGAAGGTGTCTGTTACACAAATATATTAAGTCGATTCAGAGTTAAAGGCTAAATAAATTTTTCTCCAGTAGTTTTTTAAATACCTTCATCTTTAATATAACAGAGGGTTTTTTTTAAATCTTTTAAAAAACTATGTTTTAATCAATATAATATTTAGTACACTTTGATAGATATCATCTTTATTATTCTATATTAGGGCAGTTTAAAATAATGCTGGCAATTAAATAACACCATAGAATTTACTTACGAAATTTTCAAACGGTATAGAAAAACTCTAATAGATTCTAAATATAATCTAAAACTTTAATAGATTGATTGTTTATTAACGTAACAACACGAGAGCAATTGGTGATGGTGGCAGCTGTGGCCTAGTGGTCATGGTTTCAGACTCGAGGCGGCGGTTTTCGTTGAGTTGTGGGTTCGATCCTTGGCCAATAAAGACCCCCCGTGTAGCCGGAACTGATACACGTTAAATCTGTCGGGCCCAAAGTCTTCCCGTTGGCGGGGTGTGAAAGTTAAGAGAGGGGGGTGCCAGCTCAAGTAGCGTCCTCGTCACTCGACCGAGGTTCAAGATTACGAGGTCCGTGGCCAATAGCTCTCGTGTTGATTCTAGTGCGACGTTAATAAAAACTGAATTTCGTGATAGTGGGGAAGAATTGAGATAATTGGCATAAATTCATGAGAAAAAAAGTATGTTACCTAAAATAGTTTTATTCTATTTTATGCTTGTGAGAATTCGTAAAAATTAATCGTTCCATATAAAACAGGTTTTACTCAAATATAAAATCCGTTGTATGTCTATTACTATAACAATCCGTTAAAAATGACAAATGAGGCTTTGGAAGTAAAAAACACAAATGAAGAAATCCAATTACATCTTATTTGAAAGTAATCTGTAAAAATAGTTTTTTTTTTGTCATGCAATCGTTTAGAATCTGAATGATGGTGTCGCCATGATAAAATAGTAGAAACGATTGAATTTATTAAATTGTTTAATTAAACTCTTTCACTTTACTTATTTTTATTAAAGTGGGAAACCATTCTGTTGATGCTCGGAATAATGTTTTCCTTTAAAATATTTCACAAAAAGCAACTTGTCAAAGGCAATTAGTTTGGTTATATCATTTTCCGTCAAAAAGTCGTCTGTTAAAGGAAAATAAAATATAATATAAACCTTTTCCTTTCATACATCAGGCACATAAACTTCATGGGTTTTTTTCAGTTGTAAAATCCTATTTTATCTCATCTTTGTTCGTCGATAGAATTTTCGCAATCCTTTTGTTCATCGAAAACTTGTTTCCTTCATATCATTTTTGACGTAGGGAATTTTGCAATATTATTCTTCGAGTATGGGCTTATTACATTTTGTAATATTTCTCTATTCATATAGCTAATTTTTGACGTTTAAAAATAGTTTCTCTTTCCTGCACTTCAATTTGTTGAAGTAACCACTAGATACTGACGTCAAGGTCTATTACTATCTTTATTTATCCATTTAATTTCCTAATTTTGAATGGTCTACATAAGTTCAAATAGGAACTCTTTAAATTTTCCTTCTGAACCTCCATTTAATCAAGACCTTACTCTTAGTATAATATAATATTATTTGATCGTAAATTTTAATTTAACTTGCCTTTTAGCGGAGCCACGGCAATGTAACATTTAAGGTTAATTTCATAGTAATGAACTTCTTATCATTCAATGTGTGCGTGTTGAGTCCATTGACTGTTTATCAACGTCGCACTGAAAAGCAACACGAGGGCTATTGGCAAAATGCCCAAGGACACCAAGTTTACCCAACAGGCTTAGAGCTACAACCCCCCTTCCACCGGGAAACAATCACTCCCGCCCTCAGTATTTACTGGCAAAAAGAATTTTTTTTTACAATAGAGTAACAAAAAGCAGTACATGTTGGAGCAAAGAACAAATGAATAAAACATAATGCAGAAAATCAAAAGAAAACATAATCAATTAATTTGCTTACATATGAGTCATGGTTCTAACGAAGTTTACTTTTGACGTCATCGTTCTAATACTTCCAATTTTTCTCACATTTCACTTTTCTTTCCTTTTTTGGAATGCATATCGTACTACTGGCAACGAACCACGTAATTTTGGATCTCAATGAAGTGACGAAGACGTCACCTGAGCTGGTACCTCCCTCTCCTAACTTTCACACCACGTCGACGATAGGATTGGAGACTTCGACCAGATTTAGAGTGCATCAACCCCGCTACATGGCAGGTATTTGGAGACATCAAGGCTCGAACTCACGACTCGAAGAATACAACGCCGGCTCGCGGCCATATGTAGAGTCATGAGCTCAAGTTACCAAAGATTTTAGAGCGATATATTGAGGATTACTGTTCCGCGAAATGAAACTGGGCCTCAAAAACCATACCCCCACAGGAATTCATCTTCTTTAGGTAAAATCAAGCCTCGTAACCCCTAGGAATTCTAATGAGATTTTTTTATTCCCATGGGATTCACAGTATTCATTAAACCCGATCGACCCATACCCAGCATACCCTAGCAATCAATCTCTTTTTCTATGCTTCTTTTTTTTTTGTCAAACGTCCCCTCCTTTTTATTCTTTAAATATCTCATGCGTCTGGATCACAGTTACACATGTTTCGGTGCAACATAGCCATTTTGGTTCTGGCTCCATTTAACTCCACCATCACTCACTCACACTCATTCAGTGTGGAATTCTAGAGAGGGAGGTTCCAGCTCAGGTGTAATTCTCATAAATTGACCGAGAATCAAAATTACGAGGTCCGTCGCCAATAGCCCTGGTGTTGCTTCTAGAGCTACATTAATGAAAAATCACTTAATCTTATCATTACGATGATATTGGGGAAAGTATGTCTTCAACAACGACGACGAAGTTAAGATTTCTTTATGACTAATCCCAGTAGGGATCCCTTTTGGCTCAGTTATTAAAGGCACTGCAAAAGACGAACTGGAAAAGATTTCGACCGGAACGACCGATTTAGGACTCGAACAGTTACAGTGTCACTTAACCTCTTCTGCCACAGGGTAGAAAAATCATGCCGTCGAAATCTTGAAGAATCGATGTAACGATGCTGTAAAATCTGGTAAGATTTGGCTCAAAGAAACGCTACTCGACAAGAACGCAGAGTACAATAAATAATTCCGTTAAATCATCGCAGGACTGAGTTTTTAAAATGTGTTTAACTTCAGACAATTTTGCAGCTGTAAATTCTTTTTATTATTATTATTATTATTATCATCAAACGTCATTTTAAGGTTTGTAATGTGAAAAAATTCTAACGTAGTTTAATGTCTAATAAGCTTTTTCTTAACACCTCTCTATTATCCGACATTTTCTCCTTTTCGCCGTTCTGCCAGTCCATTTATATGGGGATAAGCAAATTTATATATTTTCTTTTGAACATTCAAATCATCTTCAGTTGAATTATTCTATGTCACACTTTTTATTACAAGCTTTTGTTTAACTTACAATGTTAATGTCTATGTACGTACGTCTTTCCAGTACAAAATTAATACTTGAATATAAAACCACTTCTTACCATCCGATTGAGTGAAAATTTTGCATACGCATATAACTCCAATGGCAGTAAAATAATACGGTATGCTCAAATAGTGACGGATTAGAGCGGGTAATGTACTTGAGGACCCGAACCTTGCACTTAACAACATCCAATTGAACTGAAATTTTGCTCACACGTATAGCTCATGGAAAGGCCTTTTCTACTCTTAAACCAGACCAAAGAGAATTAAATAAATATAAATTTTTAAAAGAATTCTAATCAAGGTTTTACTTAAAGGTGGAATGAAAGGTATAAAAATAATTTTTTTAAATACAAAGTAATTTATAATTGCCAAGTCTTGAGACATTAATATTTTTATATTATAATATATAAGCAGCTACGATATTTAATTTATCGGTAATTATCTAGATACCTTAATTAGGCGCGTCAAGCTTTTGTAAATTACTATATTATTTCCCATTTAAAAATTATTTTTATACATTTTAGTCCATCTTTTAATAAAAGCTAGATTTAAAAATGCTTTTTATTTATATTTATTTTAACATGAAACTCGAGAAACAATTTATGAGTGACATAAACTATAAATAATACCCGAAGACGGGATCAATTCCTCTTTATTCAACACTAATTCAAACATCGTAATTAAAAACTCCGTCTGGTTAATGTGCTTGTTAGTTAAGACTTAACTACTTCTTAAATTGATTTATCACTTTCTGTAATCTACACTTGATCACTCTGACCTTGTCCTTTATTTTAACTCAGACAAATACTTTTATTCAAAGCAAGACATTTCTTTTTGTTGTTATTTTTATATCCTTTAATTGATTTAGTCTCGTTTACGCCGCGGCACACTTCTAACTTAACCATTCAGCTTAGGACATTTAACTAAATAAACCAACTGGTTAAGCAATGAGTTTCACCGCAGTTGCAGATGTATTCTTTTGGTAAGACCCAGTCTCAAAAAACTGTTCCTGTTTAGTCTTTCCAGCAGTAACGTGGTCTGGTAACGAGTAAATTATTTTAGAATCCCACCCTCGACCTTGAAAAATCTAACTGTGAATGCTTAAATAGTCAGACGTAACATCGGCGTGCACAAGGGTCTTTCTTATTTGTGTGGGGAAAAAAGGCTAAGAAACTTCGAATATGAGATTTTTCAAGGCTGTATCACAGCGGAAGTGCCAGAATAGATGAGTTTTGCAGTTTGAAATATAAATTACATTCAGTGAAGCGTGAGGGCTTTTTTCAGGACTGGTACAGTAGACTTAAAGAAAGATTTCGAAATCCAGTGGACCACTAAGTGTTAAAATGATTTGCTAGCGAGTGCAAAAAAATAATTCGGCAACGACTTAGAACAGCGAGACGCGTGAGAAGTTTCGAACCAAATCTGTGGTTCTATTTTGGCTCTACAATAAAAATAAACGATAGTTGTACTGTACATGTAAATTTGGTTAGATACTGCTTTGATTGTCTCCTTTGATACTCCTTTGATTGTCTTCTAGTTTACCAGCAGACGTATTATATCCTTAGAGTCTTAATAATTTAACTTAACACTGATTTATGTGACTGTTTATTATTAACCTCGCACTGAGAAGCAACACGAGGGCTACTGGCGATGGACCACGAAATTTTATGCCATGGTTAAGTGACGTAGGCGACACCTGAACTGGATCCTTCTTCGCGAAACTTTCACACCCTGTCAACAGAAGGACTAGGGACCTCGACAGATTTAACATGCATCAGCCTCGCTACACGGAGGGTTTCAGTGGCCTCAGGGCTCGAATCTGCGACTCGATGAAAACAAAATGAGCCACGTGTCTGCGACCATGACCACTAGGCTACCGCGGCTACTAAAACTGATCTCAATTTTCATTGTCACTATAGAAAAGTTTTTAAGTTACGAATCTGGGAATTAAAATATTTAAAAGCGCTCTTCAATTATTTTTGTAGTGAAAATGGTGAGGTTGAGACCTGTACGAGGTGTGTGTATGAAATAAAAGGATTACCTCAAAAAAAGGATATTTATTTTCAATTTACGGGAATTCTATTGTTTGCTTAACTGACACACTCCCATTCACTCAATCTTATTTTCCATCGTTCAAAATGTGTTACTGTTCATTTTCTGTTAACTGTTTTAGTAGCTGTGACGTTTTCTTTTTAACACACTCCAATGACTCTAAACGGGTTGCTTTTAGCAATGACTTTATTTTTGGAAAAAGGGAAAAGTCATAAAAGTCTGTATTAGGGGAATGGCGGATAGTTCAGTATTTCAATCCGTTTTTAACCAAAAACTGCTTCACGTAAAGCACTATGCTGCAACCAGCATTAATACAAAGAAGTTCTGATCAAGCTGAGAGAAAATAAGACAAAACGTCCAGGATTCAGACAAAAAGGTTTCATCCTGATCAAGACAACAGTCCTTCGGACACAATACACTCCGTGAAGCAGATTTTATTTACAAAAACAGATTAAAATGCTAGATCATCCACCATATTACCCTGATTTAGTATCCTGTGACTTCTTCCTTTACTTAAAAATAAAATCTGTGCAGAAAGGAACCCGTTTTGAATCATTGGAGACCGTTAAGAAGAAAACGTCACAACCTTTAGCACAGTTATTGGAAAATTGAACTGCAACGACTTTTGACCAGTGGAAAATAAGTATGGGTGGATGTGTTAGTACTAATGGAGAATACAGTGGAATACATTGAAATAGACAAACAATAGATTTGCCATAGATCTTGATAAATTAAAAGAAGTGGGAAGGATCGAAGTATAAAGGAAAGATTGCAAAACCCAAAAGCATGAAATTTGGTTCAAGGAATCTATGGGTATTGATAGCATACTCTTCGTAGCCATTTTTTTGAAATTAATTTTAGATTTTTCTTAAAATGTAATATTAAAGTGATCTATGAAATAGATTTTGTATTCTCTGCGCATAATTCTGGTGTACATTAAGTCACATGATGTCACGGTTTTCATTTCTTTTGGCTATCTGTCTTCACGTAGTTTTTAGGTTATTTATATTTATTCATTTGTTTGCTCTTTATAATAGAATGTAGTTGTATAGAAATTGTGATTTTTTTAATATTTGTTTGTTCTTCGTGTGCGTTGTAGAATCACGGTTCTGTTATTTATGAATTATTTAATAATTGTATCCGACGAGCAACTGAAGATCCTACAATTAAGAAATATTTTCAACAAAACATTTAAAATTTTTACTGTAACATTTGAGATAATGATAATCCTTTTTGTCAAAATATCATCTTTGCTTATGTCTCAAGCCCCAAAATCAGACACCGTTGAAACACAAATTATTTTGCAACATAGCTTACGTTTCCTACGCTTATCCACTATTGCCTTTTTTTTTTTTTTTTTTTTTTTTTCGAAATACTGCATGATGGTTAAACCATCGGCTATTTAACCATTGAACGAGGGATGAAAGCGCGACCTTATTTCTCACCAGCTTTGTTTTTATTTTTTTGCATATTTCAGTTTACTCAAAAAGTGTTCGTTTCGAATTTATTTTCGTGAAATTATTTATTTTTTTAATTTTTTTAACAAATTTTTTCGTGTTAACATTTTTCTCAATTTGTACTGTTGAAGCAATATTTTTGCATTTTTCGTAGCTTAGCTCTTGAACGAAACGTCACAAGATTATGATCTTGCTCCGTCTGAGAGATCCAAGTACTTTTTACAAGACTAAATTAAATTTGGACATAAATTATTCAACCGATTTTTGGTAAATTTTGAAAACAACATTAAAAAGTGTCAAAACAATTTTGGAAGTTTTCACTTTTTCAAACCTAACTATCCAAATGAAACAGTATTTGTACGGTGTACGGAATGAACAAACGGCCCTCTTTGAAAAAAGAACGTGGAAAAAATATTTGTGATAGTCTTGTACAAATTTTTAACTGCACAACCGGCAAGCGAATTTTCAATTTTCTCCAGCGGCTTCCATGTAAAATTTTCGCTCTGCTAAGTACAGCTCTGATATATATTGTGTCATGATATATGAGTATTTATTATTCTTCATAGATTATTTGAGAAATAGTTATATTAACTCATTTGATACGTTTTTGATTAAAAAGAATACTAAAATACTATTATAAAATTCAGAATAATATTTATTTTAAGTATTCAAGCGTGCGAAGAAAAAGTACTCCAGCTAATTGTGAATAAATTCCCGATTTTGAGTCAGTCCCGTTGCCATACAGACAGAATTTTCATGAGGGCTCCAGTGTTTTGCACATTAATATAAAGAGTGATACACAATATGATCATAATAGCTTTTAAGTAACATAGAAAACGAAAAACCAAGCATAACATAAATCATCACTTCTGAGAAATTACATATAATTTATAATCATTGAATATCAGCTAAAAAGACACAATTAAAATTTTTGGTTTTAATAGATTTCATTTGTCCCCCCCACCTTAAAATTAAATTTAAATTCCCATACTTTTATTTTTAAATTCTATTTTTTTAAATAAAAAATACAAATTTTTATATAAGACTAATCTACATAATCATGATTCAAAGGAGTTAAATTTCATTGAACAAAACTTGATTCCATAAATTTTTTACAACCTAAATTTTTAAGACATTATTCTCTCAGACAATATCAACGGTAAATATTGTACCAAATTGATATATCAGAATTTTTATTATTCTCCTTTCACCAGCTAGTTAAAAAAGCAGATACGTATTAAAGACATTAAAATAACAATAGCCTGTTGGTGATGATAACCATAAATGACAGCTTCGGCACGATAATACAAGTGTTGCAGTACCAAACCGATAACAATGACATCTAGTTATGATAATATTATTCACATCCAAATATTCATTTTTGATTCGATAAGCCGTGTCTAACTACAGTTGAACTTCTCACGTGAAAAACAGACAACAATCAATGAAATAAGTATTCATTATCTACAGACTCAAGACTATCTGGTTGGATAATTACAAATGCTTTACAAATAAATAAACCAACAGAAATCTTTTATCTCGAACCTTCAAAATAAGAGAGATATAAATGACTTTTAGTCAGAAAATGAAATTTTTCCAGAAATGTCCCCCGATCGGCAAAAGTTTCTAGATTAATATTCTGAGGAACATCACTCATCTCTCGGTAAAGACATTCTGTTAAATTCTTTCTCGAACAGACAGGCCGAATTCCAGTAGGCCAAAGCTGATCGATCGGGCATACTGCGAACTTTCGCGTGACGCTTAAAAATATTTTATATATTAACCACCGTTTTGCATCGAAACTTATTTTGATTTGATGTATGTGTTTTCCAGAAATTGATGAAACTTTTACAACTTCAGTCTTTAGCTACTTTGTCTCACAAGTAATGTTAATAAAAAATCGATCCGTCACTTCGACTTGTGTCTACCTCGATATACGGTCAAATAATCGAAAATTCCAGATGAATTTACTAAGCAATGGGGAAATCGGAATGACAGTATTAAAATCCAAGAAAATTGAAAATGTTAAGCTATGAATTTCATTCCATTTTTAAAAAAATATCAAAGTATTATTTTTTAAAAGAAAATATCAAATTTTAAAATTTGAGGGTTTTTTGTTTCATTTCATTAATATTAATCTAGATCTATATAATGAGATATCACCAAAAATTTAGATTCAACCGCCCCTTCATTAATAAAAAGAAACTCCATGTAAGCAAAATGGTAAAGGAATTGTTCTTCCAAACTAGCCTTCTGATGTGTAATTGCACATATTTGTATAATATTACGAAATGCCGGAACACTCCAAGTCATGTCACTCAACAATTACTTTCATATTGATCAAACGGATACAATTGTCTGAGTATTAATCAATGTACTAATTTACAATTACCAAAAAAATTCCAAATAATTCAATCTCCTCCAAGTGAAAGACTTATTAAAACTGTTTAAATATCGTACAATCTAGATTTGGAAGGTCGTAAGTATTTTTCTATTTGAAAAACTGTGTTAGTTCTTTAAACTCTTGAAAAAATAAATCCTTCGCTCAGGCTAAAAGAATCATAAGCTGAAGAAGAGATTCAAAATTGATATTGGTACCGAAATTATCTTCTGAATCCTAATCTTATTCAGTAAAAAGCTAATTACTGAATTAAAACCGTCAAAGAAAATCAGTATGGTAAAGAATAAAAATAGTACCCTAAAAGATTATTTCAAGAATTGTATGAAATTAGAATAATGAATGAAATACAGAATAGGTGTTTCTTTAAAAATAAATATGGAAAGTTGGTATTTTCAAATTAAGTTTGAAATTACAGATTTCTAAAGATTATATATATATATATATATATATATATATATATATATATATATATATGTGTGTGTGTGTGTGTGTGTGTGTGTGTGTGTGCTTATTAAAAACTGCAGAAAAAAACAAAACAAAAACTCGTTTCTCTAAATATGCTCTTGTATAACTTTTATATGACGATTCTTTTTTTAAGAGAATTTTTTCTGCATTTTTTCAAACGATCCAAGATGGTTATTTTGAAGCATTTCACATTCAGATTTCAAATTCAATGCAAATTCAAAATAATATTTTAAATATTATTTTGAATTTGCACTTTATTTTTTTTATTCTGTCATGCGCCCCGTGAAGTTTCACGGTCAATTGAAGTTTATGACCTTAATTCGCAATTTTTTTGCAATATTTCATGATTTAAAAAAAAGTTTGAAAGATGATGGTACAGGTTTTAAAGAATGTTCTTTCCTTACCATTTAAATTTATTTTTGAAGTATTAAAATTTCTATAAACACGCATGTTCGTTTCGAGAATTCCAAATTATTTTAATAAAATAAAAACACAAGGAATTTTATTTAATGCTAAACATTCTTATTTTGAGTGAAATCTTTTAATGCGCATTTTTAAACTTCAACAAAGTTTTTAAATCCTTCAATTTCATACGTTTAATATTATAAAAAAAATATTTAAAAAACAGAAATTCAAAATAAAAACTCTTAAAAACGCTAATAGCGTTGTTTGTATTCTAACTTTCCATTAGAACAAAGTTTCTTTTTAGTAGCTAGACTGAAAATGCCATCTGGCTTGTTTCTACCAGTTCATTTACCGGCTCCATTAGATTAGGCTAAACTGACAGCCTTTCTCTCAGTTAAAGAAAAAAAGCATTATTCTGCGAGGAACATTTACTTCTCCTGCATGGTTGATTTCTTTCGAAATTTACAGACCTATTAACATTGACCATGCTCAATTAACGTCCAACAGCATTTTTTAAAAGCATTTTTTAGCTCTTTTTTCAAATTCATTGTATTTGTTTCCGATCAGGTCTGAGATATATATTCGGAGGAGCTGTTTCTTTTCTCGTATTATGATGGATGTATTCCCTAAAATTCTTTACGAATTTTTAGCTTTACATTTTTGAAATTTAAAAGAACAATAACTGTGTTATTCTATGTGGTTCGCTTCAAACAAAACTCATCGTTAGAAATAATTATGGTTGTTGCTGTGTCGAATCATACTGGATCTGAAAGTCCTCACGAAGTGTTGTGGAAGTTAGGATAGATAGGTTAAAGTAAACCGATGTTATTATTTAACAGTATTTTATAAGAATAATCCTGTTGTATTTCGTTAGTGCGATCGTGTTCTTTAAAGAAAGTCTTTGTTCATTCTATTAATATAACGTTAAATCAATGATTTTTATGAGCTTGTAAGCTCGAAGGATTTAAACAAAATCTGAATTAAAAACAAAAATATTTAGGCTTTAAACTTTCAATGAGAAGCAAGAACAATTTTTATTCTTTTGACCGAAGACAACTCTTCACAAAGATACAGTTATATACGTAGTAAAATAAAGCAAACGATTTTCTTCGAATAAGAATAAATTTTTAAAAAATTTATGGAGAACGGAAAAAATAGTTTAACAAAAGACTTTTATGTTCGTTTCTGGGAAAAGCAGTAAGAAATAAATACACGAATTTCACTTACATAATATAGAAAAGACAAATTTAGTTCTCAGTTAATAGTGTATAAATAAAGTGGTAGCCTAATGGTTGAGGCATCCGACTCGCTTCCAGCGGTTTTCGTCAAATTCGGGGATTGAGGCTTAATGTCACTAAAGACCATCCGTTTAGCTGAGGCTGATGCACGTTATATCTGTTGGGGCCCAAAGTCCTGCCGTTAGCGTGGTGTGGAAGTTAGGAGAGGGGGCATCTGAGGTGTCGCCCTCGTCACTTAACCGAGGTTCAAATTTATGCGATCCGTCGCCAATAGTTCTCGTGTTGCTTCTAGTGTGACGTTAATAAAACCAAATCCAATATATAATTTAAAATTACAGTATATACAAGATAGTATATATACAAACTGAGGCACTATTTATGCCCTTACAAGCTCAGAAAATGTAATTTAACACCAATCTACTATTATGATTTCAAGAAACATTTCAAAGCAAAAAAATTCTTAGAATTTTTAACATGTGTTGAAATGTTGCTGTTTTGAGAAAATGGCTTCAACAAAAATGCGTGAGTATAAAATAAAGGATACTTGGTGTTAAGTACAAAAGATTGACATTATAACACATCATGATTATAATAATTGCATTCAGTTTGTTTGGGGTACATTTACATTGCTAAGATTTATTTAAATTAACATCTTTTTACTGTCTGCTTTTATTTTACTATCCGAACAGAATATTATTGTCCAATTTAATAGTTTGTAGTTTGCTCTTATTTTAATACTTCATTTAATTGATTTTTACGGTAGAATCGTCTGCTTTTATTTTATTAATTTTGTTGTTGTTGTTAATATTGGTAATGTTTTTGTGCTTTAGAATGTTTTGGTTGTGAAAATAAAAGTGCATTAAGAATTTGCAGAAAGTATTTTCTTTTCTTGGAAGTTCCTGCTTCTGTGGAGCCTGGGGCTCGGAAGTACGCACAATTTATGCTAACTAATATTCATTTTCAATAATTAGAACATTTAGAGAACTTAACAATTATTACTTTTAGCAGAGATTTCGGGGAAATTTCGGATTGCACTAATACATGGATTGTCTAAATTTAAAAAGAGAGCGAGAATCTAAATGAAAGAGCAAACAAAAACCAGAAGTTAAGAAAAGGCATCGAAAATTAAAATGAAGAAGACGAGTTTAGAAAAGCCCTGAGTACGAACGTTAGCACATTTTAAAATGAAATTAGGATAGCCAATTTAAATATTTTTTATAGTTGCGTGTGAAGAAAAATTGAGTTCAAATGACGGCAAAAAGTTCTCACTAACCTTCTTAATATATTTATTAATTTTAAGAACAGTTACATAAATAGCAAAATTTAGGCAATCTAAATACAATTGAAAAAATTGTTTCTTAAAAGTAGTGTTTTATTTTTTTAAAGAAATTTCTTAAATTTTTCAAAAATGCACTATAGATAAAAAAAAAAAAAAAAAAAAAAAAGGTTTTAAAATGAAAGAATTGTACTTGATAAAGGGGAAAAAGGTTCATACTTGCATTTTTTTATCTTATTTTATGATATACATTTCCTAGTCCCTAAAAAATAATTACTGAAATTTCTTCATCATTCATTATGCTGTTTCGTA
>BMAW01083859.1:0-30655 GCA_019974015.1 Nephila pilipes | reverse complement strand
CCAAATGTATTTGTGTTTAACTTCATTAAGAAATTATTTAAAACTTGAATGACTTAAAATTTAAGTTTAAGCTTAAATAAAAGGATTTAGAATTATAAATAAGGTGTGTGCAGTTTTCATTGTAGAGTTGGTGGAAACATTGCTTTGTGTGATTGACAGATGTAGGGACTGAGCTTCGGGATAAAAAAAAATATCCGTCCAGAACATGAAAAATTAAGAAGCATTGCGTAATATTACCTTAATTTCCAAGTTTCTTTCACAGTATTCTTTTTCCTAAGGGAAAGACACATAGTACGGAATGCATTTTATTCAGTTAATTCATTTTTATACATATACGAGGCATGTTTTTTAAGTAAGTACCGTTTTGCTATTCCGCCGCCGCAGCTCTCCGGTCGGCGTTCCGCGCATGCTCGCTGGTTACCTACATCTCTTGTCTACGCACTGATGCCATTACAGTCTGATTCTTCATTGTATACGTTGTTTACTGAGTGTTTAAGATGCCTCCGACAATCGTGAGTCCCGCTGATTGTGAAGTACGGGCTGTTATACGATTTCTTAGTGCTAAAGGCGTAAAACCGATCGATATTCATCGTGAGATCTGTGAAGTTTACGGACAAAACATTATGAGTGATGGAATGGTAAGGAAATGGGTGAGAGCATTTAAAGATGGCCGTACAAATGTGCATGATGAAGAACGGAGTGGGCGTCCTTCGGTCGTTAATGAAGATTTGGTGCAGAAAGTGGTCAAAAAGGTGAGAGAAAACAGACGCTTTACAATTTCATCATTGTCCGACTGCTTTCCTCAATGTTCTCGTAGTGTTTTGTATCGCATTGTGACCGAGAACTTGAATTACCGGAAATTGTCTTCACGTTGGGTTCCAAAAATTCTGATTTTGCGTTGAAAACGTTGGAGTTGCACAAAACCCAACGTTTAGGCAGTGCATTGACTTTCCTTGAGCGGTACCGCAATGAAGGCGAAGATTTTTTAGACCAAATTGTTACTGGTGACGAAACATGGGTGGCCTACGTCACACCAGAATCGAAACAACAATCCATGGAATGGCGACATTCATCATCACCCAAAAGAGTGAAGTTTAAGCAAACAATTTCTGCCCGGAAAATCATGTGCACAGTTTTTGGGACAGAAAAGGAGTATTGCTAGTGGAGTTTCCGCCTCGTAATGAGACAATCAATGCAGCGTCTTATTGTGAGACATTGAACAATCTGCGTCGTGCAATCCAGAACAAAAGACGGGGCAAGTTGAGTAAGGGTATCGTTTTGCTGCATGACAATGCCCGTTCACATGTGACTAATCGGACCAAAGATCTCATCAAATCTTTTAAATGGGGAACTATAGATCATCCTCCATACAGCCCTGATCTGGTGCCCAGCGACTACCATTTGTTCCTGCACTTGAAGAAACACCTGGGCGGTCAGCGTCTTCAAGACGATAACGAAATCAAAACATTTGTGATACAGTGGTTAACAAGTCATGCGGCAGAATTTTATGAGGAGGGTATTCAAAATCTGGTGCCACGTTATGACAAGTGCCTCAATATTCACGGAAATTATGTAGAAAAGTAGATTAAGGTACAGGCTTTCATGTAAAAATAAAATTATTGCGATATCTTTGCACGTCTTTTTTTAATTTCAAAACGGTACTTACTTAAAAAACATGCCTCGTATTATTAAAACGAATAATTCGTACGTATAGAATTTTTTAAGACTTATATGCATATATTAGACTAAGTTTTTTATTTTAAATTAGTTAAGACTTTTTTATAAATTTATATAACTACGAAAATTCTTCAATTTCATGTTATCAAAATTATTGTAAATATGCTAGTTAATTCTAGCTACCAACTAAAGTTTCTATATAATATAAATTAAAATTATTGTTTCGAAATTAAGGGTGTTAATTAACCTCTGCTCTAGAGCTAGACAAAGATCTTTGGAATAGGAAACTAATAAATTGCATCAGTCAGATAACGTGGACGACGCCCGAAAAAATAGCTTCATTTCTTACCTACCATATCTTGCCATAAGAAGGCTTTAAGTCTCTAATCATCTTAACCCTGAGTACCCTAAGCCTGCCTTATGTGAAATTAAGACTAATATCCACTACTCGATTTAAAGGTTTCTTTCGTAGGCCTCAGGACCATGACATCTAGGCTTTTGTGCCTTCAGAATGAAAGGGGATAAAAAGAAAAAAAAATGAGCCAGTAAAAAATTCCTAGCACAATATAAGCTGAAAAGTGATGAAATATCTCAGATATTACACAGTTCTTAATGAGTCACATGCCTTTTAAAAGTCATGGAAGAAGTAAAGTCATGTGCATTTTTAAAGTGTTTAATTTCTTTTAGAACAATTTCCTGGAATGTAAGTTTTCACAGGTATTGTCTTAACAAACAGGTGTAACACAAATCGAAGGAATGTTCTGGAATTACATTACAATTTTAATTATATTTATTGCGATTAAAAATGTTGGGTATCCTTATTCAAGTAATGTACATTACGCAAAGCCTTGATTTTAAAAATAATTACTGATATGTGTATACTTTTTTTCTCCTCATAGAAAAATAGGTGATCTTCAAACTGATATGGCATACAACACTGATTTAAAGATTTTAATAACTTTTAATTTTTTCAAATTTAATTTTCAAATAAAAATTAATAATAATTGTCATTAAATAATTCTAATTTAAAAAATTACTTCTCTAAGAATTCAAATTAGTTCCTCATTTGAGTACTTTCATGGTCAGAATCTATAGTAAAATTGTTTCAAATTACGTAGAACGGATTTGAAAATATGCGCATAATTACAAGAATATGATAGAAACATTAACTAGAAAATGACTTTTTGAAAAAATTAGTACCAAACATAAAATTTACCATATCTCTACATATATATTATTTTGTTTAGTTGAATAATAAATAAATGCATAAAAATTATAGGAAATTATAATCATGTATTTAAAATTTCATAAGTTTAGTATTTGAATTAATAATTATGTTCAGTGTATTTAATGATAAGTTTCATTACATTTTTAAAGTTATAAATCCAGTAGAATTGATAAAAAAAAATGTATCTAAGGGTAAATACATGACTTATATACAAATGTAACTTCAGCTGTCAATTTTGAATCGCTCATGTTAATTATTTGTTTAAAAATGAGATTTCTTTTGTATGAATGATACATAACTATACAGGTACCTAAACTTTATCATATGACTTTCATTACTTTTAGTCTAAAATGTTTGTATTATTTTATTTTCACAGAAATTAAGTTAAATTTTCCTTTCTGAAGAAAAGGAAAATTTGTTTTCTGAGTTACCAGAATCAAAGCAAACGGTATTTATACCACATGATTTATCAAACCTGATATAGTGTAATATTAAAATTGTGGTTGAATGAAAATGTCTATTTTTACTCATTTCTTCACACCCTATGCGTATATTTGGAAATTGGTTCATTTGTCCATTATACAAATCAAAAACGTGGGTTGTATCATTTTAAACTGTTCAGAGTTCTTCATTAATTTCTTCAAATCACCTAGAGCCTATGATCGATTAACAAAAAAAAAATTAAATTCCTTTTTGGTGATATTTTTTGAAAAGAGCTATTTTCATCAAATTTTTTAGTATCAGTTAGTTGCAACATTTTGTCTCAAACGTTCCTGTTCAAAAGATGGACATTTTAATGTGTTTTTAACACAATTTGAGTTTTTGAAATAGGTTAAAAATTAATGGCACCGCATTATTTCTTTATTTCAATGCCAAATATATTTTAATAAAAGGAAACGATTGTATAGTACATAAGCACGAAATCTTATGGTCAGCAGCTATGTGAGCAGATGGTACCTACTTCGAAGAGATTTTTTTCGAAATTTTTCGTTTTCAATAAACGTTAAATCGATAAATAAGTAAGACTTTGTCTACTGGGCGTATACTACGTCACTTCATGTCATAGTATCTACTACGTATAGCTCCTGCAATATTAAAACATATAACATATTTGTCTGTTTTGCTCCCTACTAATTACACTTAATTTAGACCATTAAATATTTACATATTATTTGCAGCCAAATAACGACTATTCTCCCAATGAATCACTGGAAAATAGTATTGTTTCAAAATTAAATTTTAGTTTGGGTAATATGGTTTATGTGTTGTTTACCTTTTGTCAAACGATGTTGTCTATTCAATGCGGAACTAATGCTGATAAAACTACTGCAAGAATTAACAGAATATTGATAGAAGTCTTAGAGATAATAATACCAAAGGAAAAGATCTTCTCTGCAAGTTCTGTACATAGTCAGTTATGCTGAAAATTTTTACATCTTTATTCTGATTGAGAAATATACTTTCACAAGCAAACCCAAGACAAAAAAAAAACTTACCAATTATACCATTAAAAGAGGGTTATTTAAGATGATAATTATTCACAATTTCCAAGCGGTTTTCTTTATACTCGTAGCTACGGATGCTTCGAGAGACCAACATATAACTTTGATTAAAAGTGTGATACAAAATGCTTCTTTTTCTTATGGAATAAAACATACCAATTTTATTTTTATTGCAAAAATAATAACCTTATATCAAGAATTGGATGTTTTCGCATAAGCAAGCAAAAACCTTCTAATTATGTTCTATAATTATTCTCTATATATTTTACATGCACTTCACATCTATTCCTTTAAGTCACCTAAATTTAATCATATAATGTGTTTCCAGATTTTCATGCAATCCTATAGCAATAATCAGTCGACTTTATTTTGGATTCCAATACACTAAAAACTATTTCAAAATTCTTAAAGAAATGTTTATAAAATTTAAAAATTTAATGCATACTTCGTTTAGATTTCTCCAAGAGATATCTGTACTAACAATTATCAAGATATAATTTAAAAATTCTAACGATATGTCTTATTCTAGTAAATATTTTGAAATTTGGGGGAACAGCTTTAACATAGAAATTATATCTAATTGAGCAAAACATTACGAATTTGAATACTTGGATCATCAGCAAAGTGGGCTTCTCTCCAGGACTTATATAGGATAATGCAATGTGGAAACCTATAGTCGTATACTTGCAATTGTTATGTTCATCAGTATTTTATTCTATTACATTGTTTAAAATAATTGTAGGCATTATTTACTACCCTAAAAACTACGACACGACTTATGCATAACAAAATAAATTTTAGAACTATGCAATATTTATGGAATATATACAATAGAGAAAAGTCAATTCCTTCTCATTTAGCAATTAAGTATCGCTAGTACCATCTTGAACGAACCACGTCTCTTTCGTATCATGCCTAGTTGGTCGTCTTTAACAACTGCTCTTCTGTTTGTGTTGTTTTGTGTCTATCTGCCAAGTATCTGTCGGAAAGGGGTGATCTCTGTCTGCGGCGTTTGTTGGGGTTCGTCTGGTAGATCTGCGCTATACGGTTGACTCTCTCTAGATTCGGAAAAGAGGGTCGTCTCTGTAGCAACTCTGTAGATACCGCTCCCAAAGGAGGGGGGGGGACGGGCACAAATCATCACTATCTCTTACATATCTCGTCGAAACAATCTTTGGAGTTTTTTCACGTTAGGGCAACGATGCAATCATTTTTAATGAAATTTTGAATAAAACACTATTAAATAGAAAATACCTTATAATTATTTTTTACATTAGATAAAAAAAACTTCAGTATATATTGAATTAAAGTAAACTGTTAAAAAGGGACTCCATTGATTCAGGTACTGCATAACTAAGCTAATAAATCAGGGAAAATATTTTTGTTTTGTAAATCAAGAAGTTTTTCAAACATACAAGTATATATTACTTATAAATATTTCTTTTTAGTTTAGTCTTAATTATTTGTTACTTTTAGAGCTAATTTATTCGATTCTCAGTGACTGTTTAGTATTGTTTAACTATTATTTTATTGCGAACTACTTATCATGAAATATTTTGCTTAAGAAATAAAATTTGCAACACAAAAAAATTCTTAACTTAATAAATTTTTGGATATGTTGTCTATGTTTGATGTAAGATTTCAAAAAATTTTAAGCTTATTAATTGGTTTTTATATATTTGTTTAATACATCTTTGCAATGAACGGGTATTTCAGCTATTTTATCATAAAAATATAAGTATACGAAATAGTTTTTCTCTAGGATTTTACCTTTAAAGAACTTTCCTTCTTTGTTTTTATTTTTCAAGATCTAAGTGAACATTAAATTAACTGACACTCAAAATATAAAAAAAAAATATTTGATTTAAATAGTTAAAAAGATAAAAATATCAGAGGAGTGAATTTTTATTTGCATGGTTCTCTTAATTTCGGTAAAATTAATACTAATGTTTTAAAGTTATAAAAGAACTTATTAGTTTGTGTATACATATACGAGAAGGATATCAATTATCTCTTTATTTCTGTATAAAAATAATCATGAAAAATACATAAAAAAAGTATTTTTATTTCATGTAGGTGAATTAGATATATAACTACGTTTCTTTGTGAAATGTTTGCATTATATTATTACCATGTATGCATTACACGCATATATTTTTATTATGTGACTTTATTTTTACTTTTTTTAACTTACTGTTAAAATCTTAAAAAGATATTTTACATATTTATGTAAAATGGATATGTTATTTTCTTCACTAATATTTTTGTTAATAAGAAATTTTTCTTATGCGTATTCATCAGTTCTTTAATTATTCAACGCAACGTATTTTTGTGAGTGACATTTTTACTTTTCTTTCATTTATTTTGCACTTATTCTACTCACTAGATAAGTATCACTTTTTCGAAAGCGATTTTGAAGAATAAATGTATATAAATCGGTATAAATTAAATCACATTTTTTGATACATGAGTATAATTTATAAAAATAAAATCTATACACAAATAATTTACATATTTTGGAATGTTTCTCAGAGATTTTTTAACAGAAATTGTGCATGAAATATATTTTAAATTAACACAACAGAATGAAACAACATTTTTAAAAATTATAAGATTTTAAGAAAAATAAAAAAGAAATAAAAGAAAAATAAATAAGAAATATAAAATTTGCTAAGAAGTGAAGAGGGAATAATTAATGATCTTAAAAATTTATGTCAACATTTTTCATGTAATAAATTATATTTAAACTTATATTTTTAAGATAATCTTTAGAATCTTTTAATCTTTAGAAATCACTATGAATTTTTTTTTAATTTTTCAAATTTGATTTGTATATAAAATCTAGCATACGTCAGTTTAATACTGAGTTTAATTTCTTTCAACATGAATAAACAAGAAAGAAGAAAAAAAAATCATACCCACAAAATTCAAAAATCTCATTTATTTAGCTTACTGCAATTTTTCTTTTAATAAAAATCTCTTTATTCCCATTCATGAAGAGCTGCTACTTTCTTTTGCCTCTCTTTCAGTTTGTTGACAGTTTCGAACCTTTTGTTACGTGAAAGACATTCATTTAGCGCTTTATTTTGTCATTCAAGCAAATCAGGGGAAATAACAAGGGGCGCCTCGTCAATTTCCACAGTCTGATAGACTACCTTAATCTCCGTGTATACGTCTGAGCGATTTAGCAAACCACTGACTTCTAAAAAGATGAAGTCATTTCGGCTGAAAATAATGTGGCTAGCTTTGCTCGAAATGGCTTTCAGGGAACCAGTTTCAGGGATCGTTTCGGCGCAGTCATTTGACGATGTCTATAAATTTCGAACGTTATCAGAAATTAAGTCTCACTTTAGTTAGGAAGTTTATCTGAAACTTTAACATATCTAAAGATTATATCAAATAATAGCATGTGTTCAAACGTGTGATATGAAATGTTCTCTAATACCATTATTTGCAATTTTAAATCTTTTCGAGTCATTTTCTTTTGATAATAAAATAATTTTAGATCTATCCTGCCCTACCCTTTTTCCTTCCATAAGTTTGGTAGCTATTTTATTATTAAATGAGAGGGTATATATTATCTAATTCTGGATGTTTCAGAATTATACTTTTAAGAATTAAAATAATTGTTCCGATTATATTGAGCATTTGATTACATAAAGATATATATATGATGTTTTAATAAAGTTAGGTTACATTGATATAAAAAAAACTAGTTTAAGTTTTGATGTTATTATTAGATATTTCTTTTATTCATTCAAATTTGACTGTAAATGATAGATATTAATTTTAAATTTACAATCAATACCTAAATAGAAAATTATCAAGATTTTTATTACATAAATATAAGTAAAAAACAATCTCAGTTCTTTAATTCATCTTATTCTTTAAGTTTATTTATATTAACTAAACAGTTTATCTAAAATTATAAGCTGAACGTTCTCTGAAATTATAAATTACTAATAGTGGACATTGTGCTTCTTTTTGGTAAATAGTTTCCGAATTTTTCATACCATAGTGGATTCCGAATAATCTTCATTTCTGTTTAATTTGAATAGGCCTTTAATATTAACAATATAAAGTTTTGTTTAAATATTCCATGAAATTTATTATGATTTGCTATTGAAATGTCTCAGAAATACTCATCAATTACTCTAATAATTTTATTTAGAATATTTTTTAAACTGAGCTTCTATAACTCGATATTAATTGTTTGTCTTACAGATATTTTTCTACAAGTACACTTTCGATGAAATTTATTAACATAACACAATACATACCCGATATAACATATTTTCTTCGAATTAATAAAGAAAATACACGATAAGTAACAGATAAATAAAAAACTAAAGTATAAAAATAATATAAAGATATAATATTATAAGAAAAAGTTTCGCAGTTTATAACCATTTACTTTTGTTATAAGTAATTAACATGAAATAATTCCATTGTTCTACTGCTTTCATAAGTTTTTTAGTTATTTTTTAAAAACAAAATGTTGAATTGAAAATAACACATGGTTTATAAGATCACCTCTTTTCGCATTCTTAAATCCTACCACTGAAAAAAAATTGTAGGTATGTAATATCCTTAAACTGAGTATTTCTAAAAAACAATAGTTTTTATTAAATAGAAAAAATCGATTTTACTGATTAGTGGAAATTAAATTAATATTCAGAACTTATTTGAGTAAAAAAGTGTTAAATTTTATTCAAAACATCTCTATCAAAGAAATTTCGTTGGCTAACAATTCATAATGATATTTAAAATACTAGGTGACTCTCAATATGTTTCTCATAATTGCTTTTCTCTCTACACACTCATCTCAAATATTCGAGTCGAAATAAATTTTAATATCTTCCTATGCTTAAATATAGTTTCCTACAACGTTTGTCTTAAGTCCAGTATGTATTTGATTATTCTCGTTAATAAGGCAAATAATCTCTTAGGAAAGTCAAGATTTATAGACTTTCTATAAATTTACATTTCATCTACTTCGGAAGAGAATTGTTTAGGATTGTGTACAAATTTACATATTATTCAATCATACTCTTTATGAACAGACAAAATCTATTTGATGTATTGAAACATAAAATAGAAAAACATATATTCTATGCTGCAGCCCATTAGCACTATAATGACCGATAGTTTTAATTACTCATAAAGACTTTTAGCGGTCATTTCGACAGCGACTAGAAATCGATAGTAAATGTTTGATTCTCACTGCAAATAACATTAATAGAAATTAAAATAAATTATGGAATGCATGTCTCATTTTTTAATGTAGAATGATGCATTGCATAAAATAAAACAATTTTTTTCTCTAAAGAACAAAATGTAAATTTTATTGATATGGAACACTTATTTCTAACAATTGAATTCAGCATGATTTGCAATAAAACTTTTCATGCGCTGTTGTAGAAAAATTTCTCAAATTGGCTTATGGCATGAGGAACACAGTTCTTTGGATTTGTTTTGGTAGGATAAGTGAGGAAGACATTTATTTATTATTCGAGGATACAAAATACAGCTAAAAAGACATACAGGTAGTTTCTTTAATAAAGAATATATCCACCTCAGTTGCTAATATAGTTCACAATAAAGAAACTTCGAGAAATTTGCGATGAATTAGATTCTTTAGATGAATTTAGAAATTCGTAGCAGCAATGTCTAGAACATTTTAAAAATTATCAAAATGACAGCTTCTTGATTTCGATCACGTCCTGTACACCTAGATCATTAGATCGAGTATATCTACATCAAATGTAACACTTTTTTCTCTCTGAAATTGGATTGCAATGACCTCGACTTTCTCAGTATCAGCACTTAATGTCAAGTTTCACTCAAGATATAGTTATTCTTGTGCTTATACTAAAGAAGCACCTGCGTTTGTCGTTTATTCAAAGCTCTGTATCTGTGAGGTGCACGCATCCTATAAGGGTATCTTGCCGTTTCGTTTTCCCGTCTCAGAGTCTTTTGAATAATGATGAGTCTGAAACAATCCTTGGATTTAAATATTCCCGAAGACATGAAAATCACGCAAAAATTATATTTAATCATAGATATGAGGATTTAAATGGTGAAGAATTAGTTGAAACCGAGGTTAAAGAATATATTTTAGAAAAATGTGAGAATCTCCTTCTGACAATTTAAACGATTTTTGTGATTCAGATACTGAAGATGACTTCATATCTGAAGATAGTGATATTTTTCTTAATGTAAAGATGGCTTAATAATAAGAGTTACAAATTAATAAGTATAGTTTTCCTTTTCCTTATCATCACCTTGTACAATTTTGTTTGCTTTCTTTATATATATTCTTAATTTATAATTATATGTAGCATTTTGTATGATATTATTACTATTTTATATGTTGTATTTTGTGTTTTAACTTATTTTGATTTTGTAATTATAGAGCTTAAATCTTGTGTACTGTAATTTTGTACTTCCGAAGTCTTAATTTATACGATGTATTATTGGAAGAAATAGATAATTTAAATAATAATAAATAGGCGATGAAAAGTTCAGGTATAAGGGAAGTATTCTTTATTGAAATATTTTATATCATTAAAAAGCGAACTACCCCTCTGAGGTTCCATGAGTCCAAATGATGGAAATGCAACGCGTGTCCGATGTGATGTTAATCAGCGGAGAACTTCTTCAATAATAGATATCTGAATATTTCTCAATATGGAATCAGAAAACTACGAACGTTAAGATGAAGCTTCATTTCCACTAATATTTTTATCATATGGTGTAAGACCCTTTCCCTCTCATTTCTATATATTTGCTGATGCTTATTTACCAAACATTGCAGCGCATGTCATTAATTTGTCATTGCGTTCAATTGTGAACATATGATCATGGTAGCCTAGTGGTCATGATCACGAACTCATTGCCAGTGTTATTTCGTTCAGTTTTGGATTCGATTAATGAGGCCACTAAGGATCCATCAAGTATAGTGGCTGATGTCGATGTCCCAAAACCTCCTACGGTGTGTTGCGGAAAGTTGAAGAAAATAATACCCGCACAGATGGAGTCCTCGTCACTTGACCTAGGTTCAAATTTACGAGGTCCATCAACAATATCCCTCGTATCGCTTATTTTTGAGACGTTAATAAGCAATCAATCAATCTATATGGAGCGTGAGGATTGGCTGAAGATCCAATAATTTCTTCCGCGAAATTTTTGCGTCATCCATTTTTTCTTCTGAGAAATCAAAACTTTGCAACAGCAATTTAGCTTGATACCTAAATCACTATTTTCATTATCTTCAGAGTACTCTTCTTCAAGGTTATAACTTAACACTAATTGTCCATTATTATTCAATAATTTTAAACAAGGTATTAAAAATAGACGTCAGATTATTCCAAATGTCATTGATTGAAACAGTGTTACTGACTCACATTTACCTGCAATGGCCCTGTAAATAAGAGCATGTAAGAGTAATGACTTCTTAAAATAGTTTTCTAATTAAAATGGCTGTTCAGGTCTTTCTAGTGTCAAATAGAAAAACAGAGAAAATTCAGTAAATCATTGGTTTTTAAAAATTTTGTGTACACACATTTGCAGGAATAATAAATTTTGATATATTCCTATATATATATATATATATATATATATATATATATATATATATATATACTGTTTCTTCTTTTGATGTAAAGTTACTTTTCACATCAGCATATGTACTCCTTAAAACGTATCTATGTAACCTCAGATACTTATAGACCCTGATGTGTATTTTACCACAGTTAAAATAATATGAACAGTATAGTCAATTTTATAAAATATTTTTCAAATGTATTGAATAAATGTAATTCTTATTAAAACAAACCATCTGATGATCCATTTGGTACAAATTATATTTATATTATAATGATCGCAAAAATTAAAATTTTAATTCTCCATCAATGACTATTTTTAAAAATTGAAAATACAAAAGTGTTTTAAGTCCATTAAGTAATTCAATAGAATAGTAGTGAAATTATGAAATTAGAGATACATACAAACTTTTAAATAGACAAACAGATTCAATTAAACTCTACTGTTTCCATTTATTTCTTAAGACGCCAACAAGATATTAATGCGTTGAATACAATGTCGTGTTTGTTATTTTTCTTAATTTTACTGAAGTCACCTGAAGAATTTATATACTCTGCCACATCAGAAAATTCAATAATAGTAACAAATCTTTTAAGCAATAACAGTTTTCTTAAAATAAAAGAATCAGTGTTATTTAAAAAATTAAATAATATATCAACTGACGATCAGAACTGTTAAAATTCCCCTGAAGAATGGCCTAATCAGATTTATGTGGCAAGAGATCTACCGAAACTTCCTCAACAATTTATGCTCCTAGTAATCTATTGATTTTTAATGGTATACAAAACAATTTTATGAGACATAGAGCAATAAAAACTATTATTCCACAAATTAGGAACAAACTTATAAATTAGTGATTTATTCGTTTAAGTACTGTTAATGAGATTACAGCAAAGAATGGTAACAACAGCTTGTCTTAGAAACGCCATCTGCTGCTAGAAACAAACCACGTCTGATTGGGGAAAACACTAACTAGTCCCAAGCCCAGATGAGCTGGAAAAGTTGCACACTTTTCGAGTAATGTGTGTCATTTTTAGTCTTGTGCACTCTCCTCGAGGCTTGTTTTATTGTGCGACGACACAGTTTTATGAGAGTCCAGTATACCTAGTTGTTTATTTTCATGAATCGAAACAGTAAAGCACTTTCCTCGGGTGTTAAAAATGGGCAAGTTGTATAATCACACGACGCAGTTATGTAGGTAGTATGCATGTTTCTCAGTTTCTTGAAGGAGCAAATTATGCATCCTCCTCAGTTGCTGAGACTAGAGCAATATTTGTACACTATGCAGAATGCATGTTTATATGAGGACCAGATAGATGTTGCATAGTTTCGTAAAGGTGCACAGTCAGTAGTGGCACAAGACAAAGGCATTCACCTCGGGTTTTAAAAGAAGGAAGTATTCTCCTTAAGTATTTAAATGAAGGGGACACTTTTCCAGGGTGCTTAACGAAAGTAAGGCAAAGCACTCTTCATGACTGCTTGAAACAAGAGGACACTCTTATATGGTACAACAGATAAAGCACTATCTATAAGTGCTTGAAACATGGGACGTTCTTTTAGGATTTTCTATTCCTCTAATTTTTAGCACCCGAGGACAGGTGTTATAAATTGGGGGAAAGTATTGTTCTAGTCACTCCAACGGCAAGCTATTACCATACCATGGGCACTTCCATGGTGTTTTTAAAATAACAGGCATTATCTTCTGAGATAAAATTATGGAGATAAAAAGTAGAAATACGAGATAAGTGAGAGTGAGTGGGTCACCTTAAGTGTGAGTGTCAGTTGAGATAAAGTTATTCCAGCTATAGCACTAATACACTGAACTAAATGGTGTAGATTCATCCCCGAAATCTGTGGTCTAGTATGATAGTTATTACACAGGAGACTATCCTATCTTAACCCGTAGTGCATTATGTGCAGAATAGAAGGTGGGTGGAAATAATTGTCCCAATTCATGATGTCAGAAGCAAATACTTTTCAACTACTTTCGTAGTGATTTGCTTTGCAGATTTCATATAAATCGACACAATCCAATTGCAATGCTTTTTGCAGCATAATATAAGTAATTCATCGTATGTTATGAAAATCTAACTTAAGTAAATCTAAAGGGCCATTAAATTTGATAAATATAAGGTGATAAAAATGTTTTATGTATTGCATAATAGTAATAAATATGCGTATGAAAACATATTTAATAATTTCTCTGTATGCTATAGTATTTTAATTATATTCCAGAAAAATATTTACACGAAATCTGAAAAAAAAAAATCTTGAACAAATTATAGGAATAAATCGGGTAACACTATTTCAAAGAAAGAAATAAAAAAGAAAATAATAATAATTAAGAAAGTAATAATATCTACAGTGAAAGATCTTAATTAATTCGAGAACGTATCATGAAAAAAACAAAAGTCACTTGATTAACCGCTACCAGAATGTACCGATTTAAAGTGCAGATATCAAAATTGAATAGGTACAGGTCGGTTAAGTATGAAATAATAGGACTAATGATTGGTTTCTAAAATTTATTTAATTATAATTGATTATTTATCTGAACTGGAGGAAGTGAATTGGGCCATAATGTCGAGATAAAAGTTCCGAACTCAATATATGTTTTATTCGAGTTTAAAAAAACTGCACAAAAGGCAATTACATATATGCGAAGACATTAGTTAATGTGGGTTATATTATCGTAGGAATATAATAAATTATCTAATAAAACAAAAAAATGATTTTTTTCCATTTATGTATAGTGGAGTTGTTCTGGTTCCCTTTTAAAAAAAGTATCCACGGATCGAATTGGATTTACAAAAACAGATTAAGAATGCATGAATAAAATAACCTAATTGAAGGCATAATCTGTTAGACTGAAAAAAATAATGAAATGAAATATCTACTTGAAAGAAGCTAGAGTCAAATAAATTCCAGTAAATGAAGTTACAAGTAACATTAAATAATAATTTAATGTCTATTCTTAAATACACAACCGTTTTACTATCATTATCAGCATTAACGACTATATAAACGATCCATACATGCAATCCTTGGTAAGTAACTAATTCAATTGAATTTCGGTTTTTGTGTTTTCTGTTAACTACAATAGAGATAAATCATAAATAGCAAACTTTCTTGAAATATACAGCATTCTTCAACCTATAAACAATTAACATATGCTTCTTAAAATAAACAGGATATGGGGATGAAGTAAAATCAATGAAATATAATTAAATCAGACAAATGAGATAACAAAAACCATAGAGTGCAATCCGCAACTAATTAAGTTGTTTATATATCTTTTATCTTAAATGATATGGAATAGAAATGAATCCTTACCTGGATATATTGTTAATATTTCATTATAATAACTTAAGTTATAACTTTTCCATGCTATTTTTTCCTGAAGCAATTTAATCATTTGTATATTGTAATTTTATTTAGTACATTTTACCAGTCTCTTTCTCTAAATAGATATTTAAAAGGCAGTATGAAAGGAAAACATTTTAAAATCTTAATAAGATACTGATTGCTCCAAACTTGACACGAAATTCTTTAAACTACATTAAATCTATATGTATGAATTCATAGATGAAAAGGATGACATTTGTGATTGCTTACAACTGTAATGAAAATTAAGATATAGTATATAACTTGAAAAATTAAATATAGCATTGCAAATGTAATTGCAAAAGTAAATCGGCATATCAAGTGCATTCAAACTCCAAAGGAGCACAATAATGCTCAATAATTTAATATTGACCAATTAATTTTCATATTCTTCCAGACGCATTTACTCCGGATGAATTTATTTGTGAAACAAATTGTACTGATATGAAAATCAAATTGTACTACGTAGGAAAATCAAATTTTACTATGTATGAAAATCAAATTGTACTATGAATAGAAATCGAAAATTGTATTTCTTTATATCACCTCTTTGCTGTTGTTTCTTAAGATTATATCTATTAATATACCAATTAATTGAACTGTGTAAAAATTCATAGCCTTAAGTAATTCAAAATAATATAGTTGCTCTTAAACTGAAAATCTTACCATCTGCAAGAAACAAATTATATCCTCTCTTGAATCTTGCAGATTCATATGGGTCACACGATCAATTTTTACTAAATCATTACTAATTTCAACATTTAGTTGGAGCTACCAATATATAAGTTTTAACGGGAATTTTAATACCTTGACATTTACTCCATACAAAAAAAGAATTTAAAGCAAAATTTATTTCACATAACAAACCGTTCTCTGTGTTCCAAGTATTCCAATAAAGAAGTAAATCTCCATTTCTGAATCCAAAATCCGTATTTCAAATATACATCTCGCGACTTGATGCTAATGTACAAGTATGGTGATTTAAGAAACAATTCCTCCTTTCCTCCAATTGTGAATCATTTTCTTTGAGTAGGCAGTGCGTTCTCCTGCATTTATAGTATAGCCCGCGTTTTTATTTTAAATTACAGGGTGTTTCATAAGTTCTGCGTGAAAGTAAAAGGAGGTTAAAATAGATCTGTGGGTCGGAGAGACATAAATTTGCAAATTTAAGATCACCATTGAAGGGGATTTTGAATGACATAAAAATAATTTTAAATGTTGATAACAGAAGGCGCTGTTGCTATTTCCTCAGGGATGAAGGTAAAAGAAAAAAAAAAGGATTTAATTGTGAAACGAGATATTTTATTTAACATGACTCGCAGACAACAATGCTTAATATGTCCCCAACCACATTACAAGCAGTACTGAAAGCAACCACGATATTACATCCGAATAGAGTAGCATGATGCCCAATATCAATTTGAAAGGCAGTTATTGACTGAGAATAGCTCTCGCCAATGTCAATGTCAATTTCTGAGGAACTTCGAAAATCATTCGAATCAGAATCGGGCACCATAAAAATAAACTATATATGAACATAACAATGCGATGGTGGTTCAGAAAGTACAAGTTTTCGGCATTGTATGAATTGATATATAATGTTTGGCGGGAGCTAACTTTGTAATAGACAGACAGTAGATCTTGCTGTTTGTCATTCATCATTGCCTATAAGAATAAGGGATTCGTATACCGCGATTTGGATACTTGATTTGCGTCAAATCACGCCAGATGATATATTTGAACATGAGATTAATAGGCAACATGTGTGCATTTTGAAATCACAAAAAAATCACAACCATTATTGTTTTTGCGTTTGAAAAATGTGCAAATTGTATTGAATAATGTTTTTATATCCAAATTGTGTGTTGCGTGTGAGAGATATGCATACGTGACTTCCCTGGAATTATCTACACTTGCACCCTCCAACGTCCAAGTTTTGATCAATTTTTCACCTATAAAATATCATTTGTAAAAAAAAAATAGTACTGATATTTTCAAGAAAATCTAATAATGCTTTTTTTTGTGTATTTATAACACAATATCAGATAAATCGTATGATATTTTTCATATCATACAAGATATGCTACTACCATGAATAAAATTTTGCAAACCGAATGCTTCTTCTATCTCTAGACCTTTTCTTTTTTATCGCTTGTATCATACGATGAAATTTTGAAACTCCAAGCATGCAGTTGCTGGTATCCATCACAATTTTGGTAACATCTGTCAAGTTATGCCAACACCATATTTCATTTAGGATGAATTATTACTTAATTTTTTTCTTACATCCAAGGATCACCACAAAATATGAAATATTAATATACATTATGGGAAAACAAGGCAAGTAAGTTAATAAATTTACATAAATGTATTCATTGCTACTTTTTTATACTTTTGAACGAAATAGTTTTCAGAAATTCAAAAAAATTGAATCTCAATTTTGTTAATAGGATTATTAGAATTTATTTTATAACATGATAAATGAAAAAAAAGTTGCTAAATACAAACTTGATAACTTTTTTAATTTTTCAATTTTTTTAGTGTAAGATAAATTTAAAATTTTAGTTTTATAGAATAAGGTCATATTTAGCTTTACTTTGGTATAAGAATTATGGCTCTACTGTATATCTTTCAAATGTTATCTTGTGGGTAACGTAAGGTAAGCTAATTTATTTCTTAAATATTTGTACGCATATTTCATGTTGTTTATTAATTTAATAGCAAAATTTGACCCAATATTTTAAACCATACACTTTATTACACAAACAGGCAAAGTTTCATATTGAAATGAGCAAAGATTGCTGACTTATGAAGAATCAAAAAAGGTTTGTCAAAATGCTCTACTTTTGATTTCGAAAGGTACTAAGTCACCTTAAAAACTGCATTTGAAAATAAATCACATTATATTTTTATTTTATAATCATTGATATTGTAATAAACATCTCATTTGCCTTAATATTAACATTTTCAGTTCAGATTACGTCAGAATAACCTTCCAATAGTGTTTTTATAGTTAATATTTAAACTCTTTGCTTTATTAAGAACTTACATTATATTCCCAAATGTAAGTCGATTCATACATAAATCGAGAAGACATTTTTAACAAGTGCTAACATGTTGTTATTTTAAGATTATGATGTCAACGAAATTAAGTGGGCATTAAATTAAAGGTTCAGGGTGTTAGGTTTAAAAGATTGACAACATACATCACGAGTACATTGATCATACATGATGATTAAAGTAATTACATTTAGTTACTTTAAAGTATATTTACAATACTAAGGTATATTCATTTAATATTTTATTGTCTGTTTTAATTTTAATATTCGTACAAAAGAATATTACCTAATTTAAAAATTTATCATTTGCACAAATTAATTAATTTTTCCAAAATATATTTAATACTCATATCCAGTGTGTAAATCGAAATCATAGCGGTTTCCTCTACTAGCGAAACATTACCTATGTTTAATGTAAACAAGTGGATCTGTGTATAAACCGACTCCAGTAATTTAACTAAAATGTAGTCCGAAAAAATTTCATATCATACACAGAAATACACAGTAATTATTATTTCATAAAAATGTTATTCTGTACAGTTAAATTATTTCTAACAAGCTGGTAAACAATTAAAATATGTTATATTTTTACATTGCTGATACATTTACTATATTTCTGTACCAATAAACACAATTTTTATGAACCCACAGATATGAATCATACGCTTAGAAAATTGATTCCAATTGAAAAACTTGAATTTATAATCTATTCATACATAAAATTAAGACTTTAAAAGTAATCATTAAAGCTACTATTTTCAAATTTTTTTGTTTTTGATATATTTCAAAACTATTCGAAAAATATTGTACATGTTCTTAAATCCATGTGTAACTGATCCATTTAGGTAATATTAAGAAAATTCATTTTTTTTATATTTTGAAAATAATATATAAAATAATCATTAATATTAAATCGTGCACATAAATATCCATTAAATTTATATTATAATATTAATTATGTTTCTGAATATATTATATTATCTAAATTATTAAGCTTAGCAATGCATAACGATAATTAATCTTGGTGATAAATATTCGGAACGATTAATGCTATTAAACTTTCAGACCGAAATGATAAATTTTGTTCTATAAGAATGCCCAAGGAATATATATACAACAATTACGTGGGAAGAGCCTCAATTCTTTTTAAAATAATAAATGTCTAATGTGAAGAATGATTGTTAATCTAATTCCGACCAGTGAGGAAACATATGAATATACTAAAAAAATATCTTAATGATACATAAAAGAATATTATTTTTGACCCAAAAGATGATATTTCATTAAGTGATCAAAATTCGTATGCCATTAACGCACGATTCATTTATTACCACATTAAGTTGATGACAATTTGGATAATTTATTATAGGTTAAATATATATGCGAAGCATAAAAAATAATTATGTCTAAAATTTACGAACATAAAAAGATTATCTTAATTTACTGAAAGTAATTCCTTCTTAATAATTTATTCTGCAATTATTCAATAAAATAAAATCATATTGGTAAATAAATGATGTTGACAATTCTGTGAATATATTTTTGAAGCAAAAAAAAACTTTATTTTAACTTAATTAGTTTTGATCAGTTTTGCATTGTAGTTAATATTAATAAATTAAAATTTACATAAAATAATCTTAAGAAGAAGAAAGGAATTATCTTACATTTCCAGATATTAATCCTGATATTTTACTATAGTTAATTTCATTAAGCATATATATTTTTAATGTCACATGAAACAAAAGCAATATGGAAATATTGGTAAAATGAATATTGGCTTTGATATTGATAACCATATAAATTGTAACTTCAAATTATTTTGTTTATTTATATATTTTACTAATATTTTAATATTTTAGTTGTTTTATGTCAAATTAATAATGCTAATTGATTTAAGCAACATAACCAAAACAGTTATATTCCTTCTCCATATAAAGCTTGCAGAACATCTTAATAGCTTAGAGGAGCAAACAATAATAAAGTAACAATTACATAACAAGCATTTCAGAAAGCTCATTTGCATTCGCATCAGGTAAAAAGAAATTGCTCATTTTATATTATTTTTATTTTTGTATTTAAAATGCAAATATTCATTATAAAGCAATATCGTTGGTTCTTTTGGGATAAAAACATGTATAATTTTCAAATTTCCATCAATCATTTATATACAAAAAGATGATTTAAAACAGCGATGGAAAAAAATTGAAGCCTATTTTCGGCTAAATGTCGTTTGTAACATAATTAGTATTTAAGCTACTCCTCGAAACATATAACTGAATCAAATGCAATATTCTGCATCGTTTGTTTTTTAATCACAAACTGACATATTTTCATATACCCCCTAACACTGCTTTGACGTCATTTATTACTTTCTGATTCTGTCAGAAAGAAAAAATTCGTAATAATTCACGAATCTACGAAGAGATCCCGATTTCTCGTCTAATATTCCTTCTGTCAACTGTGTCATGGAGGAAAGAATCCAGCGAATCGTAACCTCCATTTCGAGGATGCAAATAAAGTCGACAGCTTAGGCCAATGAATGTTGAATGAGACCTAGAATTGAAATTCAGAGCAGTTTTTTCAGATATTTTCGCTTTCTCATCTTTTATTGATCACTTTCTTTGATTTGCTTTTTTTTTGTTTCCCTTCACACTTAGAAACACTAAATCTAATATAGAAATATATAAAAAGAATATTGAAGTTGAGGATGTGTTTTCACATTATGTCGTCTTAAGGAAGCGCTCATATCCAAAATTATGATTTAAATATTACAGATTATTTGTATTAAATTGCTGAGCCACTCTTTAAACGTACAGCTGTTCAGAATTGAGCTATTGTTGATAAGAACCAAACAAAAATATATTGAATTAATTGAGAAAATACGTAAACGTGTGGAAAAATGTAGAATTAAAATTAAATAATAATTGTTCTAAGACTTGAAATATTTAATCGTTTCAATTTTTCCAAATTGAACGAGAAATCTAAAAGTAATAGGAATACTTAAGGAACTTCGTCCTCTTTGGTGATTTAGACCTTAGAACTTAATCTAGAATAAAATCACATTTAACAAAAAATAATTTGAATTGTACAGTTGTCAATGAAAACGGGACTCAAATTCCAATTTTTTATGATGAATGGTTTTTAATTTTGTTCTCGTTGTAATGATCTCTGTTATATTTCTAAACAGTTATCTGGAGTCTATTTGCTTAGTTATTGTTATATAATATATACTGATGACACTGATTCTTTCAGAAAATTTTATATGAAATGAAAATATTTTTAAATGGCTGAAGATTCAAGATTTCATGCTTTAATAAACAAACAGGAGACTAAAACGATTCACTATAATTGTTCTTCTATAATTGCTCCCCTACATTTGGCTTCGTGTTAAATTATATCTTGAAGATACAATTCATAAAATCTGATGATTTTTAAACTTCTGAAGGAGACCAGGGGATCGAATACTAATCTTGTCCCTTACGCACGCTGTAGTTGTTCGCCATATTGCAAAATATTTTCAGTGGATCATTAATGAAAATGGTTTATTGTGTTCAGTAATAAAATATGCTTGTAACCAAATGACTATAATTAAATTTATAACTATTATATTGGTGATACAAGTACTGATAATTAAGTAATAATATTTAGTTATTAGAGCTTAAATCACATGAATGAAAAGTAAATTAATTTACATTACCTTTTACAAATGTTTGCAGACATACAATACACATTTTGGCTTAAACTATAAATATGTTTTAGAAGAATACTGATTTGGACTCCTTACCTTCCTAAATAGCGTTAAATCAACTCTTAACAATATTTGTATTTGATAAAGACTTATTTTATACATTTAAAACAGCTCTAGCCACAGTTGTTTTTATAGTTAAAATTATATTTAAAATGTTTAGATAAAACGTTTTTTTTATGCATTTCTAGCAATTATTGTTATTTTTTGTCAAATGTAGTAATTTAAAAAAATAAATATTCTCAATTCTCACATATAAGTCATTGTATAACAGTAATATTAATACACATTAGATTAATTTTATATGCTTACGTTTTTCTCACTTTAATATTTTTTTTTAAAAAGAATAGTTGATGGAGTTACTAACTGTCTCTCAATCAATAGATTTCTTATTTTTCTTCACTAACTTCCAAAGTAGCAAATTTTATAACTTTATCTAATCAAATGCAAAAGATTTCATTCAATATTTTTCAGAGAAATTGGAATATTTTTGTTTTCAAAAAATTAATAAAAGTAAAATATATATAATAATATTCTCAATCTGGATTTATACCATCAGGATCAAGACAAGAATTTTTTTTAATTTACTCAAAAATTCCAAAGAGAAAATTGTTTAACTGATGCACATACTAAAATGTTTTCTTCGCTTTTTACTAATTTACAGCTCACCTTATGATTAACTTTATAAATTTGTTCGTGAAAATACAGTAAAAACAATATTGTAACTACAATAAACAACAGGTTGATCAAGGACCTGCATAAAAAATTAAAAATAATTTAAAGACTGACGATATATGTTGAAGCAGAAGAATAATATGGTATTCATATGCAGAATTAAATAATAAATACTTATGAGCATTAATTTAGTTTTTAATTCTATCACCATTTTTATTTTAAAAAATGTGAAAGTAGTAGGAATACATGTTTTATACCCTAATTGTTTTCCTCAAGAGTTAATTAAATATTAAATTACAGACCAATTTATTCAGGAAAGAAAAAATATATTCGTAATGCCTTTTCGAGCATTCAAGCATAAAAATTAATCATATATGAAATAATTGTTGATATAAAAATTGGTACTTAGTTTTTTCGTAATAATTTGATCATAAAATATAATTTTCTCTTGAAGTCAAAAAAAATATTTACAATCATAGATATTAAGACCAGGTGGTACTTCAGTTTATATTCTAAATACTTAAATACCTATAATTATTTATGTTCCAAAACCTAGAATTTCACAGTTCCATTTTCAATACATTATCTTGATGAAAAGATGTCGTTCATGGATTTCAAAATTACACAAACATCTTTTGGCATATAAGAAACACAAATTTTGCTTATTACACTCATTTGAACAATTTAATTTATGTCAAAATATTTTCAAAAAAATCTGATAGTTACATGATATATATCTCGCTCTCAATCCCTCAGAGTTTTCATTAATATGTTTACATTTCTATTATTAATATGCTTACATACAGCTCCATCTTTATGGCACAAAAGACCCGCCTTATAACCGGGGCTGATGCATATTAAGTCTGTCGGGGTCCAAAATCCTCCCTTGGCGCGTGTAGAAATTAGGAGAAGGGGGTGCCACTCAGGTATCGTCCTCGTCACTGGACCGTCGTTCAAATTTACGAGGTCCGTCGCCAATAGCCCTGGTGTTGCTTCTAGTGCGACATTAATAAGACCAAACCAACCAAATTAAATACAACTCTTAAAGCATTATTCATCAAAAAAAACCCAGAAATCTAATGGGGCGATACAATAGAAATTGGGCAGCAAACTTGTTTCTAACCAAAGGCCATTTTCGAACCATTAAAAATTGCACGACTTTCGCTGTATGTTCTAGGTGTATACCAATGAAATGCGGATTCTTATCAGATGGCAACACATATTTGTTCTTATGCATGTTGATTTAACATGCGTAGCGTTTTGCTTTCTTCATTCCTAAGTACAAAGCTATACATGTGGAATTTTGGAAGAGTATGAATTCAAAATCTTTTTCTGTATTAAAAATGTTACATTTTATACCAAAACAGTTCATTTTCAAGAAATTTTGATTCTTTACATCAGTTTGAAGAAAACTGCTGCTTAAACTTATTGAATCCTGACTGAAGCTTATAGCAAATATATACCAACTCGAAACATTTTTGAAAGTTTCTTCAAATAATTCAAAATAGGAGATTCTGATGTGAAAGACAAAGCTAAGTGAAAACCAAAGAAAATATTTGAAAATGTAGTGTTATAAGAGCATTGTTGGAGTAAAACTTCATTGAACTCAATCACAATTGACAGAAGTATTGAATGTGACTCAAAGAAGGGTTAGCACGTGTTTAAATGTGATTAAAAAATTCAAAAAGAAGGAAAAAGGGGTTCATCCCGATCTCACTAAAAGACAAATGGAGAATCGAAAAGTTTCCAGACTTTTCGATTCTCCGTTTGAAAATACGTCCTGAAAAAACTCCTGCTGAAAATACGTCCTGTTTCCTGTTTTAAAAGTTTCCTGTACCGATGTGCAACAGGGGATAAAAGTTTATTTATTTTCATAATCCCAAATGAAGAAAATCATTGGTAGATCCAAGCCAGCTATCAACATCGATTGAAAGACTAAATTATTTCGAAAAGAAGTCAATGTTCTGTGTTTGGTGGAATCCAAAGTTTTTGTAGATTATGATGAACTTCTCAAACATGGTGAAAGGATTAATGCTGACAGATAGCGATAACTAATAATCAATTTTAACCATGATTGATCACAAAACGTTCGGGATGCAGCCCAAAATATGGGAATGCGATTTTGCTACATGCTAGTGCGCCATCACACACCTCAAAATTTATCAAGTAAACTTTTAAAGAATTCAATTACGAAGGTTTATCTCTCCCTCCGTATTTGTTAGACTTCTCTCTTTCGGACTATCACTTGTTTTATTTCAATGGCGCACGGATTGCTTGAACAACACTTCGCTAATTTCGAAGAAGTTGAAAAAATGGGTCGATTCATGGTTTTCTTCGAAGAATGAGACTTTTTATCGTAAATGAATCCCTCTTTTGCCAGAATGAGGCAAAAAAAGTTGTAGCTTCAAATGGTTCGTACTTCATATTAATAGCTTTAAGAATTTCGCACTTCTTAGGTTTATAGTGTTACTTGCGGTTGTAGTTTTTCTTAATTTAATTTCGAGAAATAACAAGAGTCTAGTTTCTTGGGATTTGTTTCGTTGTTTATAGTGATGGTTTATATTAATATCCTTTGAATACCAATAGCAATATTGCATATAGAGTAAATTATTTTATCTCTTATGTCACCTTAAAAGTACAGCTATTTCCAAATTTCTATGAACTATCGATAATCGTCAGCTATTTTTCCACCTCCCGGTCAAGATAAAAACATTCTCAAAAAACTTTAAGCTTCTTTCCCTCTCTCTTTGTATATATATATATAGGGAGAGAGAGAGAAAAAAACAGTGAGAAGGATGTACTATATAATTAATGCACTCAATTATTTTTTTATCATAATATTTCAAAACAAATGTCTGTAATGTATATAATTTGCTTCCTTTAAAAGAATCAAAGTAAATCATAGAAACATACAATCATGTATGTAAACATATTTGTATATTAGCACTTGAAAATCTCTTGAAATTCATCAATCGGAATTTCGAGACTGAACAACTAAAACAAGTTTTTTTCCCTCCGAATGTAAGTCTCATAGTTGTAGAAATTATTGCTATATAATCCTCTTTGAAAAGCTTCCTCTTTTACAAAATAGAATAATTAAATAGCTAGAAATATTTGAAGTAAGGAGTAATCTCGTATGATTTTGATATAATTAAACCTCCCTTAACTGTTTAGCATCTATTTATGCCTTCTGTTGCAAGAAAGTTTTAATATGAATAAAAATTAAGATTTTATGTAACCAAGCGCGGTCTGCGATAACTGGCTAAATTAAAAGAAAGAAAATGAAAAACATTTATTTATTTTTAGCCTCATAATATAAGGATAGAGTCTTTATATGGAAATTAAAATACTCTTAAGTCATGCTAACCTCGCTTCTCCTCTTAAATAAAGTATATAATCTAATTAAGTTACCAAACAGCTAATTCATATGCAAATATTATCATAAGTAGTTAAAAATCTACAACATTAACTCCTGTTTTCTTCTTCATTCTTAATTTTCTCAATTATAAAGTAGACTACGCAAAGCCAAATAATTAGTAAGATAGAAATTACGAACAAAAAATTATAGTATTCAGACTGGGAATTTATAAATAGAATAAGTCAAGTTATGATTTTAACCATAAATGTTTACTTAAATCTTTCTCTTATCTTCCGATGAGAAAAAACAGAAAACAAATAAATTAGTGCTCAATGAATTTACCTATTAACTTTTGGGATTTTTAAAAAATTCATAAATGTAGGTTTACATTTAATTATTTAAAACTATATAACAGAAAAATGTATTTAAATTTATTTAAATAAAAATTTAAAATAAATTTCATGGTCTACTTTTATGCATAATTCAATTAAATTTTAATAAATTTAAATGGCACACAAAATAAACAAAGAATCATTATCATTATGACAGTTCACGTAAACTAGTCTGAAAGTAACATATATATATTTTATACAATAGAGAAAAAATACTGGTTGAAAAGAAGATATCCACGATATTCTCAGATAATTCAGTTTTTATGTGTCTTAAATTGTTCTAAAAATATTTAAATTAAAAAAAATATAATTAGTCAATAGTAAAAACTCAAAATCAAATCATAAGCACATAAGTATTCTAAAATAATTAAAGCACATTTCTGAAATCTGAATTCTGCTTTAATGTTATTCATCAAATGCATGAAATTTAAAAAAAAAATTTAATATTTTTCCATGAAATGCCTCAATGGGTTAATAATCATTAAAATACATAATATAGCAAATTTTTCTCGTCGAATATCACAATTACTTTGCTAATACATAATTTCGAAAAAGAAAATTTAATTATACTCAAAAATATTTTATTTTTAAAAATTAGAAGAGCTTCTAAATGCAATAACTTTTCACGGTTTATTATTCCATTAAACCAATATTTGAATAAATTACTTCACTTATATAATAAATATGTTGTCATTATGAAAAAGGAATATATATATATACATATTAAATTTATCGACTCACATATACTGCTGCAAAATTAATTAGCAAATTTTAATTATAACAGAGAAAACATTATTACAGAAAGCTGATTATGTTCTAAAATTAGTAACTTTGTAAAAATCTAGAGCCCGCACGTGGCAGCAGATATGGAGATCTGGCAGCGGGTCAAATATATAGAGGAGGACCTGGCAACGATAAAGGGTGTTTATTTGAAACCCAACGGAATCGTTTGGAATCGACTGGTTTTGTGTGTGATCTGTCTCTTAGTATACTCAAAATAAAGAAATCGGGTCTGAATGTTGTAACTAATCATTATTTTTCCTTTTCAACACCACACTGGTCATCAATCCTAGAAAAGAACACAATTTCTAACAAACTTAATTTCTGTATTCAGCGATAATATTTGTTATGTTATGTTAAGAACCTCAGGACATGAATCGCACTGCTTTCTTTCAATAAATTTAAATTTTCAATAGATGTACATCTAGACATAATTCAAAAAATTTCATATTTGTATGTCTATATAGTTATCAGTTTTCTCCGTCCAATCAAAGCGCTCAAATATGTATTTAATATATATATATATATATATATATATATATATATATATATATATCTGAAGGCCTAGAGTATTTAATATATATATATATATATGTATATATATATCTGAAGGTCTAGAAAACTTGAACTAACGATATCGAACAAAAAAAACATAAATTAACCATTCGATCAAAAAAATTAAATAATCCTTGCTCCTTCAAGTCACATGATCTTAAATTGATAAATGATTTTTTTTATTATTATTTTGAAATATAAAAAAAAAAACATTTACAAGTGATGAAGAAAACAATTTTCACAAAGCAGAAATTTACAATAAGGTGTTTTGTTCTCCTTAATACTGAATTACTGATAAATGTAAAAGAAAAAGTTTATATTTAATGTTTCTGGATCATTTTTCATTCTTTTTAACTAAATTAAATATGCTAGATACTTTTCTTGTCTTTTTTTTGAAAAAAAATATTACTCAGTGTACATTGTTAGTGTATAAGGTTTTTACTTAGATTTGTAATTCAAGGGGTGTTCAAATGAAAAGGTACGAAATGACACTATAGGTATCAAGAGTGACTTTTTTCAAAGTATACACCAAAGACCTGAGCACAACGATCCCATTGATTAAGCAGCCGAAGGATTCTTTGTTTCCAGAATTCCTGTGCCCATGACGAGACCCAGTCTTTCACAGTGCCCTTGAGTTCATCGTTCGGATTGCAGCGCTCCCCTTTCAGATATTTATTGAGGAAACCAAACACATGGAAATAGCAGGGCGAGATATCCGGGCTATAGGGAGAATCGTCAAACTGCTACCACTTGAACTTGACCAGTGTGTTTGAACCACTTGTGACCCTGCAGTGGTGTGGAAGCGCGTTACCATGAAAACGAACCACACCTTCCGTGAATAGCTCTAGTATATTGTTCTTGATGTACCTGCGTAGGATTCGGAGTGTCTCACAGTTCACACCGGAACACTTGTGAACGCCAGCATGTCCAAACACGCACTGCCGCGTCAATTGACGACGCTCTTTGTTAGAGCCTCTCTTCTCACTTGCGAATGCGGACTCCGACGCAGTAGACTCCATTCGCTTCCCTAGAGGTCACGCTACGTTCTCCCATAGTGCCTGAAGAAAATAACGTCACGATTACGTTATTACGATGTTTCGTACCTGTTCATTTGAACAACCCTTGAATATGTAAGAAATTTTCTAATAAACTATGATTTTATATGCAGGCTTCTGTAGCTATTTCATTTCATGGAATGAGGAAACATATTTAATTATACTTTATTATCATCATTTTTTTTTATCTGAAACATAAAATTGTTTTAAATTGTCAGACAAATTTTCATGCATCAGGTTCAATATATCCATTTTTGCTTTTCAGAAAAATTATAATCTTTTCACATTCTTCTTTTCCCTTGAATTCAATTTTTCATTTGGTGTTTGATATTAGTATGTTCCTAAGAAAGCTTTACAGATGCATGCACGTTATTTCATCTTTGAACTTTTTTACTCTTTCCTTATGCAAATACAAAATCTTTTATTTATTCCTTTTCATGATTGTAATCAATCAATTATTTTCAAAATGCACTTTAAAAAAAGGATTTTTTTTTTATTTTCATTGTAATTGAACCAAGGACTATTATATCATTCCGTTCAAGTAATAATAAATAAATGGCATACTCTTCGTCTTTGAATCAAATGAAAATTAATCGAGAATCCATTAAAATCAGAAAGTGATATTCCGTATCTTTGATATATTTTTAACGATACGATTTTACATTATTTATTTTTCTTTACTCACTTTTCGAGAAATTTTATGAGAAACAATTTCTTTGTCACACAATGAAATTTCAATTCTGCTTAAATTACGTATTACTTTTTTTGCAGTTTCATTAGAATATATCTATCAAAAATTATTAAAAAAGAGTGAAACAATAAAAAAGGAAAGATACTTTTTTTCGAATAAAGCTCATTTCTTTCTTATCCGGATGAAAAAGAAAAATTCTACCTTACACCAGGCTATGAGATATAAAAGGCGAATAATTTTCTTTTAATTTCCATCCCTCACAACCCGTCAATTCTTTTCACTAGTATTAATTAAGGCAATTATTTGTGCATCAACTACTGTTCATTTCTAATTCAATTTCTTTAGCTGGGGTTTCAAGTTAGAATTCCGAGAAATAATTTTAAATTTTCATTCAGAAACTTCTTAATCTACCTTTATTTAGAATAGAAACGTAAAAAATGCTTAGCACTGAAAGTGGAATTTTATAATGAAAAAGATGTAATTAAAAAAATTTAAGTTTGTAATCAAGTAAAATAACTTAAACATTTGTATTTTATATATATATATATATATATATATATATATATATATTTCGGAAAATTGAAAGAAAAAGCACGAAGTTCTTAAAGTATGGCAAAAAAGTTTCTAATGAGTAAGTTAAAATGTCTGTCAACTGACGCATGAAATTATATTAATATTTACAATTTTTTTTCACATAAGGTATGATAACTTTGTTTTGATAAAATAGGCAACAAAGTAACTATATATTGATCTTAAACAGGAGAATCTAAGCAGATAAAGGAATTTACTAAGAAATATTGAAAACACTTGATTACTATATTGAATCGATCCGTTGTGGAAATTTATGTTTTTGAAGGATCAAAGCATAATACAAATTCCAACCTTTAATAAAAAAATACTAGTTTCATGGCATAAAAGGTACAGATATTTAATACTAAATGAATTGTTT